>VTPC01000795.1:0-125868 GCA_011009095.1 Ignelater luminosus
ACAGCTAACTAACAGAATCGAGTCAATCAAATTAAAAAGTCAATTGATGTATACTAATCAATACAGTCAAGTTTCTTGAAGTCGATTTTTAGTCTTTATCTTTAACACTGGATGATATTAACCTGCTCGGCCTCCATAGAGCTGGAAGTGGTAAGCAATACATCTAAAAGATATGAAGAGGCGGTTTAACATGTTTGCATCCGGACTTGTTTGCAGACAATGCAATATTTTATAGAATTAATTTTTACTTAATTCATTAAGGTATCAGTTATCAATCACTATCGCTACAGAAGTGGAACACATTGCACCAAAATTGGTAATTCGGCAAAACTCGAATGTTTCAATTTGGCAATACTCTTCTGATTAATGCGCATAACCTTAAATCGAGTCTGTTGATGAGTACGCATTCCTATAAAAGGAGCCTTTATCTGATTTTACACAATGTATGCGACTTGCCCAAATCTCGACATAACTCATACTTCCCGTTAGTTGCTGATAAATATAGCACGATCCGAAAAAGAGAATTAGTTGGCTAAATTCATTTTGCTCGTAGTTCCAAAAGGTTTAAGTGTTAAATTTTATATAAAACATAAGATAGATCAGTGTTTTTCAATTTTTTTGAATGCGCGACCCCTTTTTAAGTTAAAAAATTCTGGCGACCCCCTAGGACCGTAACAATGCGGCGAGCGGGCGGGCGCACTCCGCTCTGACGATCAATTTTTGAATCTGTACGTCTACTAAGATGCTAAATCTGAATATGCGAATTATTTTTGTACCCTGTTTGACTATTAAAATTAGCATTCTTCGCTGATCTTTTCAACCACCTAAATATTTTAAATAAGAGCCTTCAGGGGAGAGAAGAAAACATTCTAACGGCAAAGAATAAAATCAAGGGATTCCTCGCAAAACTTCGTTTATGGTCAACGTCTTTAGAAAAAATGATGTATCGTTGGTAGTAAGTTGTCACATTCCTTGCATGGTACAGAGCTTGCAAAATTTGAAAGAGAAACTATTCAGTTACTTTCCAGAACTGAACTCTCGAGCTAACAACGGGCATAGATGGATACTAAATTCTTTTTTAGATATGTCAATACAACTGGCTGATCTGCCAACGAAGATGAAAAAGAATCTTATAGATTTGGCTGCTGATGGCATGCTTAAAATGGAATTTGGTTCGGAAACGATTGACGTCTTCTGAATGAAGAGAAAAGAAGAATATCCAGAGCTGGCAAGAGAAGCTTTAAAATTATTAGTTCCTTTCGCCACTTCCTACCTATGTGAACTAATTTTCTCTTCAATGGTTAACATAAAACCTAAAAAGGGAAATAGGCTCTAATTGAAAAATGTTTTAAATATTTGCGTATCAAACATAGAACCAAGATTAGAAGAAATATTAAAGAATAAACAGGCACATCCTTCCCACTGAAATCGTTGCATTTTTATTGTAGTGTAGGACCTGTAACCCTTGCTTTTTACTTTTACCTAGCTTGCGACCGCGACCCCCCGAGCAAGACTTCGGGATCCCCTGGGAGTCTCGAACCACAGATTGAAAAACACTGAGATAGATTGACTGTACGTTTTCCAAACTCAGTAAACTTTATAAGTCAAAATCAGACTTGGCGAATCTCAAACAACAAGAGGCTGGTTTTATACTTACACATTTGTATAGTGGAGTCGCCAATTTCTAGACTGTAAATACAAAAGCTCATGTGAACAAGAAGTAAGTAAATGTCGACATCAAGACCATACGCAGAATAAGACGAAGGAGACGATCACCTACGTCATGTTTCCAATAGAGAAATGACTGCAGCTAGATGCGTGCATCGGAGAGGATTTTCAATACCTTAATTGGCAGATAAGGACGTTATAGTTCATTTTTTATGTTCGGACTTTAATTATAATAGACAGATTCTATAAAATAAAACTGAAATAGAGCAAAACACAAATTAGTTTAATCGAGGTATATATATTCTTTCATAAGAGTGAGTGTTTTAGCTTTGAGGGCATATTAAGAATATTAACATAGGAAACAATTATTGGGATTAGAGTCTGCTTACGCCAACTACAGGCATTAAGAGTAATAGAAATAAAAATGACATTTTAAAAACAAAACAATAATTTTTTAATTAATATTTATTGAAAGTTAGCAAACTTTGAGCCTAATAATATTTCTTCCTATGCATGTTAAAATTCGTATGTCCTTAGTAAGCTAAAACGCCTTGTGTAAAGTGTTCCCCTTTTAAAAACAGTTTTGAATCAATACAGATTATTATGATATTTTCTTGGTAATTAAAAAATATTTTCAGATTCAAAGATTCTTGCTACAGTTGAGTTTCGATGACGTGGCTTTTACGGGTAATAAAATGTTTAGATTAACAAGAACCTTAATTTTGAATGTAAGTACCTATCTCTCATGAAAGTTGTGTTTAGTTAATTTTTTTCTTTGCAGATTGGTGGAGTCATTTTGACTTACGAATTAGTGTTGGTACAATTCGCCGACATGAACATTTTTTAATTAAAATATGCTTCATCTTTTATCACGATGTACTATAAAATTTTTTTCATAAACGCACGTTCATCAATAATCACTTTGTTTTCGAAAACTCATTCTATGAATAGCAAAAACAATATTTTCTATAATCAAAATGTTTTTCTCGTTGTACTGTTTACCTTTTTATCGACATTACAACGACAGGTGTATTTTTCTCGTGTTTTGTTATATTTTGTTACGAAAGAACATTCTTTGAGATATCTGTGTTAATGGTTTCATTTCATTAATATTGTGTTTTGTGATTTTTTTATAAATAGATCGATCGATTGTACTTTTTGTTATTGAGTGCATTTTGATCACAGCGATGTTTTTAATATTTGCATATTTTGATTGACAATGTGATAAAAACTCTGTGAGAGCTTTAATATATTGAAACACGATCAATCGTAAAGATAAAACTGTTATGTGTAGTGTATTAGTAAGAAGCGCAAGAATATTTAAATCACAAATGCCTAAGGTTTTAATAAAATTATCGTGTTACTTTAAACAATTATATTCGTTTGAGGTCTTTAAAATAAAAAATTATGGATAAGGTGGGAAATATTAAATCTCTAACCATAGTACTTCAACCAAAAAGTTTTGTGGCACATCCAGAATCCTTACATAACACACTATCATTTGTTATTTTACTAGCACAATTTTTTGGATTAATGCCAATATATGGAATCACAGGGAAAGATTACTCTAATTTAAAATTCAGGTGGAAGTCGATAAGATTTCTATACACCGTTATTAATTTATCTGGAGCACTTATAAGTGCAATATTCTGCTGCTTACAGTTTGCAATGCTGGGGTTAATGTTGGACAAAACTGGTAATATGTATTAACTAATTGCTGTAGTCTTCTTACTTTTAATTATTTTCAGCTCCACTATCATTTTACATATGTAATTTCTTTGGGGCGCTATATTTTGTACGGATCGCACGTAACTGGAGTAGTCTAATTAGACAATGGACAAGGGTAGAAGTATCGATGAAGAGCTATGGATTTCCACCAAACATAAAAAAACGATTTAAAATTATGACTGGCACTGTTTTGCTTCTTGCACTAGGTAAGTATGACGAAATTAGATTATGACAATAACAGAAGCTTCATTACAATCAAGAAATGTATCCATTCCTGATCTTCGAGGACATTGGTCACTAAACTTCTTATTAGTTGGTTTAGTTAGTGACTGTACCCTCCCTTGCCTTTCTTATGCTTGTAGTGTTTTACTATGTCTTCATCGGTTCTTCTTATTTTAGTGCTATTGATCAATGGCCCAAAACAAAATTTATAAAACAAGCGCACACGATTTAAAAATGTAGGTATGCAAGGATTTCGAAATCAAGGGACGAACAATGTAACTGCTTGATTTCTTTCTCTTCTTTTCAATGTTGCTTTCCGATTACAAAGCAATCAATAGCCGTTATGAAAGTACTTTTCTTTAACTAAAGTCGCAATAAAGTCATAGATGATAAAATCATCGCGCGATGGTCTGTTTGCAGTTGTGCTCGCAACGGTGCTGGCAGCGGTAACCGAAAGATACAGAGTATAAGAGAAAGGGATCAAAAAGCATCAATGACCAGATAGGCATTCTGATTTCACAACGAAAAAACAGAAGGAATTGTCTGGCGTAGAATGATTTTTTTATTGATTCTCGTAAAACAGAATCCACCCATTACGTCTCTTGCTAATTTTTCTAATTCCATGTTGTCTAAAGTAGATCTCATCTAACACCATTTCGTCTAATAACTTATTTTCTTCAAATTCAGGTTGTAATATTTGCTTGTAGCAATAAAGAGGTAGAAGCAAGGTTTAAGTTAGGTTTTGGCCTGTACAAGAATTTAAAGAGAGGTGTCATCGAATATAAGAATATAAAAAACCAACAAGTCGGAAAACGCTGCGATAAGGATTAGATTGTCCAAAAATTAATTATTCGGTGAATCCTTGGTAGGTCTGTGGGCTAGTTATATTTGCTATTCAATATATCCGGTTTGCTATGCTCTTGGTCTGCAGTGATAGGTGCTAGATGTTAATTTTGTTGTCCTCCGATTTATAGACCAGACTAACTAAAATAGGAAAAAGTAAACATTAAATAAATTGGTTCAGGAAAAAGTTACTCTAGTCAATTACACACGAAACAATGATTTGGCTGCAGAAGCTTTTCACAGATTAGATGGTGCTGTACTAGGTCCAATGTCTATCAGGTCTTGCCTACATAACCAAATTTCCTTTGCTTATAGTTTGTAATAAGTATAAAAAGATAGCACTATGAAATTTTGAGATCTGTAAAAGGAAGCCAGTTAGATAAATAAAATTTAGCAAAAATATTTGTAACATTGCGTTTCAAAAACATAAAAGGCCAATAAATCTTCATAATTGCCAGAGGTTTTTCTTTAACCTATAATTCGAAATTACATAGTTTTGGAATAGGATGCACTTCCACTTCCGTTTTTAGTTTCATTATTACATAGACATGTAGTGCTTGATTGTGCTTTTTCTGCAGCTGAGCATCTATTATTTATACTCAATGCACTCAATTCAACCTGGACATGTCAAAATCCAGATGCAGAAATTTATTTTGGCTTTGCATTTCCTCAAGTTTTCACCATAATTTCTTATTCGCATTGGAAAGCCATTCTGGTAGAGGTAAGACTTGTTCATATTGTGTAAATGTACCTGATAAATCTAAATTTCAGGTTGTTAATATTTTAGTAACGTTTTGTTGGAATTTCATAGATTTGTTCATAATGTTATTAAGTTCAGCTTTGGCATTAAGATTTCAACAAGTTTCCAACAAAATTGAAAATACTAAGGTAAGATTAAGTGCAGTTTATTTAGAAAAAACAAACTACCTGTTTAAATTTTTTTGTTTCAGCAGATAATGTACGAACAGTTTTGGAGAAAAATTCGAGAGGATTATAACAGACTATATTTCCTATGCGCAGTTTTAGATAAACATATTGGACCGCTTGTTGTTGTATCATTTGTTAGCAATCTGTTTTTTATATGTATTCAACTATACAATAGCTTAAAGTAAGTAATCAGACTCTGTCGTTGCTTATAAGATTATCGGCACTATACAGAGTGTTTTAAAAATCATGCCAATATATCGCATGAGACTCTCTATATAAGTATAAATAGTAGCCCCTGTAAATGCAACTTTAATCTTAAATATAGGCAAATCTTTGTAAAATTAAATTTTACTCGAAAACAGCGCATTCTGTATATAGTAATAGATATTTCATTGAAAAACAATCCGGTAATTTTGATTTTCTGATTTTAGACCACGCTATGGCATAATTCCCGCAGTGTATTTTTTCTATTCATTTGGATTCTTATTAGGAAGAACGTTAGCAGTTGCAATGTATGCAGCTTGGATAAATGACGAAAGCCGTGAGCCACTTAAAGTTTTACAATCAATACCTTCCGAAAATTATTGTGTAGAAGTAATTAATCTTCCAAAAAACAGTATTCAAAATTTATCTAAATTCATTTCTAGATAGAGAGAATAATACAACAAATACATACAACCCCTGCAGGAATTACTGGATCTAAATTTTTTCTCATAACCAGAAGTTTTCTTTTGAAGGTAACAAATATTCTGGATAAGTAACATATTTAGGCAAGGGGTTTTCAACGTCTTTTTTATTTTAGGTAGCTGGAACCATAGTAACATTCGAACTGATGCTTTTACAGTTTGGTCCTCTTATACGAGAAGATTTTAACGTTAGCCCTCCGTATCCTGAAGTAAACTTGCAAAACTGTGACTTATATAGATAGGATCTGTTTTTAGTACATATTGTACTTAATAAATTTTATTGTTATTACACATGCACTGACTCTTATGTAGACAACATTGTTGAAGACCTTCAGAAATCTCACTATCTTAATTCTATTTTTTCTTCACTTATCTAGCTAATCAGTAAACTCATACGTACACAATTAATTTTATTACTTAATTAACACTTATCTTTATGCAGATGACCAAAAGATATAGTTATAAAACTACAAGAAACGACTGTTCAAAAGCTTCAAACAGGTAGGTACGTCTTTATGTATTTTATTTTGAAAATTGTTTGTGGAATTAATAATTCTGGACTTTTTGTTCAAAAGGATAAGTCACAATGAATTCTTCAGATCTAGTTTGGAAAGTATGAGGAAATTCTACAGCCAACCGATCAATAAGTTCTTCGTGATGGAGCTTAGTTCTTTTGCTTATCTATCCAGTAGAAACGTCGTCCTTTTCTGCTCACTTGCACAAAACTGACATTCTTGGAGTTGAGCTTACTTTACGTTGCCCAGAATTTTAAGATTTCTAAGAATTTCCAAATATTATGCTCAGACATTTTCCTTGTCAGTTTCGAAATGATGAAATTGTCAAAATAGTATGGCAATATTGTTTAACAATAGTAAAGAGTAAAGTATCTCTTTATGAAATATTTCCTGGGAATGCTTATAATTTGAATAATATCTTTCTTTCCAAGAGTCATTGATCACTTTTTATTGTCGTTTCTCATAATTTATAAAGATTTAGTGTTCATTAATTGCAGACCACTTTTTTGCATCAGTTTTTAAAGCTGTTCTAAGACAGACATTATATCTCTCGACAGTGGACACCTGAAAGTCCTAGTTACTCCCAGAAATCATATGTTAGTTACTACCAACAAGCATAGTTACCCTCGATGATCATAGTTACTCACAAAAATCAAGAGTTACTGACAAAGTCGTATTGGAGAAAGTCATAGACACAGTCACTCCTGAAATCCCGGGTCATATTATGCATTTTTGTTTGCATTTCTTGATGCGCATTAAAATGTAGCCTCGGAAACATGTTCAATTTTTACGCATTTTATGGTGCAACTCCAGTGATTTTTGTAGGAATATTTGTCTTGCCAATTAGCGAAAATCATCAATCAGAAATAGCACCAAATTTCATTAAAGTGTATAAAGATGACGGAAAGAAGATCAGCAGATACAATTAACGCTACCAGAGTTGGTTATAAATTTCCCAATCTAAAGATTTTCAACACTTATGTGATTTATGACTATTTCTGACAGGCTTCACTATTGTGGCAACAGTGTGATCACCCTCAAGCTAATTCTTGAAATTTCCAATAGAGGTCGCAACAATCGTATTTCTGTAACAAGTGTTTACATTTCATGTTTAACTTTCACGTGGTAAATTCGAAATCAGTTGTATAGGTTTCATATCCAAACCCCCAAATACAAGATCCCGATACCCTGCCTACTAAACATTTTAATGTATGTGACAAAATCCTTTTATGTCACATTTTTTGTTCTTGAAATATCTCAGAAACCAAAAATGTTCGCTCTCCGATACCTTTCACTTGAAATGTTTCAGACAGCTTTCATGAAAGCATTTTATCTGAAGTGTTTTATGTATAAAACATCAGTTTTGGTTTCTGAAATGTCTCAAGTCTGAAGTTCGGAACAAAATTCATAATTTTGTTATAAATCTTTTTTTTTCTAAAAATACTTGAACACGTCGATTTTATATTCCAATAAGGCATTTGTGAGCACAGAAAGATGTTTTTTGACAGATCATGTTCTTGAGCTATGACGTTATCACAGTGGTGGCTGGTGACCTAACTTCAGTGCCAAAACCACGTGTTCGTCGCTTGATTGGTTTGTTTCTGTATAATCTGACAATTTTAACCAATCAAGCGACGATCACGTGGTTTGGGCACCACCTGAAGTTAGGTCACCAGCCGCCACTGCGTCATCATCATTTCTTTTTAATTATAACCTTACAACTCCAGTTTTTTTTAGATTTTGATAGACTTCTTCACTAGTTGAATGATGGTGTAAAAAATTTGGTACCTTACATAACAATTTTTTTGAGAAAAACACTCATTAAGTTTAATAACATCGACATTTGTTCTCAACAAAAATAACATTTAAAATTAAAAAAGAAACAAACAAAATCATGTTTCCACTAGACAATTAGCGTTGAATAATGATACCGATCATTCTACGGTAATTAAATTATTTAAACACGAGATGCCATCCTTATAAGGTGCACTTAATACACGAATTAAATGAAGATGATTCAGACCGTCGGTTACAGTTTTGTGAAGACTTGATGTTACGCTGTGATAGGGATCCTAATTTGCAAATGCTGGCTGTGAGACTCTTGGGCTCAATAAGAATTTTTCCTATCACAGGAATCCTAATTTCTAAATAACATTATCATTTCCGATGGGACTGTTAATCATCATAACTGCAGGTATTGGGCAAGAGAAAATCCTCATTGGGCCCAAGAGTCTCACAGCCAGCATTTGCAAATTAGGATCCCTATCACAGCGTAACATCAAGTCTTTGTTATAATGTTATACTATTTGAACAAACCCGCCAAAATAGTTTAACTTTGTTATTTAAGCGTATGCATAGAAACTATTTTGCTCCCTATAAAAGATGGCTGTAGTTCTTAAAAATATAAGAACATCGTGCATTGTATTCAATTTGAAGTTGTTTATAATTAAAAGAATTTTATAAAAGCTGCTGCATTTTCTTTATTTTAACAGTCTTCACAAAACTGTAACCAGATTTAAATGTTAAAGCTGATTTTAAATGTTTTATACGTATTTTACCAGTGTAGTCTGGTAGCTGATATTATTTATCTTTTAATATCTAAAATATACAGGATATACTAAAGGGTTTTCCAATAAGAGGTGTTATTTTGATATTCAAAGAAAAGTGCCATTTTTTAATATAAATGATCGGATGTTTATTTCATTATAAAGAGGAAGGTATGCCGTTAATAGTGGAAAATAACATCAGGCAAATGACCACCACGACCACGCTTACAGGACAATATCCTTTTCATGAAATTTTCCATAACCAAATCGCAAAGTGGCTGCCCTATGTCCTCGATAGCCTCACGAATTCCATCTTTGAGGTCTTGAATCGACGCTGGGCTGTTGGCGTAGACCTTCTCTTTCACGTGGCCCCAAAGAAAGAAGTCGCAAGGTGTTAAATCACAAGATCTCGGTGGCCAATTGTGATCACCTCTTCGAGAGATAACACGGTCCGGAAACTTTTTCCGTAAAAGATCAATGGTTTCGTTGCTTGTGTGGCACGTAGCGCCGTCTTGTTGAAAGTAAACGTTGTCCAGATCAATACCATCCAATTCCGGCCATAAAAAATCGTTAATCATCTCTCGATAGCGCAATCCAGTCACCGTAACTGTTGCTCCAGCCTCATTTTCGAAAAAGTAAGGTCCAATGACTCCGCCGGACCATAAACCGCACCAAACAGTCACACGTTGAGGATAGAGAGACTTTTCAACAATAACTCTTGGATTTTCTGAGCCCCAGATCCGACAATTTTGCTTGTTGACGAAGCCACCGAGGTGGAAATGGGCCTCATCACTCAAGATGATTTTTCGATGGAATTCTGGATCATTTTCATGCATTTCAACGACCCAATCAGCAAAGACACGACGTTGTTGATGATCGGCCGGCTTGAGTTCTTGTGTTAACTGGACTTTATAAGCCTTAAGACCCAAATCTTTATGCAAAATACGGTGTAATGACGTTTGTGGAATGGCTAATTCCAAAGAACGACGAGGAATGGACAAACCTGGGTTTTCTTTAACACTTTCGGCTACAACAGCAATATTCTCGGCTGTTCTTGAGCGACGTGCACGGGTTTTATTCTTCACATCACTAACTTGTCCCAAGAGCTCGAATTTTTTCACCAATTTCTGTATTGCGGTCCGACAAGGTGCTTCACGGTGACCCAAAAATGTTCGAGTTTTACGAACCGTCTCTGCCAAATTTTCACCATTTTTATAGTGAATTTTAATAATTTCAATGCGTTGTTCAAGCGTGTATCGTTCCATATTTATTAATGGCGTAGTTTCTACTTGTCAAATGTCAAAAAATGATAGCTTCAAAAGTGACATCTACTGAAATAGCGGGCTATTCAAAATAACACCTCTTATTGGAAAACCCTTTACATTAGAACCAACGCAACTTGCAAAAAATTTAGTTTGTTTTCCCTCCTTCCTTTTAAATGGGCTAATTTTAAATTGATTTTAAATGTTCTACATGTATTTTTGTTGTGTTAATGCTGTATTCTTATGTATTTTAAAGTTTAAAGTCATAGGATCAACTACCAGCATTACAACAGTAGAAATTCAGTTTGTATGTCCGGTATGTCCTCCAGCAATATGAATTTTGACAGCAAAGTGACAGCATTCTAAAAAAGGCTAATTAAATGTCCTAACCTAAAAGCGTCAGTTTGTGTCTAACTTCAAATACAAACGGTATAATATAATCTATATATATAAAAGAAAGTCGTGTTAGTTACACTATTTATAACTCAAGAACGGCTGAACCGATTTGGCTGAAAATTGGTTGGGAGGTAGCTTAGAACCAGGAGACGGACATAGAATTTTTTTTTATCCCGTTCGACCGCGTTCCCGTGTGACGTGACATAAAACGTCAAGTCACTATAAAACGTGGTATAACAAAAACGCATCTGACATGGAATGAAAAAACGCAAATGACAGCTAAACGTAATTTTGTCTATGGTTAAGTATGGTTGAAAATTTGATAATTATAAATTTTGTCAGAAATCAATAATCATCAGTAATTTGTATTCTCTTTGAATCGTCATTAAAAAATTGAACTTAATAAAATCCAAAATCTGCTTATTTATTGCCTCTAAGGCGGAACAAAGTTCGCTGGGTCAGCTAGTAATACATATAGCAGAATACGATAGTGCATTCTAAAAAGCTATCTACAAGATTCGCCTATATTTTTATACAGATCGTTCAGGTCAATCCTTTCCGAATAATGTGTCTTACCAGACGTTACATTCCGAATCTCCTAAAAGACAAACGTCCAAGAAGAAAGAAACCTGTAATATATGTCAAAGTAAAATGTCAGTTGTCAGGTTGTCAGTATTGTTTATGACAGGTTATCCTGAAATTATTTATTGATAAATAAAAATAATTATGGCAGTACCTAGTATTCACACGGATAAAATATGTAGAACATGTTTGTCTGAAGAAAGTATTATGCGATCCGTATTCAGCACAGTGGATGATACTAACGGAGAATCAACTAGGATATTTGAAATGCTTATGTCATGTGCATCTGTACAGGCAAGTTTTTATAATAATGATGTTTACAAAGCTGATTAAATATATTTAGCTACTTTTAAAAAGTTTAATATCATCAAAACATGCTTTAATATTGAACGCAAAAAGTAGTTTTAACATAAAGCAAATACTTCTTTCAATATAGGTGGTAGAAGGTGATGGATTACCAGGTCAAGTCTGTTTACAATGTGTTCATTATATTACAAGAGCATTTTCATTCAAACAACTATGTGAACAATCAGATACAACATTACGACAACTCTTAGGCAAACCAATTATAACATCATATATAGAACAATTGAAACCGAATGAAAGTATCGAAGCCATAACCACACTACAGGTGATAGAACAAAAGCCCACAGAAAATATAGATCTTAAAATGGAAATGATGGAGAATGGAGGGATATTACTTCCTCGTAAGTATATTTCACCTGAAAATTACTTGAAAAAACTTTGCCCATGTTATAGTTACAACAATTGATAATTCTATAAATGAGAATGTCAATACAACTATAGATACATCTGTATTAAACATGGAAGAAAAAGTAGTTTCTGATCCAGCTCCAATTCCAAGTGGTAAAAAAGAAACGAAAAAGAAAAAAATAAAGGATGATACTGAACAACCAATATATCCTTGTGAAGAATGCACAGCATGTTTTACGACAATAACTGATTTAAAAGTACTTAGTAAACTAGTAATGCTAATGACAGAGTCTGTAATTAGTAATTTTGTTGTTGCAGGTTCATTCTCGTACACATCCAAAAGCTACTCGTCACATATGCAAAGTTTGTAATCAAGGCTTTGCTAGTGCAAGTACCCTTTGTCGACACATGAAAGTAAGGTTTTAATAACATTAACAAAATTTTATTTCACATTTTAAGACTCAAATAATTGTAGGTTCATGATGGAGCAAAACGTCATCTTTGTAGTGAGTGTGGTAAAGGATTTGCTCGTTCAGATGATTTAACTAGACATTTACGAACACATACAGGAGAAAAACCATTCGTTTGTAAATTATGTGGGAAAGCATTTGCACAATCTTTCAGGTTATTAGAACATATGCGAGCTCATGCAAACGAAAAGAGCTTTGTATGTTCGGTTTGTGGAAAAGCATTTTCACGTTATACAAGTTTAGCAGCACATAATAAAACACACAGTGGTATTAAAAGTCATGCCTGTAGTGTTTGTGGAAAAAGGTAAACTTTATTACGTTAATTGAAATTCATCATTAAAGAGTGTTTTTGGATAGGTTGTGTGGCTCTGGTTCTTTAGCAATGCATATGAAGACCCACACCGGACTTAAAGATCATATATGTCCCTACTGCGGTAAAGGATTTACTACACCAAGTAATCTAATCATTCATAAACGCACTCACACTGGTATTATACTTTTAAATTGGTAATTACATCCTTTTGAAACTTAACACTCTTTTCAGGTGAACGTCCATATGTTTGTAATGTGTGTGGTAAAGGTTTTCCTGATCCGTCCCGCTTAACAGTACATTCGAGATCTCACAGTGGTGAAAAGCCATATGTTTGTTCAGTTTGTACTCGTGGTTGTGTAAGCTCGTCACAACTCAAAAAACACATGCGCATTCACACAGGGGAAAAACCATATTTATGTACACTCTGTCCAAAAGCTTTTCCTAGAAGTGAAGACCTTCGTATTCACATTAAAACTCATACAGGTACAGTCCATTACATTAAAATATTCCCAATTATTATTTATTTTATTCTTAATTACTACGAGAAATTATAATTGCTTTCGAAGTTTTATGAAAAAAGTAATTTTAAAATAATTATTTCTGTTTAGTAACTTAAATTAATGTGAAGTTATCAACCCAAATCTGGTTTTACATGTTAGAAATAAAAGAAAAACAAAGTCTACTCCATATTTTATAATGTGAAACTGAACTACAGTCGAATTTCGATAACTCGAATCATGATTTGACACAAAAAAGGTTTGAATTATCAAGACTTTGGGTTATTAAATAAAATACATAGCATATATTATTTATGTCCACATTTTCCTGTTGGTTTTTCGATTGCAGTGATTATTGTTTGCTTATTTTTTAAAATAACAGACACTGCACTTGCCAGAACAGCATACTTAACAGCTACATCTTTTTTTCATGAACTACTTTCCCCTTCTTTAAGTCTATATTTTTCATCAATAGATAAAGTTTAAGTACACTTTAATGACATATCAACAGCAACAAAAATAACATGATAAAAAAAATAGGCACATTTTTTCCACTTAGTAACAACTAATAAAGCATACACATGAACTTAAATAGCATAGAAACCGAACTCCCCCTGCATTGTTATGCTATAAAACGAGCAGTTAAAAACACATGTAGTTAGAGAATTCCTCCATAAATTCGACTTATTGGAGGTGGTGCCAAATATTCTGTTCGAGTTATCAAGATATTTGAGTAATAGAAGTTCGAGTTATCAAGTAAAAATTACACATAATTCTCACTCTTAACGCTATATCCAATCGATTTGATTTGAGTTATCAAAAATTAGAGTTATTGAAGTTCGACTGTATTAATATAAGAATTTACAGAATTTATTTTTTTCTAATTAATTTTTGTAGGTGATCGAAATCACATATGTAGTGTATGTAAAAAAGGCTTTTATCAAGCTTCAACTCTCAAAGTCCATCTTCGAATTCATACTGGAGAAAAACCGTATACTTGCCATATATGTGAAAAGTCTTTCTCACAAACTGGTCCGCTTTCTACACATATGAAAACACATTAGCAATTATTTTCATTAGGTTAAAATGCAAATGCATAGTTAAATTTAATTTTTATAAAATTGGAATTTAAATACATAAGTTGTAGTTTCTATTTTATAATCTCTTCTGTAAACCGTACTCAGTCTCTTAATATTAAAAATATTGTACATTTTAAATAGCTTGTTGTATCTATATTTTATATCCAGTGAATAAACAAAAAGTATATGTTATAACGAGTAAATTAATTTTATTGTTACATATACACGGTATCATAAAGATTCTCAACATGTTCCTGATATACACTACTAGGTTCATCGTTTACTATCGTCACGACAAAGCAAGATCTTTTACCATCATACTCACTTAAGGTTCCAATCAATTGTACCTATGGAATTTAAAATCTGTTCAGTGTAATATAAATTATAAGCAAAAGTAAACATACGCAATCTCCTAATTTAAAGTTGCGATAATGTGGCAACTTGTTTAGTCTTACTTTGGCACTTTGAAGCATCATTAATGCACCCTAAAACAGCTTGTGTTATTTTAAGTTTGTATGTTATTGGAAATCTCGTTACTTTCAATGTAACATTATCTGCTTGTGCTTTAAAATCTTCTGTTGTCTTTTCCATTTGTTGATGAACCTCATCTCGTGTATCTTCTAGAAATTGCCTCTCTTCCACGTAACAATCCATTACTCCCGTACCATCATCCACTATGAAATATGTATGTAAAAACAAATTACTTTCCAGCAAAAGATTTCACTAACCAGAAATTAAAGTACGTTGCTTGGTTTTAAATGTAAGGAATTGTACTCCAACTATAGTTCCTTTAATCATAATGTTCCTAAAACTAATATTTTTCATAACAAAGTGCTTTTCCAACTTATCGTGAACTTTAACAACTTCTGTATCTAATAAGTGACATACAAACAATTTTACAGCACGTCTTGCTGCATATTTTTCTATATTGATTTGCTTAATTTTACTTTTTGTTAAATGAGTTACAGTTTCTTCAGGTATTTCATCATTCACTGCAATAAAAAGTATTTGAATCTTCATTTTAAATTTTACTACTAATTAACACAACTTTACTTATGTACCTGCATTTTCCGGCTCATTAGCGTTTACAGTGATCTCTTCTTTATATTTTGCCATGCTGTTGTAAACACCTGTAAATTTGCATAATTAATTTAGAGTATTTTTAAATAATCTTATAAACGTGAATTAATCAACTCTTAAATTAATTCAACATTATGAATACTTAAAACTAACCTCAACAATTATTTTTCAAATGTTTGAGCGACATGGTGCAGGTTTCCCGCGAAATGAGCCCATAAACGTACAATTACAGATAGAGCTCCTACGCCTTTATATACATAAATAGTTAAGTAATTTTTTTAAGAATGAGCCCATAATCTATAATATAAATGACACTAAAACGAGAGTTACCATAACCTTTTATATACCTGCTTTAAGCCATAGAACCTCATAAAACACTGCACCAAGCAAACGTTTTAAATTTTAATCTCGCCCCGCTAAGAGTTTTGTTTTATGACGTCACGCTTACGTTCTCTATAGTGGTGCTCTACTGTTATTATTTGTGTGCTTTTTGGCTTTGGTGACTTTTGAATGTTTTGTGTCAGCTTTTTAGGTTATAACTATGCGATCTGCATTCCTAGATTTTCCATTTATCTAAACTAATAGAATTAGTGTTACTGGAATTACTTACTGATAAACAAAAAAATATGTCTGTACCTAGTATTAAAAAGGAGGGGATGTGTAGAACATGCTTAAGTGAAGAAAGTATTATGATTTCTGTATTCGACACAGTGGATAATACTGATAGTAATACTAATAATCAGTCTTCTATAATATCTGAAATGCTAATGTCATGTACATCCCTGCAGGTAAACACAAAACATTTATTACTAAACTGCACGGTAACAGTTCAGTAAGACATCTCCTTAATATAGGTTTTAGAAGGCGATGGGTTACCAGACCAAGTCTGTTTACAATGTGTTCATTACATTACAAAAGCTTTCTCTTTTAAACAATTATGTGAACAATCAGATGCAACGTTACGACAACTCCTGAAGGAACCAATTGCAACATCTTACACAAAACCATTGGTCACAGATGATAATCTTAAAGCTATGTTTTCAGTAATAGAACAGAAGCCTACAGAATTTATAGATGTTGGGCGGGAAAGAATGGAAAATGATGATATATTAGACCCTTGTAAGTAGCATTTGTTAAGTAACTACTTGATGGTTGAATATGATTTTTATTTGCATCGTAGTAATAGCGGTAAATGATTTTGTAAATGAGAATGCTGTACTACAAATCGAAGAAAAAACTATAATTCACACACTAGAAGTCAAAAAAGAAACCACGAAAGAAATTCAAGCAGATAGTGGACAAGTAACATACCCTTGTAAGAAATGCTCAGCATGTTTTACATCATCAATTGACTTTAAAGTACTTAAAAAAGCAGTGATCTTAGTAATATATTCCATTTTGTGTAGTTGTGTTATTACAGGTTCATTCTCGTACACACCCAAAATCAGCTCATTACATTTGTCAAATATGTAATAAAAGTTTTAGATTTGCACACAATCTTAATAGACACAAGCCTGTAAGGGTTACTAACAACAGCATGATACCTCAAATTTCAAGACTTAAATTGTAGGTTCATGATTCAGCAAAATGTCATCTGTGTAGTAAATGTGGTAAAATATTTATTCGTAAAGATTATTTTGATAGACATATGCGTTCGCATAATGGAGAAAGACCTCATGTTTGTAAATTGTGTGGAAAAGCACTTGCGGCTCCTTATGCATTAATAGAGCACATGAGAGCTCATGCTAATGAAAAGAACTTTGTTTGTTCTATATGTGGAAAGGGATTTGCACGTCGTGCAGGTATAGTAGCACATCGTAAAACACATGAAGGTATTAAAACACATGCTTGTAAAGTCTGTGGAAAAAGGTAATCCTTCTCAGTTATCACTCTATTTTGAAATCATTGTCAAAGTCTTTTTTTTCTAAATAGGTTAAGTGGTTCTAATTCTTTGAAGTTACATATGAAAATTCATACTGGACTTAGAGATCATGTATGTTCCCATTGTGGTAAAGGTTTTACTACACGAGGTAATTTAGTTACTCATGAACGCATGCACACTGGTACTATCCTTGAAAATTATATTTTTCTTTTTTTTAAGTTATATTTTTTTAGGTGAACGACCCTATACATGTGATATATGTGGAAAAGGTTTTCATAATACGTCCAATTTAACAGCACATTCACAATCACACAGTGATAAAAAGCAGTATGTTTGTTCCATTTGTAAATGTGATTGTAGTAGCTTATCACAACTTAAAAAACATAAATGTGTTCAGACAAAAGTAAAATCATAATTGTGTACGCTTTCCCTTTTGGGTAAGACCTCTTCATTTATACAGGGTGTTCCATAAATGTTACATAACAAAAGCACAGCATGACAACTATTTACTGAATTAAATTGGTATTGTGTGGTTTCTACATGTACTGCATTGCCGAGTTTCAAATACTTGAGCTGTTAATATCTTTAAAAGTAAACCACAGAGACCAAAATGCTATTAAACCTCTTGACTTACTTTTAATGAGGAATAATGTACTGACATTTATGAGATATCCTGTGTTAGAACCTTAATATGGGTGTGTTCAAAAAGTCTTTCCGTCCTGGGTGGTAATGAATTATTAACGTGTGTCTTTAAACCACAGCTGAATACTTAATAAAAGTGAAGTGCTTCGATGTGTCGTTTGATGTTTTTGTTATGGTTTAAAGCTAACACATTAATGTACAATTGGAATAAATAAACAAAATGTATGGTATATTCACTTAATAAATTAATAAAGGATTCTTATTTTTTTTTCCTGTATAATGTTAATAAGTAAAGTAGAATCTCTCTATAACGGACATCGTCCATGCCAGAAAAGAATGTGTAATCAGAGATGTCTGATATGAAGAGGTAAAAGCTAATGGTTTTAATACTTATAAAAGATTCCTTGATACAGAAGTGTCTACTATGTTAAGGTGTCCGTTAAGAGAGGTTTCACTGTATTTACATAACAAGGCTGGAAAATGATATTTTATTAGTCAAGTAAATCTTATAGGTAAGTTCCAAGCAAGTCTTGGAAGTTCAGTAAAAACATTGGGTGTGTTATGTGCAATATTTTTAATTAAACAAATTGAAAAAAGACCCAATAGTAGTTAGTGAACTAACTTCAGGGTAGCCTGAAACCACTCGATTGGTTAGTTTCTTTATAATTTGACAATTTCAACCAATCAAGTGGTCCCGGCCTACCCTAAGAAACTCACTGACCGTCGCTAAATAAACCTTTAAAATCATGCTGCATGCACAAATATTAAGTAGGACTTTCCTTGATTATAAGTTAGAAAATAAACCATCAATTGTAACTTATCTCTAATCATCCTAAGAATGATCTAGACACTTGCAGAACAGTTGCAGAGAAAAGTAGTTTTTCTTCTGATTTGAAATGAAATGATAATTTCTTAATTTGGATGTATTAAAGAGAAGTAAAACACCGATAAACACATTTTATTATTAGAAAATATAATTGCAAGTGAAAATGGAGATTACAAAGAATTATTTGAAATTTGACAACTCAAAAAGTGACAATGTATTACTTAACATTATTTTTATTTTTGTTCTTTTTTAACTCAATTTTCATATTTACTGGCTGTCGTTTTTAAACTAACCATTGACAGCCCAAATACTGTAATAAATAGATAAACACTTAAATTAAAAGTCTCCATACCCACCCAGAGCTGAAAGATCTTTTTTTTTTGAATAGCCTTAAATTATGTAGATAACCTCGCTTTTCTTCCATCAGTTCATTATGACCAGCATGAATCAACTGTTGCACTCATGTTAGAAACATAAGCTCATGCAGCAAAACATTTAAGTATTGTAGATAATCTGCATTTTATATTTTTTGTTATGCTATGTTTATACATATTTATTGCTAAATGAGCCTAATTATAATAGAGAAATATACATATAGTTCATGAATTTTATAATTATTAAATTATTGGTAGTCAGCCAACAAATAAATAACAAGTTTTGTGATATTTATTTATTTATTTATTTGTAACCCAAACAAAATGGGCTTTGCCCAGTTACATTGTAGGGGAAATCTTGCATTGGTAAATAATATTGGATGTACAAATAGAAAACCGCCGTTTTTTTCAAAATTTGAGCCTTTATTGTGGGAAAATGGTTACATAATTATTCTTCAAGATATTGTCCATCGCTAGCTACAACTTTTTCCCATCTTTCTGGCAGCATACGAATTCCGCGTCGAAAAAACTGCTCGTCTTTTGAGTCGATCCACAAATCAACCCAATTTTTGGCTTCTTCGTAAGAACGGAAGTACTGCTCAGCCAGGCCATGAGTCATCGATCGGAATAGGTGGTAGTCGGAAGGGGCGATGTCTGGAGAATACGGCGGGTGAGGTACGACGTCCCATTTCAGTGTTTCCAGGTAGGTTTTCACAACCTGAACAACATGTGGCCGAGCGTTGTCGTGCAGCAAAATCACTTTGTCGTGTCTCTGCTTATATTCCGGCCGTTTTTCCTTCAATGCTCGGCTCAAACGCATTAGTTGTGTTCGGTACCGAGCTCCTGTGATGGTTTCACCTGGTTGCAGCAGCTCATAATACACCACGCCGAGCTGGTCCCACCAAACACACAGCATGATTTTTGAGCCATGGATGTTTGGCTTGGCCGTCGATGTTGATGCATGGCCGCGGTATCCCCACGATTTTTTTCGCTTTGGATTATCGTAATGGATCCACTTCTCATCGCCAGTGACAATGCGATGCAAAAAATCCTTCCTTTTTTGCCGTTGAAGCAGCTGTTAGCACGTGAAAAAACGCTGTTCGACGTTCCTTGGCTTCAACTCGTATGGCACCCAATTTCCTTGCTTTTGTATCATTCCCAAGGTTTTCAAACGATGTGAAATGGCTTGTTGAGTCACGCCCAATGAATCTGCAAGTTCTTGTTGTGTTTGACATGAATCTTCGTCCAGTAATGCCTCCAATTCTGCGTCTTCAAACTTTTTCACCGGCCCGGGACGCTCCTTATCTTCCACACCGAAATCACCCATTTTGTAGCGTTGAAACCATTCCCGACACATTCTTTCACTAATAGCAGTCTCATCATAAGTTTCTACAATCATTCGACGCGCCTCAGCCGCAGATTTTTTTGAATTGAAGGCAAAAAGCAAAACTTCCCGCAAATGACGTTTATTTGGCTCAAACTTCGACATATTCGCGCACAAAAAAGTATATGACGCCGATAAAAGTTCACAAATCTAATGATGAGGAGCTGTTGACAGATGCCTGACCTTACTTTGTGACGTTTCTGATCCGCCATTTTTGACCAGCATTTACTGCTGGCGCCATCTATTGGGAAACGGCGGTTTTCCATTTGTACATAATTAAATTAATATATAGGATATAATAGAAACTTGAGAATTCATGATACAATCAAAATCACCTTTTTAATGATTCTTATGTACTCTATCAGACAGAGACTCTTGTTCAATGACATAAATTCTGATGTACACTTTTTGTATGTAGTAATGATTACGCTTTTTAAAAACGATATGCATTACATTAGTCTGGTATTTTTTGTTCAAATTGGTCACAGTATTGTGAGTAAAAGTTGCTAACTTGGAATCTATTGATTTTTTCTTTTAATAATAAAGTTTATGCTGAGATTCATGGCCATTGAAAAAAATCAAAAATGGTTTGAAACTTTTATTGTATTCATATGTATAATATAATAAAGTAATTTTGATTTTAAAATGTTATATGGATTTATACTTTTTTCAACTTCTTAATGAGTTACAGCAAATTTAAAGTATTGAAATAATTTCGAAAATTAGTTGGCTTAGAAATAGTATTGATATTAAAATTGACTTTTGTTTGTAGCCAGAGGTGCATAGAAGTTGGTTGAGGTTATTTTGAACATTTAATATATCGTGCCTTATTTTTGTTCTCTACGTGCCCATTAGAATTAGCTTTGACTTTCATATTGCTGTAGCTCAATTAAGGAGTTGAAGAAATGTATAAGCCCATATAACATTTTTTGATCAGAATGACTACTTGTACTATCTAAAAAAAATTTTACAGGAAAAACCAAGACACTCGTCTCTCGTGGATAAAATAAAAGTAATAAACGTCAACAACTAAACAAAAGCAACAATTGTCAGAATGTAGACTTCTGTATCAAAAATTTAAGTTTCGAAATATTCTTTATTTATACTGGGTAACCAAGGCCACAGGTACAGATTTCTACTTTTTTTTTATTTATGAAAACATTTAAGTGAAATATACATTATAGATAATAAATGCAATCCTTACTTATATTTTACTTAAAGCTGTGATAAATAACGCTGAAAGTTTTATAGTATAAATCTCAAGCGATGTACAATAACCTCAATTTGCCTAGCAGAATTCTGACAATCCTAAAGTCGATTAATGGAATATACCGGTTATTGGAATAATTTTCCTTTGTCCAAACGCTATTCCAATAAGCGGGTTTTACTGTATTGGAGAAAGTATTTAAATATTTTCGACATGTTTAAATACCTTCTCCAGTATTTAAATATTCTTTTACTAAAGAATAAATATCAAATACATTTCATCAGTATTAAACTTTTAAATAATAAATAACCAATTTAAAAGTATTTAAAACATTAAATAATTCCTTCTGGGGACAAGTAGGCCATTGGATAATGAATCTTAATACAAGTTTAACTGATGCCTTGTTTAGGTACTTTTTGTTTCACTTTTAGCGGAAAAATGGTCTTAAAAAATAATTGTCAAAAAATAGAGGACTTAGAAATTGCATCGCCCGAAACAAGTGAATGAAAAACAAAATAAATGGAAACTAGAGTATTGGATTCAGATTTTTTTGTAGAATCCAAACAAGTAAAAATATATTGGGTGTCCCATTTAAAATTTAAAAACTGATGTCATTTCCGGTGAAACAGAAAGTGATGTTCATGCGTCTCAAAAAATGTATTTATTAACTAAATGAATATTGCAAATTTCATCAAACTTTGTTTATAAATAAAAAAGTTACAAGTCTGTATCTACAGCCTTTGCCATGCAGTATATCTCGACTTTTCTTTAGATATTTTGCAGTTGCAATAGAATAGGAAGAGCTACATATATTCATAATTTACTTCAACTCAAATGAAATAGGTATAAAAAAAGAAACACAACATTGAGGGACTCTGTTATTGGATCCGCCGATTCTGTCACAAAAAGTAACAATAATTGCAGTATAGCGAATGATTAATCCTTAGAATGAAATATCATTGAGTTAAATATGCCTACTATTTAAGATAAACTGTTTTCATCCATACAGCTATGATACTTTTTAAATTCTTGATATCAAAATTGGTACTTTACAAGCGACCAAATCGTCGATCAATGCCCACCAATCACAGATAGACCAGCTGGTATAGGCAACCAGTTTATTATATCCGTGTACGCTACCAACGTGACTTTAGTCGTTATGTCAATCAACAACTGCGGATTAAACATACAGGGTGTTTCAATTTCTTGATAACTTTAGGAGATAATAGAACATTTAAACATAAATGCACTTTATAACTAAAATATTTATGTCAGGGTAAGTTTTGGAGCTGAGAATATACGTTGTTTTGGTTTTAATTGTGAATTTTAGTGACAAGTTACATTTTTATAAATCAGTAATGAAAATGTTTTATTACTATATGTTATATTCGTGTCCAAACTGACCAGAGTGTATTTAAAATGACACATAATATACCAGCGTACGCTGCCGTAACTACAGATGATCTACCTTTCTGTATCGTATTTTACAATACTGCTCCTCTTAGCCCTGGGTGGAGATTTGGGGAGGGACGGTCACACAGGGTATATACGCTGGTGGGCCCATTGCCGCTCGATAAATAATATTAATAATAAATAATGGTGGTGCGACCGCCCAAAGCATGAGACCGATGCGGCAATGCAGTACTATTCGGTAAACAAAAAACTGGCAATTAAAACTTCTTTAGTTCTCGTTCATGAACGAAAATTATTTATATCGGCTACGCTTTCGTTTTATTTCGTTTCGTTTTCAGTACTACCTGTTTTTACATATTCATTTTTAGTGAAACATTAAAAACAGAAACTTTATTACTAAAGGCCGGAACACAATGAACCCGACTAAACGCGCTACTGTGGCGATATTTATTATTATAAGTAAGCTGTTCTATGACACTGCGTATAATGAACGTTGCCTACTGGTAGTGTTCGCAATTTAACCTTGAAAGTTAATCAACTTAATAAATTATAAAACATGGAATAAAGACGATACAACTTAAAAAACATGGAAAAAGTTGAAAAGTATTCCACTCCTATTTCAATGCGAATACTGTTAGCGTCATATAACAAATCTTCACTTATAGGTTATGTTATTGCAGTTTCTAGGCAACACCACCTATAGGTGGTGTTCTAGGAACGACTGCATCGCGCGAGCTTTTTTACGCACCGCAGTTTTGACGGTTGCCAGCGTCAAGAGCACGCGTAGTGAGCGTTCATTGTAAAAACTGCGTTCCTTTATGTGTCATCTGTTTTTCCTAACCTAAAATACGAATCCTAACTTTACTCCGATGTTTCTACTACGTTCTGTGATTCTACTCTCAATCAGTGGTACACAAACGGTTTTAAAATTAAATTTTTAGTGGATTTTTAACGATGGAATTCAAAGTGTTTATCAGTTTTTATTTCCAACTGCTGGCAACATTGCCCATGGTTGTTTGAATTCAGAATTTTAAATTTTTTAGAGGGATTTCGATTTATTTGACACGTAGTATTCATGAAATCATTGTTTATTAATATTATTTATTTATCATCATCGATAAACAAAGATATGACTGTACCTACTATTCAGGTAGACCAGATATGTAGGATCTGTTTATCAAAAGAAGGTATTATGAAATCTGTATTTAGCACAGTGGATAATGTTAGTGGCGAATTAACCAAAATATCTGAAATGCTCATGTCATGTGCATCAGTACAGGTAAGTTATAAAATATCAATTTACCACATTAAGTTCTGGATGAAGTTACAAACGTTTTTATATTGTCGAAATATTGACAGCTTATACAAGCATTTCCTTGTATGTAGGTAATAGAAAATGATGGATTACCAAGTCAAGCATGTTTACAATGTGTTCATTATATTACCAAGACTTTTTCT
Source organism: Ignelater luminosus (assembly GCA_011009095.1). Taxonomy (NCBI): domain Eukaryota; kingdom Metazoa; phylum Arthropoda; class Insecta; order Coleoptera; family Elateridae; genus Ignelater; species Ignelater luminosus. The sequence goes on from VTPC01000795.1 coordinate 24,715, forward strand.
TTTATACAATTATGTGAACAATCGGATGCAACATTACGACAACTCCTAGGCAAACCAATTGCAAAGTCTTATGTAAAGCAGTTGAAACCAAATGAAGATGCTAAAGAGATAATAATATTACCAGCAGTAGAACAACAGTCCACAGAAGTTATGCAGTTGCAACTGAACGAAGACATTAAAGAGATAATAACATTGCCAGTAGTAGAACAAGACTCCACAGAAGTTACACAGTTAAAACCGAATGAAGATGTTAAAGAGTCCACAGAAATTATTAATGTTAAAGTGGAGATGGAGAATATTAGTGATACATTACAGCCCTGTGAGTAGATTTCTCCTTGAAACTATTCAATGCCTTTTTCATTTATGTTATGATCACAGTAGTACTTAATGCAGCTTCGGATACACCTATACTAAACCTGAAAGAAAACCCCACAATTCCCAATCTAACTTCATCTGCAACTGTCAATGAAGAAATTGAGAAGAAAAAAGCCAAAGATAATGCAAAACAATTAATGTATCCCTGTAAAGAATGCACAGCTTGTTTTACATCAATCAGTGATCTAAAAGTATTATAAAAACTAACAATATTAATAATAATGGTTCCTTTTTTACAATTATGTTATTACAGGTACATTCTACTTCACATACACAAGATACCCCGACCATCTGCAAAGTTTGTAATCGAAAATTTGCAAATACAAGCAACCTTATGCGACACATGTATGTAAGGGTTAGCAGTAATGTAGAATAATACTTGAAATGTCAAGATCTAAATTTTAGCTTCATGATGGTAAAAAGCGTCATCTTTGCAGTAAATGTGGTAAAGGATTTGCTCGTTCAGATGATTTTGCTAGACATATGCGTACACATACTGGAGAAAAGCCTTTTATTTGTAAATTGTGTGGAAAAGCACTTTCTACTAAATTAATAGAACATATGCGAGCTCATTCTAATGAAAAGAATTTTGTATGTTCTATATGTGGGAAAGCATTTGCACGTTCTGCAGGTTTATTGGCACATCGCAAAACACACAGTGGTATTAAAAGCCATGCTTGTAATATCTGTGGAAAAAGGTGAACTCGGCGATTTTATTTCAAATTTATTGTTAAGAATCTGTATTGAGTAGGTTGAGTGGTTCTGGTGCCTTGGCAATACATATGAAAACCCACACAGGACTTAGAGATCATGTATGTTCCCATTGTGGTAAAGGTTTTACTACACGAAGTAATTTAATAACTCACAAACGCACTCATACAGGTACCGTACTTTTAAATTACATTTATGATTTTTTAAACTTGGCATTTTTTATAGGGGAACGTCCATATGTGTGCAATACATGTGGTAAAAACTTTCGTAATCCATCCAATTTAGCAGTACATTCACAGTCACACTGTGGTAAAAAATAGTATGCTTGTGCAGTTTGTAAACATAACTGTGTCAGCTCGTCAGAACTTAAAACACAAATACATTCACTCAGAAGAAAAGTCACAATAATTGCATTTTGTGTACGTTTTGTTCAAAAACTTTCCTGCCAAGGAGGAGTGGAAGATATTTACATTCTTATTAAAACTTGTACCATTGTAAAGAATAGAATTACAATTATTACTCTCTTTTTGTAGTTGATTTTTCTCAGTGATTAGCAATTAAAGGTCAGCAAAGGTAAATTTGCAAGTGGCCACGCAGAACGGAAAGTAAGAGCGCTATATGTTCCATAAGAAAGGTATGGGCATTTCCCCGCCCATGTGTTGACCTAGTATTTTAGTAGCTTTGTTTGATTTACAATATGATGACTTTAGGACAATTTAATGCACAAAGAAAGACATGCAATAAACAAACACATATTATCACAATGAATCATATTTATACTTGCATTAAATGAGTTTGCTAGATGCACTTCACTGATAGCCCTATCACTGCTATTTCTCTTAAAACAGCATAGATAAGCTATGTTACAAAACATAGTGACTGCTCAATAACCTGTGCTTGGGGTGAAAGCATACATTCAGCAAAGCTTTGCAGAATCATTCCGTAGCTACTGAGTCTACTGAATGTAACCAATGTGGTGTTTGTCAAACTTTTTATTTTAGTAGACTAGATGAACAGATGACGCATAAATGAACACAGAGTAGCTTCCCAAGACAAATACTGCTTTATACAGATTTAATTTTATCACAATACAGGATGCGTTATAATTAGGTGTAAAAAATTGAAGTGAAGCTTCTCTAGACCAAGATAAAGGAATTAACTGAAAACACCCTAGTAACAAAATGCTTCCTTAAAAAGTTACAGGGTGTTAAAGAATTTTTTACTTTATACAGAATACTTCAAGATAAAAACAAAATTAAGAAGAAACTAAACATTGATATTAACAATTACAACAAATGTTCAAAATACCCACCTATTTTGCACCCTACATCTTTTTAAGCAAGCATTTTGGTACTAGGGTATATTTGGTCAATTCCTTTATTTTAGATTAAAGAATTTTATATATCTAATTATGACTCACCCTGTATAGTATTATTCTATTTGAGCCTCATTGGAAACTATAAGAGATACAAAATCAATTAGATTGAAGCAAAATTATGTTTCTTGTTGCTTAATAATCTAAATAGAAATTTGATTTAACTTCATTTGTTTTTGAAGTAACCTCAAAAAACTAAGTTTTTCGATTTTCATTTTTTATGGCCAAACATTTTTACAAGGAGAGCTCAATAGCAATGAATAAGGAAAGGCAAAGAAAAGAAAGAAGGCCATGGCTATGCAAAAGCAGAAACAAAAGAGTAATATGATCAAGTAGAAATGTGGGCAAGATGTAGGAAGATTTACCACTTAATAAAAAAGAATACTGAACTAAAAGATCTGATAGTAACCCCAATACTTGCCTACAAAATAGAGATATTACCACTACAAACAAAGCAAGAAAAAAGTTGAAAGACCACTAAAGAAAAATTATTGGAATAATGAAATGGAATTGATGGACTAGAGGCAAGATATTATACAGTAATAAAGCAAAGAAATATATTGACAAAATAAAAAGAAAAATACTACTTCGTTTTGTAAATACTAATGGTGTGCTGTGAAAGGTAGTTCTTCTTACTAGCAGCCTTAATTTGATTTATAACACACAGGTATTTAACAAAGCTTTGTACAACCAGGCCACACTGGCATATTTTTAAAACAAAAACACAAATGTTGTAAATAAATTTGTTTATGTGTACAGTACTCCACATAATATGCATATTAAGTATCTATGAATAAGAATTTCCTGAATATACTAAAACACAATTAAGTTCTTAAACAAACATTTACATTATTGTTTCATCACCATTACATTTTCTACAAGTTCTTCTCTTACTTTCAAATTGTTATTTATAATGTACTGTTGCTTTTGTGAAGTAATCACACACGCTGTTGAAGAAGTTCCTCTGGAAGATTATACAGATTAAGAACAGGATAAAATGGTGGAGGTGTCTCAGGAAAATTATCTGTAATTGTAGCTGCTGATGGTGGTACAGTTGCTAGCATTGTAACAGTAGTTGGTTGTGGAGGAGCTAATACTGTACCAGGAGGGTTTCTTTGAGGCATGCCTGTTGGTGGTATAGATTGTGGTTTGCGTACTGTAACACTAGTGTTAATACCATGGCGTCTTTTCATATGTTTATTGTAGTTAGGCCAATTTGTAAAATGATGTTGGCACTCTAAACATGAATATGGCCGTTCACCTGTATGTTGACGTCTATGTGTTGTTAATACTCCTTTAAATCGAAATGACTTCCCACAATATTCGCAAGTGAATGGCATTGCACCTGTGTGAATTCGATGATGTTCTTTCAATGTGCCCCTTTCACGAAATTGTCGACCACATACATCACATTGATGGGGTTTTAAACCTGAATGTACAGAACTATGTTTTCTTAAACGAACTGCTGTTTTGAATGCCTTTCCACAAGTAAGGCAGTTGAAAGGACGTGCCACAGTGTGTGTTAACATATGATTGTCTAGATTTCCTTTTTGCACAAAACTTTTTCCACACTGGTCGCATGTGAAATCACGAATACCATAGTGAATTCTTTTATGGGCCATTAAATTAGGTTTAGTTCCAAATCGTTTTGGGCACTGATCGCACTGATGTTTATTTTTTAATTCTGCTGGTAGATGAGAACGTGCATGCACTAATAAAGATGATTGAACTCGAAATCTTTTACCACATGTTGAACAACTATGTGGGCGTTGGTCGCAATGTGTTGCACGATGTTGCTCTTGAGCACGACTGGTTCCATACCATTTTCCACATATATCGCAGCAAAATCGTAGTTGTTCTCGATGGCTTCGAACATGACTTATAAATGTGCTGTATTTTGTATACATTTTGGGGCAATCTGCACAAACATATTTTGGCGATTGCCCATGTGTTAATGAATGATGATCTCGAAGTTCATCAGCAGTTGAAAATGTTTGATGACAATCACTGCACGTCCAAGGATATGTATCCCAACCATCTAAGCATCTACGTAGTGTTATACTTCCATCTTCATGCCATTCAGCATCACTAGCACCTGATAGTAATCCTTCAGAATCGGAACTTACTGATTCTCTCTTCTTACATCGTCGATTCTATAATCATTTTCTTTTAGAAATGTTTCTTAACTGTAACAGCATTCATTTAATTACGTACTTACCTTCGTCTTTATTTTTGGTTTTGATTGTTCCGTTGTGGTATCTGTTAAAACACATTCTACCATAGTTACAGAATTTTTATTTTGTTGTTCAAGCAGCGATGCTTTATTTGCCTCTTCTACTGCAAGTAGTAACTCTTGCGCTTTCTGAACTTGCTCATTAAATTCCCAAGTTGCATTAATTGCATCATAACATCTTCGACAAATAGTAGTAGGCAATCTATCGTCTGCTACAATTTTTACCCGAAAGAACTGAAGAATCTTCGTGGACAGTTCTGCCTCGTCCAGTGCATCCACCAAATCATCATAACTTTCAGCACACAAGCGACAACGCGCCCCCATACCATTCTACACTTGTTGAGCTAGTTGTTATTGTAAAACCGCTTCTGGAATTTTTTGTGAATGGGGCGTATCACGCATAATAGCAAGAAATGCAGAATTCTCTTGCATGTTTTACATCTTTTTATATCGTCAGACGGTTAGAAAACAACATACTGCTACTTTTTTATCTAAATACATCAAAATAAACAATGTAATGACAGTGGGATTATTATTTACAACCACAAGGCTATTGCAATTTACAAAACTGTCAAAAACAAAACAAAGATTGTGTCTAACTTATCGTAACGGTATAACTGTATAAATGGCGGTAATTATAAAAATAAATCTCATTTTATTTAGATTTCCTTTGTGGAACTTCATGTTAATAAAATTATAATAAATATAAAACGCAATTGTACCTATAAATAATAATCCAATTATGCAAAACACCTCATAGAAAATAATCACCCTATGACCTCAAACCAGCCCAAACAACCACATTACATTTTTACATTTTTGTAACAATAAACACAAACTAGATGTTTTGGAAGTGTTTGAGATTTACAAACACAAAGTACCTTTAATAGAGAGTTTTAACAATTTCGCGTTAAAAGTTATAGTAAACGTTAAAGTCATCTGATTTAATACGGTACACAAAATAGCGGGAAGTAAGGTTTTAAACATTTAGTCATACCATATTTTATACCATCCACTCACATTTGACATTTCGCTAATCATCATATATATTAAACCTACTACGCTCGGTAGTTTTAATTTTACTTAGAGAACACGAACTAGCCATTCTGTTAAACTTCAGACATAAACAAAGTTTGTTAAACACACAACGTCAGTCCTGTCAAACACACAGAATAAACACAGAGCATGCGCATTACCACTGCCAACCGTAGTTTTCCCATGGCAACCAATATAATTTATCCAAATATTCCTAGATTCACCAAACGGTAAAGCAAACGATAAACACATTCGAATAGCGTGACCCGGTATCTAAATAGCGTCACGAGCAAGCGCACAAGCTATTCATTTGGCGTTTAGTGTTACCCTATTTGTTTGGGAAAGTTGCTAAAACTTGAATGAGCAGATTGACCTTATAAGATCTCCGTTGCTGCAAGTGTTGGATGAAGACTGAATATCATAATCTTGGTTGAATTTATAGATCAAGTTAGCTGGTTACCATAACAACTTGTTTATTTATACTTTTAAAGATGATTTGTACAAAGTGTTCATAAATGTTTTTGGGTTCAGTTGGCCATGAAATCCAATTTTGATGTACCGTCTTGTTGATTTATTTCAACAATATTAGTATTTTTCTGTCATTTGGCAATTGCAAATGCCATCGTCCTGCATTAGCAATTTAAGTTAATCTTTTGCTGAAATTTGTTGTATTGTTCCACATTTCTTCTCTCTAATTGCGCTTATTGTACGAAAAAGTCTTTTATAAGACTAATGTTCTTGTGCTGTGTTTATTAACAACTAATTTTGACTTATTAGTTCTTAAAGAACCATAAGATTAGGCAATCATCATAACAACGATGCAATGCGTGTCACGTGACAAACATAATAATATCCTGTTTTTCAAAAGGCGGTAAATGCAGCCGCAAGCATGATTTTACAGCCCACTAGACCCAGAAACATTTATGAACACTTTGTATATATCTAAAAGCGTTTTTAGGCAAACAAATTTAAATTTATAAGTGGAATTGTGTTTTAATTATTATAATTTTAATAAATTGAAATTGAAACCGACTGTACATTAGACGTGGTTTGCAAGTATACCACCCGTTTTATAAAAAGCATCCAAGACTGCAACTCGTTTATTATTATTGCTTGTGTTCAGGAGTAATAGTCAGGTTTATGCACTGCTGTCAGCGTAGAAATCGTTTTTAAAAGTCCTTGTTTTCAGCAGCAAGCAGCATTTAGGAGCGTTGTCGGTGAAAGACTTCTGGATAATCGACAGTAAATATCAATTTCCATTAATGCAAGGGCAGTGCTTTTAAAAGAGCTTACCTCGCTATTGCAATTACAAGCAGTGTTCGTTTTGCGTTTATGAAAATTGACATTTGTTGTTGATCATCAGCCTTTTACCGGCAGTGTCCTTAATTGCTGCTTGCTCCTGAACGTAAGAATTTTACTACATCCCCAGAAACTATAATATAGGATGTAAAATACCAATAAACCGATAGGGTAAATTCCTAGTGACCAGAGAAGTATTTTTTCAAATGAAACTTACTAATGGTCGATTCGTCTTAGGTCCGGAGTTATCGGCCTTTGAAATTGCTTGCAAACATGTTAATTTTTGGTTGTATCGTTATTATATTTGTCAAAATATTAGAAATTCTTATTTAAAAAGGCTGTAGGGAATTGCCTTTCGGATGTTCTAAACTTACTTAATACAGGCTGTACTGTATAACTGAGATACCTAACGTGGGAAGAAAAAGAAAGATTTGTAAGTTGATATATCTCAGCTACAAAGTACACTGTGTATAATTAGAAGTAGTTTTAAAATATACAGAAGACGTTGCTTGTGTTCAGAAGCAATAATCAACTTTACATGCTGCCAGCATCGAAGAAAACGCTTTTAAAAGTGATGCCTAAAACTTCTCAAGTAACTGGATAACGCCGAAAGTGTTTTAGATGTATACCCACATAATAATTTATTGTTGCAATCAGTAATGAATGTAGAATAAGAAAATATTGAAATTTCCAGGATGCCCCATTAAAAAAAAATTAAATAGAAATATGATTCTCGTTTCTTGATCATCCCGTGTAAAAAAGATAATGTAGTTAAAATTTTATTAACTATTTCTAAAGATTAGATATCTAAGTTTATTAGAGCAAGCCTTTTAAAATCAAACTTTTATCAATTATACCAGATTGAATTGTTGTTTTTGACGACGTCTTACAAAAAGAAATTGAATAACTCAAAACTGTTTGGTTTAGACAGCCATAAAGTTATATTGATATTATCAGTATTAAATGAGGAATAAGAAAATGATAAGAATTTATTAAGAAAATCTAAGCTTTATGTGTCACGCTTTTATAGAACACCCTGTGCAGTAGAGAATAATTTTAGGAAGTACTGACAATCATCCTGTACAATTTTTCCTGAATATTCCTACAAATAACCACGCTATTATCCGAGCCAGATCGTTGGGACATCCTGCTTGGTTTGTTGGAGATGTAATGATAAATAAAGGGGCTGCAGGCTCGAGCGCTTTTTATAAAATGGACGGTATAGTGTAATTGGACACAATCTTAGTTTGTTGTTTTATTAGTTATAACTTGCTTATTCCATTATACGTAGAAAACAGCACAAGACCGCGGACGCTCTTACTGACTACCACTAAAATTACAAAATATTATTCTTCCCGTTTATTTCGAAGGCACTATAAAATAATGTTTTTATTCTGTTAATTTTACGCACTATTTTCTACCGTAAATGGTAGCTTAGCCATCCTCGAGAGGCGGAGGCGATAACAACGAGATCATCCGAGTTCAAAATCCAAACGTCATGTAACAGCAGTTCGAGTTGGACACGTACTTTCAAATTTTGGGCACGGTGTATTTGAGTTTTCATTTTAATTATGATTTAATTCATAGCCATGTTGTTAAAGTTGGAAGAAGTTCATTAGTTAACAGTGAACCACAATTTATAATAATTTATATAAGGTTATAGAAGTATGTTTTATAAAAATCATCGATATGGATGCTCTATATCATCAAACCAACAAGTTGGTTCAAGAGACTCAACAGTGTTTCCAGATGCTGGAATCAAAAACTACAAACCATCAAGAAGTTGAATTAGAAATACAAGAAAAGATTGATTTAATTAATAAGTATGTTTTGTTTTACATTTTGATTATGTTGTTTCATTAATTTAATTTTTATAGAAACTGTGAAAAGTTAGATGTACTGCTGTTTAAAGTGCCTCCAGCTCATCGACAGAATGCTAAAATGAACTGTGACCAACTAAAGTATGATTGTCGACACTTACAAGCAGCATTAGATTCATGGAAACAAAAGACGCTGCGTAAACAAATAGCAGCCAGTGAACGTGAGCAGTTGCTTAGCCAAAGATTCACAGCTAATCCCGAATTAACCGCAATTAATATGGATTATGCTATACAACAACAAAATTCATTACATAGTGCACATAAAGGCATGGATGAAATGTTACAGACTGGTGCAGGCACTTTAGAATCTCTTCGTCTGCAACGTAGCACACTAAAAGGTGCTCATCGTCGTATAGTAGATATGGCAAATACTCTTGGATTGAGCAATCATACTATGAGACTTATTGAAAAACGTGTACGAGAAGACAAATATGTATTATTCGGAGGTATGATTGGAACAGTTGTTATAATTCTATTAGTGATTATTTATTTAACATAGCAAATATATTATTAATGTGCCTGTCTAGAATAACAATTATATTGTTTGTAAAGACAACTTTTTATTAGAATGTTTCACACATTTATCTTCTTTGTTTTTATTATTTAATGTGCTAATTATTTTTATTTACATAAAATAAAGTTTTTTTAAGTTTATTAGCAAAACAAGCAGTTTGTTTTATTAGGTATGACATTAAAGGAACAACTAATGGAATATTATTACATTACTACAAGGTGTAACCTGTTACAAGATTTGTATGTTTTGATAATGTTTTAGCCTTTTACTAAGGGTCTGCTTGTTTGGGTGATGGCCTGCACAAGGGTCGTTTAGATAAGTGTAAATGTAATGAGTGAAAAGTGTGTGCACTAGAGCATTTACTTCATACAGCGTATATAAGAAATTGCTCGACAAATGGAAAACTTTGTTAGTATTGATTTTTCAAGAAAGTTTCATTCAAACTGGCAAACTGTACCCCCAGAAAGCTAACCAAAACTATTTTCTTAAATGCAGGATGTTGGAGAATGCTATCGAATAAATGATAGGGTAAATTCTTATTGACTAGATAAGTAGATTTGTTTTGGTTATGGAGTTAGCAGTCTTCCAAATTGCATGCAGGCACTTTAACTTTCTGCTGCATTGTTGTTATTTGTCAAAATGTCAAAACAATTTGTTGAGAGAAGTAGAAAAATGTCTTTTGTAGCAAAGTAAGGTGGCAACCCTATCAGACATAACCCAAAAATTGTCGACTGATGTTCACGAAATCGGAAACACCAATTAAGAGATCTTCCAGTTCAAGTGAACTGAACAAAACGTGAAGGATTGTGCACTTTATATAGTTTTAGAATGTGCATCGAAGCCATCAGTTAGATCTATATGGTCTTTTTCTATTATTTCCAAGTCATCTTTCTACTATACTACCAAAATCAAGGAACATAGTGTTAATAATTATGATACAGGATATCGGGGATCAAAATCGAAATCTGGAAGAAGTCAAATTGGAAACGGAATCAGTAATTAAATTTAATAATTTTCTCGAGTTACTCACTCATGACAGATATTAAACTATGAATGACGTCTTTACAATAGGTCATATTACAATTTAGTTTAATTAAATTAATTTAAAAATCTCTACTGCAGGTAATATGACGGAATCAGTAACATTTTAAGAATCATAATCGGAATCGGAATCATTAAAAACAAAAACAAAGCAACCGTAATCTATACTCCGTTCACGCTGTTTCTGGGTCGTAACAGGCCATGCTTTCATTTTGTTAGATTGGAAGGATTTTCTTTTTTTTTTGAAAATTGTACCTGCGGCTGCATTTGGCGCTGTTGCACGATCAAAAATTTTGCATAAACGTTTAGTACCGATTAGTTTTGTTAAAAGAAATCAAGTTTTCCTTACATTTACAGTTACAAAAAAAAGACAATAGCACGAGGTTAAATTGTCATAGAATCATAACCTTAAAACACATTAAGGGTCAATAAGATTTTACGAGCCGAGTTACTAGATAAACAGCCCAGTTTCCAATACTCAAACTGTCATTCTTCCACAGCCATATATGACCCAGAAACATCGTGAACGCTGTATTATATCGAAAACGCCAAAATATAATTTATTAATCCCGAATCAGAATCAAAAGTCTGGAATCGGAAACGGAATCAAAACAGGAGACGTAAGCCGAATGCTGCAAAAAAGAACGAGTGACAGCGCACATGAATCGAACAATTTTTTTAGTACTCGTTTACACACAATGAGAGAAAATATTATTTACTCTAAATTTTGAGGTTAACTTTGACAGATATCAAATTAGGTATACAAATGGAAACACTTATATACAGGGTGTCTATTTGAAAACCTTCAATGGGGTGTATTTAAAAAGAAAAAGGTATCGTGAATGCTCAAAACCTTTTGAGTAGTATGGAGGGGGAACCAAAATGACTTTGCAAATATGGCACCACCCACAACCTCGCTCGTCGGTCCCCAATCACCCCAAACTTCAAAATTTTAAATTGCAACCCCCGCTTGTGGCACATCATTAGAAAGCTCTTGAAAATTGCTTTTTCTTGATACCATACAAAGGTAATTTTGGGTAAGTAATTATTAACTGATTCAATAATAAGGTGTAGAGATTATTGTGAGATATTTAATTAATATCAGAGTTTGCTTACGTTTACTGTAGGCATTTGGAGTGGTGTAAAATGGCATTTCAGAAAACAAAACAATAGTTTTTCAATAAACCTAATTATTTGACATTTTTAAAGAAAGTATTGTTTTGTTTTCTGAAATGTCATTTTACATTAAGTAATACCTCAAACAGTCAGTAAATGGGAAAATTTTTTTCTTTCTTTATTTCTCTGTTTATTGAAAATAAATTGAATTTTAATCAGGCAATTAGAACAATAAACTGCAAATTTAGGTTCAATGGTTTGTTAATGACTTTTGAAATCACCTGATAAATAGTTTCCAAATCCAAATAAATAGCACTTGGTGGTTTCATTACATTTCATTGTCTAATATTCTTCTTTTTTCATGCGAAATCAAGTGTTACAATGGTGTACACTTTGCCAGAGAGACAATAATTTGTATCTATGGAACTGAGAACCGCTGTAAACGGTTTTTAATGCTAAACACCCCGGAAGAATGTTAGTCATACGTATGTATGTCCATCAATTAACCTCGAAATTTGAATAAACGAGATCGGTAGCAAATAAAAAACGTGTAGATTCACGAATACTTGATGAAGCCACACAGATAAGAAAATTGGAGCAGTTTGTAGCGACTCTAACATTATCTCTTCGCAAAGTATCTGCTGCAACGGGAATTTGTCCAGAATCAGTGCGGAAAGTGCTTAACTTCATAAATTTTTCCCGTGCAAGATAAAAATCGTTCAAAAATTGTCTGAAGATGATTATGACAGGCGAAAAGAAGAAAAGATGACTGGGAAAATTCGAATTATTGCGGAATTTGTAAAAAATATTTGTTTCAGCGACAAATGCACGTTTTTCGTAACTGAAATGGTCAAGAAACATAATTGCCGCTATTAGTTAGATGACAATCCACATCTTTTTCGGGAAGGATATACGCAATAACCCCAGAAACTTAGCGTGTGGGTAGGTGTTCTTGGAGATGCAGTTATCGGCAGTGTTGTGATGTGTCTAGGTACAAGTATCTAGATACAGAATCTAGACACTTTTAAAGTAACTAGATACTTACTTAGATACTTTTAAAATTTTGTAACTGTATCGGTATCTAGATACATTTTTTTTAGGATCTAAGTATCTCAAACGTTCAGGTACTTTTTAAGATACCTCTACTTCTTTGTTTGTTTTCTTTCACTTTTCAAATATATTACTTTGTAACTTTTCAATAGAATCTCTGCAGGCTGCCTTCTTACACCCCAAAGAAACAGAATGTCCGATAATACATTTGAAATGTATTTAATGTTAAAAAAGACAAAATCTATCTGAAATAGTATAATTATGTTGTAACAAAAATAATAATAATAATTAAATATTTTGGTAAATATTCGAAATTGTTTGGATTAATGTTTAATTCCTTCCAAATTATTTGGCGCTATCCTTGACAAAAGGACGCAGGTAATTAACCTAAAATTATTAAAAGAATCGCTCAAGGCTTTTTGTTGATAAAAGTATCTACGAAAGTATCTAGATCCTTAAACACTAGGATCTGTACCTGTATCTATGTACTATCAAAAATTAGATACATTTTTCAGAATGGATCTGTATCTGTATTTAGATACTGTAAAACATGTATCTGTCACAACACTGATTATCGGTCCTCTCTTTTTCAACAAAATTTGAATGAAGAAGTCTATTTAGAGTTATTGTAAACTACGACCGAACCTCTTATCGTTCAGGAGGTGGCGAACCAACAAGATGTGGATGGAAACATGAATTTGCGTGAAGACGAATTAAGTAGTTCGCAATGATCCCTACACCTTATTATTGAATCAATTAATAACTACTTACCCAAAATTACCTTTGTATGGTATCAATGAAAATAATTTTTCAAGAGCTTTCCGACGATGTGTCACTTTAAAAAAATAAGATAATTTCGTTTTTAGCAAATATCTAGTAAGTCGTGAACTTTTTTGAAAAAACAAAAGCATAAGTAAATTGATCTCCAAAATAGCCAAATTTCTTCTAATTTAACCGACTTCGTATCTCTTACAATTTCCGAGATCCCAATAGTGAGCATCAAAATGTGGACTCACTGTATATAACATTTTTTTTGCAGAACTGTATTCTAAAGACAATAATAATAAACCCTTGATGGTAGATTAAGACACTTTATAACATCGATACGTCAAATTTATTGCAACAGTTAATAATTGTTAACTTTCGACATTGACAACGAGTTGTAAAGTATCAACTTTGCAGGCGATCGTGCAAAAAAACTAATTTTGGAACCTTTAACACCATTACTAGTTACGCTACTGCTTGCCTCACTGTTTTACTTTTTGTTAAGATTATTTAATTAAAATTATGCCTCTTATTCTAAGCAATTTGTACTTAAAGTTCCATTTCCGTAAGATAAAATAAAAATAATAGTTGATATTATAACCTAGTACAGTAGACAGTACTTAGGTATGTAGTATGGATTGCATATCTTGCCTACTTTTAAATGTTTTGTATTTGCGATTTGTTTCACAAATTTCGTTCGTAGTTTGTTTTCAATCTTTGAATCTGAGATTCTGAATCAAGTGCATTCAAGTAACGGTAATCACAGTATTTTAAATGTTCAAACTAATGTCGTATTATAAAACCATAAGAGTAATTAAATTATATTACGTTTATAATATTTTTGGTTGCCGCAAACAAAAGCATTTTATAGGTTAGGTTAAAAGAATTTGTATTGATTGGTATACAGGCCGCTGTAAAAGTGGAAATACTAAATACGGTCACATAATGTGATATTTGCTTTTATTTTATTAAATTAAAAACGAAAGTATCATTTACACTTTCAATGTTAACATACTATATTTTTTCAAACGGAAAAAATAATAGCGACAGTTTATTTCTTATATTACTTTAAATAAATCTCTACAGTTAATTACTTTTATTGTAATTTATAGTATAAATATTAATCGAAGAAAATATTACATATTCATGCAAATACCGCACCTTCATAACAATAATGATATTAAAGTGGTAAAAGGTTTTTGTACTAATGCTAACGCTAAAGTAAGGTCACTCCACAAAAAGAATTAACGAAACAGGTTTTTCTTTGTTTGGAAATATTAGATTTTACTCATTTTCTTTCATTTTCTAATATTATTTAATTTAATATTTTCAGTCACGTGATCATGGCATAATGGCACACGACAGTGGGGAATTTTTTTATTTTGGAATTTGTCAGGTTTGCAAAAGCGAATCGGAAAATTTAAAACGATGTGCGTCTTGTAAAACGGTTGCGTATTGCTCAAAAGAACATCAGAAATTCGATTGGAATAATCATAAACAAATATGTAAGGCAATAACATCAAGTAGACAAAAAAGACCTGAGAACTGTTCTTTCGAAGACTGGAAAGATTTTCGGGTTTCCCTTCAGAAAACTTGGACGTCTGTTTTGAGGAGGGAATTAAAACCGTATGAATGCCAAATGTGGATGTTTCCACGTACTTGTAACGTTTGTTATAGCACGGAAAACTTGACGGATTGCGCTAAATGTAAAAATGTTACGTACTGTTCTTATGAACATCAAGAACGAGACAAATCAAATCACGAATTGTACTGTAAAAAATTAAAATTGTGTATGGATATTGATAAACATTTAGCCAATAATAAATGTTATCCGCGAATAGAAATTAAAGAAAAAATATTCACCGAGAGATTTCCTGAGGATATAGATAAATTATTAGATTTAATAGAAAAAGACAGAAAAAGTATGGAACAAATTTTGGAACGGGTTTTAAAAGCCGATTCTGTGGCTCCAGGTGCTATAATACTTTACGCGTTGAAAATTTCCGGCGTTACGCAATCTTTACGAGACGAACTAATTTTGCACGTGGTTGGAGCATCGTCAGCAGAAGGAACAACAGATTGGAAAATTGCTTCAGAATTAATCTTTCACTGGATGCAGAATTTAAATAAGATTACATACATCTTTATTGGTCCAGAAGCCTGGGATATCTCAACGTACCGTTTCGATTTGTGTCGAATTTGTCGAGATAATAAAAAGAATTTAAAAGTGAAAGTCTATAAACAACTTTACCATGAAATTATCGATAATGTTGAAAATCCTAATTTAGTAATGTCTTTTAATAGTGGTCTTCACGAGTTTGAAGGCCAGACCTGTGATCAGTGGCAAAGATCCATTCCGATGTTAATTAGAAATAAGGTACCATTTGTTTTTACTTCTTATACAGAAGAGGAAATGTTAAAAGATTTACAGAGAATTAGAGACAGTTTTGACACAAGTATACAAATTTTGATGTGTGGTAAGAATCCTTATGCAAGTCCTCGTCCTATTAGAGACTGGTGTACAAAAGACATTCCTGTATTTTATTCTAGTGGTTATATCAGTATTATTAGAAAACAGCCAAGGACTAGTAATCCTATTTGAGATTGTGTAGTTTAGTGATATTTTTATTATTTGATCTGTTTTCATCAAACAGAATTTTATGTTTTTAGTCCTTATACTGTGTATAACATTTTGTATTACATCACATATTTAGTAAGATATGAAGAAAATAATCTCTAGCATAATTTTTTAAGATACTAATTTTAAGTTGAGGTATACTAACATCTTATAGCTGTAATAAATAATGTAAACTATCAATGACAGCTACCTTGACATGAAATAGAAGCCAGTAACTTTTTCCTTTCACAACTACTACTTGATAGTAATTTTACTTTTAAATAAATTATTGACTCAATTTTTGTACAATCAATTTATAAATGATTTGAGTAATAAAATAGATTCACAACAGACTATGATTTCTTGTTACTATTATTTCTACTCGTACTAACAATATACATAAAAGAAAACTTTCTAGCAAAACCCAACAAATGCACATATAAATAATTCCAGTTAACATTAAAATTGGGTAAATCAGGTTCCCCCTCTACATTACACATATGCAAACAGAAATTGAAAGTAAAACTATTAACAATTTGAATAGTCCACTAGGTTTATTCTGACTTCGTTCTTAGAAGGATCAAGTCTAATAAGTGAAAGCAGGTAATTTATTAATTGAAGTCATTAAAAATTTTAATATTTATAAAGGCAAAACAATTTTTATTTTTAGTACAAAATGATTCGTGCAATTTTAATCAGTTTTACTGCCCTGTTGGCAATAACAACAGTCTCTGGTTATTCTGGGGGTGCACCTGTAGAAGTATGTGATGACATGACACCAAAACATCCTGTTGATCCTCAGAAATCTTCTTTTCCTTATACTGTAACCGTTAGTCAAAGTGAAGTTAAAGCAGGAGAAAAAGTACAAATTACAATTAATGGAGCTAAAGAAAAATCTTTCAAAGGATTTTTACTTGAAGTAAGAAGTGGTGATAAGGCTGTCGGTTCTTTCTCTATACCTGATACTGATAAATATGCAAAAGGTATTGATTGCCATGGCACTAAACAGGTGAGTTTATGTTTCAGATAAAAAGAATAGAATAGAATTGAATTTAATTTAAAATACAAAAATGAAATGTATTTATTTCAGAGTGGAGCTACACACAAAAATGCAGCTGATAAGAAAACTTTAACACTTGATTGGATTGCACCAGCAAAATTCCAAGGAAAATTGCATGTATAGTAAGTATAGTAATTATTTGGTTTTAAAAACAGTTTTAGTAATAATCTTTTTTATTCTTTAGCGCAACCGTAGCCAAAGATGGAGCTGTCTTTTGGGTTCGTCAAAAACAAGCTGAAATTAAAGTAAACTAATATACAAATAAGATTATTTTAGTAAAAAACTTATCTAAAAGCAATATTTGCTTCATTAATAAAAAATGTTTTAATTTGATTTTAATTTGTATTTTTATATCTGTTTCGTTGAAATCAAATCCATAATTTGTTTTAAAATATGACATCAGATTGTAAGGTATAATTAATTTAATAAAATGGTAAATGATACTGCTTTATATTTACTTCCTCATGTTAGTATCTAAAAAAAAATAATTAAATTGAACTGACCGTGAAAAATAAAAAAAATATGTTTAGTCATTTCAGGGTCATCATGTTTAGAGAAAGAAATCTATTTTTTGTCAAATCTAATATAAAAAATGTTATTGTATTTATGAAACCCCACCACAAGGAAATGATATTAAATTTTGCATTTGTCTTGATCATTCTTACAAAACGTTTACATTATTACTAACACTTACTTAATGACTTTGAAATAAATATTAACTTGAAAATTACATTGATTCATTAGGATATTTCAAGTTCATTCTTAATAAGTAGGCATATTTGCATATGTAAGCAAGCATATACATTTACACTCTCTTGTTTAGTAGCAACCCTGTTTTCTATATCCGCAAGGTATTTCAAAACAATCTTGCAAACTTATAATTTTTTCTTTTTCTATTTAAAAATTCAAGCAACTACTATATTCAGAATTTTAATCAAACCAAGCATTGTAAAAACACAAGATAGTAAAAACTATAATGGAATTCATATTTCATATTCATAAAATCATAACAATAAAATATGTTACTTGAGCGTGTCAATATCCATCAACTCGATTAGTAAGAAAATTAGGCAAGAAGAAAGAATACTCTTCTTCAAGGTCAAGATCCTGCATCTTTACATTGAATGAACATTACTTTTTAAATTTCGTATAATTAATGAATGATCAAAACGCAATTCTTGTCTGTTCTAAGAAGACATCAAGGCTAAATTTTTAATTGCTACCTTATACTAAAAACATATTACCCATGTGGTCATATCTCATCCAAAAGATACATACTTGCTACTTCTTGATATTCTTTCAAAAAAAAATTGTATGAGAGGAATTTTAAATTAATAATAAGAATAACCTGAGGTGAAAGACAAAGTTATA
Source organism: Ignelater luminosus (assembly GCA_011009095.1). Lineage (NCBI taxonomy): Eukaryota > Metazoa > Arthropoda > Insecta > Coleoptera > Elateridae > Ignelater > Ignelater luminosus. Next base: position 43,157 of record VTPC01000795.1, read on the forward strand.
CAGGGTGATTCATGAAGAAGTAGATATCTTTTCTTTAAGGGGTGATTCTATAGGTCGAAAAAGTCTAGATAAACATGTGGTAAATTCTCAATACTTTCTGAGTTACTTCATTTTTTTAGTAACTTTATGAAGAGTTTAGATATTACATAACAATAATAATTCTTAAGGCTTAAACATCCATTGATAAAATTAAAAAAAGAAGTTTATACCAAATAACACAATTGGTTATTGGTTTAACAACCACCAACATACAAAAGAAACTTATTTAATAAATAATAGAAATAATATTTAAAGAAAACCACTAAATTTTCAAATTGGTGTCCCTGGACATCATTAAACATCCATCTAACATGTCCTCAAAAATGCTTCTTACAAATTGTAAGTACATTTGTGATGTCAAAGTTCCTTCATAGAAGTATGGTCCCACTAGGTGGTAATTAAGTAAAGCACACCATGCATTTACACCACACATTTTTGATGACGAGCTTTCCGAACCAGGTGTGAATTTTCTGCAGCCCAGTAATGAGAATTATGATGATTTACTGTGCCATTATTATGGAAGCAGGATTTATCAGACCGCAAGATCTTTGATAACAAAAAGAAATAAGAAAAGGTTTACTTCTACCTTGGTTCTATAGTGTAATTCTTGCAAAGTCACACATGGAGTTTGTCCGGAAGACTCAAATACTGAAGAAGTAAATGTAAGTTTTACCACTGTAACTAGATATATATCCAGCTAGAAGAGTTTTGTTTAATAATGAACATGCTGTGCATGTCACAAAAAGTATACAAAAAATTTAAATTTGATCTTGGAAGAATTCTACAATACTGCTCTGGAATCCATGCAAGAAGCTGAAAAAGAAGAAGAAAAATTAGCTTGAGAGTATGGATCTAATAAATAACAAAGCGTTCACTACTATAACTGAAAATGAAGCTTGGTCGAGAAGATCCAACAAGTCAGTCTTCAACTCACTCTAGAGTTTGTTGGCCAAAAAACAGGGGAAGTATTGTACCTTGGTATAAAAAATAAATACTGCTGTATTGTGCAACTGGAGAAGGCACCATACCACATAAATTATACCAGGACATCTACTAGCATGGAAAGTTCCATTATAATGAAAGGTTTATCTATCTAGTTAGTTTAAAGATGCATAATGCAGAATACGAATATATAACTGATGGAGACAGCAGTTCCTTTAAACGGACCTATAATTTTTGCCGATATGGCATTTTCTAGTAGAGAAGATAAGAGTGCAAAAATCACTTGCTATGAAATTACTGCAATGCAAAGGATGCATCACAAAAGCAATTCATAGATTAAAATACCACACTAAAAGCTTGATACAGAATGTAGCAAACAATCAAGCCAAATCATATTCTATCATAGTAAAGCTAGTGAATGAAAAAAGAGTTAACCACACTAAACGAGGTGGATATCAATTATGATGTTCGGCACGAGCAATTTCTTTCAATTTAGAAGGTGATTATTTTGCCAAGATATGTAGTAGGTTAACTAATAACTTGGTTGGGCATTACCAACAAAACATTCTCATACCCCAAGATTGTTTTATTATACCATGCAAGAATAAAATGAATTCAAGACTAGTATGGTGTTCCTAAAATATTACAAATAGTATCAAACTAATGGAAAAAGTACCAAAATTGGTAGGAACATACCACAACTTCTTTTAAGGTTTTTATTTTGTTTTAGTAAACTTACATATTTTAAACAAAAATAACAAAATTATACTTTTTAGTTTACTGAATTTGTGATTGCAAAATTGATCTTTCTGTAGCTAATTTGCACTTTTAAGATCAAAAATCGTTGCAACTCTCAATGTACCAAAAATTGCAGTATGGTACCAGAGTGCTTTCACATATACCCTTGTATCAGAAATAGTAAATTGAACTAAGAGGAACAACACTGGTCAAGATAGCTGTTGACAGCGCAAGGCTATATTATGTTTAGGTTTACATAATAATATAACCTGTTAGGTCATAACTACCTACTGTCTTAACAGTGTTCAGCACATTGTACTAATCACGACTAATACCCTCGACACACTGAGAATTTAATGATCATTAACTCTGAATTGGGAATTTATTTTGGTGTGTGTCACTTCATCATTTTCTTAATGATCATTTAAAACACCATTTATACGAAATGGTGATTGAAATTCCGATGTCGTTTCGAGAAACGCAATCTGCAGTTGTCGGTAAACATCGCCTTCATTTTTGAATTGCGCGGGGTGTGAATATTTATGGCCGCTCACACTCAGCTGATATACAACAACGTTCTGTGAGTTCAACGAGTGACAATATTACAAAGTAATTGAAATTTACTTTTTATATACCTACTATTTTACAATGCTTTTAATTATAAATAAAAAAACCCATCTGCGCCCATTTAAATTCAAATTAAAAAAAGCGAGGTTAAGTTGTTGTTTATATTTGTCAAAGTTATAAGTTGTCGCGCGCCCATGTCACTTCACTGCGCAAACTCACAATTTTAATACTGCTTAGTGTGTGTCTGCTAGCAATAGAAATGGTAATTTAACTAAATGGTCATTTACTTTAATGACAATTAAACTCTCAGTGTGTCGAGGGTATAACTTTTTGACTTGTTTAATTCAAGAACAATCTCTTTACTCCCCATTCTTGACTTAAAAAAAACAATGTTTTATATGTTCGGTTAACATTAAAGAGCTTCTCCTGTTGAAGGTTAACGTTAATCAACATATTGTACTTATTACATTACCTATGACTTTTCTTGATACTTGTATGTTTATGTTTAGCATTTCACTATTTTCACCATTGCTTAGAATTTGAGGATAAATTCAACAAAACCAGTCAAAAGCATATATTTGTAAAGCATGAACAATAATCTTTTCAAGTCATGGTCAACTATGCATTCCATTACAAAAACATCTGGGAATGCAAAGCATAACCACAATGAACTCTGTTTTGTTTTTGAAAATTTTTCAATTTCGGCGGCCATGTTGACCGTGTTCCCGAAGAGATATCAAAAAACGAAGGCATCACATCACATCTTTAGTTTTTGATGTAGAATCCAAATCTGAAGTCAAAATTCAAAAAAATTGGCCAATTTCTAAAACATGCCAACCCCGTTATTGTAAAATTTCATTTTAAAACTTTTAAATTTGAGCAATCTCTTTTGTTTTATTGTTGATAAAAGAAAAACAGCAATTTATGTTTCTTGTTTCTAGCTTCTTTATCACTGAAAATTCTAAAAATATAGTCAATTAAGGTAATCTTTTATAACTAATAACATCAGGTTGTCAAAATGTCAACTGATATTTTAGTTTCTTGGAACCATCATCAAATTATTATGTTATTATTATTATTATTATGTCTCTTGTGGCAGAAATGATGAACTAAATTAAGAAGGCATTTTGGTTTATTTATGTGGATTTTACCACTTATATGAAGGTCAATTAAGCCATTATCTGAAGTAAATATTTATTGTTAATTATTTGGGTTTGTGGTACAGCTTAAGCAAGGTTGTTCAAGCACATGTAATATACTAGTGAGGTTGCTTTATTTCGGACTTGGGGCGTCACCTCAAGGTGGTCAACAACTACTTCATTTGATTAAATATTAAAATACATCATACCCTAGAATTATATAACATACAAATTCTTTAACAATTAATTTAACCTCATTAATAATATAATTCTTAGATAAACATTTAAATTTATTTATTATATGAAACAGGACTGATTTATTTTTTTAGAAATTGATTCTTCTTAAAATTCTTTTCCATATAAAAGTTTTCAATACTTATTTCATCAGTATTGACAGATTTCTTCATTTGTTGTCATTATTATATATTATTAATTATTACTGTAGACACTGCACTATGACATGTAAAATGCACAAGGTATACATCACAAAACAATGTCATGCCACACCAGACCCCTTGCCATTGATGCTCTATCGCAGCACTTTAGTGCAACCTCTATTAGTGCACACACTCGAGTAACTTTGCAGTTTAAGTGCATTTTATTTTAAAAGATGTCATTGTTTCAGATGCAGGGATTGCATTCAAATAAGTAAATACTCTAAAAAAGCTGTCTTACATTGTTTTTTTAGTATTTGGAACGGAATTCACGCAAGTAACGACAGGCAGAGTGCCTTCTCTGTGTCAAAGTTAATTGATTTTGAAGCACATGAAAACTAAATTTGAATAATCTGTACCACATTTAGTAATTTAGTAAGAGGCTATTTTCGGTGATACAACACTTTCATAATTAACTTAACTTAAAATGAAAATATTTATAAGTCACAATTAACTATGCTAATCAAATAAACCATACTTTTTATTTGTTGTATTCATGAAAAGATACTAATGAAGTGTTTCCTTTTTATAGAAACATATTTGCTAAAGTATTTTTGAGGATTTTTACATGTGAACAGAACTGTAAAACGCCAAATAATAGTAGATTTTATTGTTAATTTTGACTTTTTTTTTAAAATATGTTTCTTTTAAAAGTTAATAATTATGGAGTGTTGTAAGTCAGCATAGAATATCCCATCAAATAAAGTAAACATCAAAACACTGATGATGGTTCTACAAATCTAAAGCAATTGGTCAATGATTTTGACAATGTGAAGTTATTAGTGTATAAAGCCTTAAGAAGGTTTAATTATATTTAAGGATTGCCATTTCATCTTGTAACAGGGTGTCTCAAATTCAAGCTTAAGCATGGATCTATAAAAGATAGCAGCATAGGTTAAAATTTGGTACTTTTGCTAAGTTTTATGCTGATTAATAATCTAAAAGAAAATTTGAGCCAACTTCTTTTGTTTTCAACTTATGACCAAAAAGAAAAGGCAAAATAACAGTTTACATTTTTTGCCAGCAGCTTCCTTATAACTGGAAATTCTAAAAATATAATGCAACATTCTTAAGACAGTTTTTTATTACTAATAACCTCAGATTGTTAAAATTGCTTTTTGTTGTTTTGATTTGCTGAAACCATCATGAGATTTATGTTTCCTTATGGATGCCATATTTGATATTGACATCATTTGATAGGATTTTTCACATTGTTTTCAATGACATAAGACTAACTTGATTTAAAGAGAAATATACAATACAATTGGTAAACAGTTGTAATAAATTGAGTAAGCCATGATTTTTATTTTTTTTATTCAAGAGAGAAGACATGCAGAACAATTGAAAGCCTTTTTTTATAATAAAAACTTGTAGATGGTGCAAAATACTTTTCTATTTTCTAAACTTGAAAGTTTTATTTTTTTAATCAACTATTATCTGTAGTACAAGCACAGTAGGTGAGTTAACTGTTGCATTAATTGGACAGAATACTATTGGAGTGGAGACAAGCTATAAATGTATTTAAATCACCCCCACCCCCCACCCCACTGCAATACAAGTCTCACACCTTTTACAAAGTTAAACAATTACTGCATACCTACCTCATTTTAAATTAAAACTTTTAGTTTGCATTTATGAACTTGCAAGGGAAAAATGCTGATGACCCATGCCATTAGTATAATTTATATAACAGTTTATTACTTCAGTGGTAGTTGTGCCAACAAGCATTACTTTTGTTTGACAAGACCTACATACTTTTAATATCTCTCAATTTAAAGGAGGATAAAAAATAAACTTTAGTTGTTTTTCAGTTACAAAGCCTACTTAATCTATGTAAAAATATCAGTATTAAAAGATTACATTCTTGTACCACTGAGATAATGACATCTTTGTCGCCAACCACAGCCACATTAACATACTTCATTTCGTATTATTGTATACTAGAATCTTATCATTTGAAACGTTACAATGCCATTTTAACTATGTTGTGCATTACTGCTGAACCAACTACAGAACTGCACAAAGGATATCTACCAATTTCAAGTAAGTTCTAACCTGTGCCATAACAACAATCTAGACAATGCAAGAGAGGGGAGTCCAAGGGGAACACTAAAGATGTTAAGAAGACCTCAGGAGGATTCCATCATGTCCAGTTCCCAGAAGGCCCCAATAGCTAGTTTGACTTGTCATGGGGCTGGTTCTGAAGTTCTATGAGACCCCTCACATGGCAGGTTTGCAGCATGAGGGGATACACTTAATTAGTTGTTATGCCACTGCATGGATAAAACTTGTTTAGAAAACAAACCTAGTAGAGGAATTGAAGGTGGATTTATAAATTTATATCAGAAATAATGAAAACTATTTTCTTACACATTTTATGATCAAAAATAATAAAAAGTTTAAACATATGTCCTAAACTGTGCAGTTTTCGAGGTACAAGATGTCACTAAAAATTATGTTATTTTACTTGATAACAACCCTTTTTATGAAAAGATGCCAACAGTAACTTTTGGTGCTAAATTGAATGTAGATACAAAAATAACAAAAGTTACTCACTTCTCCAGTGGCATGGGATACTTTGTTTTCGAAGCATGTGTACTTCTTAATACCTCTGTAACTGACAAAAACTTGGAACATTTTATATCTTGAAAACTGTAGACTTTTGGATATGTTTACCTAGATTATCCTTACTATTTTTGATTGCAAACTGTTAGTAAAACCATTTCCGTTTCTGATATACCCTTACCCAAAGATTATAAGAGCCCTTGTCCATGCACCAACAACTAAAGAACTGAGTTACTACCTTAAATCCTTCACTATGTATATTCTCTGAGCAAGTTGTGGTTAGAATTTTGTCAAAATTGGTTGCTGTCAGATTGTGCAGCTCCATAGTGAGCTTTCATAGTCTAGCTTTGAGTTTTCGCAGGGTCAATACTTTGAAACATTATTGGTTGCATCAGTTTTACTCAACACTATTACTTTCAAGATTACATTCAACAGCTTGAATTACAATGCATTATAGTATTTCACAAAAAATAGTTCAGAAATCAATTGTTATAACACGATCGATAGTTTAATGTACACTGTGTACCAAATCTTCATTCTAGTAATTAATAAAAGTATTTTCAAAAACAATTAACATTTAAAATGAACCTCATTTCGTACAAAATATTCAGCATTCATTAAAATAAAACCAAAGAACATGTTCAAAAAAATATTAAAATTATCTGATTTTATCGTAAAAGCAATAACTAAATTTTAATGCTCATTCCTTGTAATTACTTTAACAGAATTTCCATCGATTACCACATTCATTACACATGACAAAGGTGGTCATAGGTTCATCAGCTGAACGAGTTTGAATTTGATTATAAGTGCAGTTACGTTTCTTACATTTACCACACTTAAGCAGGTCAGTTTTAGTACCCTGAACAGTAGCTAACTGTGCATCATTTATAGCTTCTTTAGCAAATTTTTCTCGTAATTGTTTTATTTCATCATTGGCCATTTCTTCAGCTGTCATAACAGCTAAACGTGCTGCAGTTATAGCTCCAATGCGAAAATTTGTACGCAAAGTTGGATTTTTTGCATCTTTTAAGTTTGCAATTCGTGAACGAATTCTATTTTTGTAACGCATATCAGTATTTTTAAATTCTTGATAAATGGCTTCCTCTAATTCTTCGGCCAATTCTTCTGCACTTGCACATCCTTTAAATAAAAAAGTAAATGAAAGGATTAAATAAAAGTCAAATTAATATAAAACCTTCAAATTCTTCTTTGTCAACTGTAAGTGCTGCAACTAACATTTCTCTACATTTTAGCCGTACTGCATCAGTTGTACTAGAACTGGATGGCGGGAACTGATTTGGTAACTTTTTACTGTCTCTGTCTTTATCCCGATCTTTTTCTTCTCTACCCTTATCTTCTTTGCTATCCTTTTTTGAAGAAACTTTTGAGCTACTGCTAGAATCTTTACTTGTGTTATTTGATCCTGACAAGAACTTCTTCCAATTTTTAATTAAAGTCTTTGCCAAACTTATTACCTCTTCATCTTTACTGGATTTTCTTAGAGCATTTACAGTCATTCCAATTCGTGTTTTGGTTAATACATCAAGATTAATGTCTAGAGTTTGCAATTCTTTTAATAAATCAAGTGCCTGTTCTTGTCCCTGTATAAAATAGGAGATTATCGCTAATATTTATGTTTATTTTAAAACTTACGCTTCCATCGCTGGAGGTCATTTTATTTAGCTTCTTTTGAATCCTCATTACCTCTTCTTCCGCACTCATTTTGAGGTATATTTATGTATCACGAGCAAATGCAATTTACATTAAATAGTCAGAAAACGGCTATGCGTTTTGCTTGATTAGAACAAGGAATAAATAAATACAAGCTCAATTTGTAGAACAACCTCGATGTTTGGGTTCGATCCGTTGCAAGAGCTTGAGCTTAGCTGCGGCTGTAGCTGTCATATGTGACGCACGCGCAGAAAAATGACAGAAATCGTACAATCCGTTCCAGATTGTAAAATCTCAAAAGTAAAACGATTTATTTTTGTCAATAAGGCAGCAATGCAAAAAAAATAATAGGCAGAAATCAGTACCCAAAGATGGCGCTAGAGTTTTTAACTATGGCGAAAAAAGTCAACATCTGATTACAAGTTAGTGTGTCTTGATATTGTTTTATTAAATGTCATTTTTTTAATGGGTAGTGTGGACACACTTGTCAAACAAGAGAGACAAAAATATACGTTAGCTCTCTACTCGTACGGCGAGTGTAAAGAATAGAATAAGAAATTACTATTAAGATTTTTCTTTTTTCCTTTACACTAGGGTTGCCAGATTGTAAAAAGCAAATAATAGAAGATAGATGAGAAAATATAGGAGATCACGTGAAAATTTTCTAACTTGTTGTATTAATGCAAGATAGTTTAAACATTGTAAGAAATCACAAACACAACTTTATTTCCACAATAAGAAAACACAAAAAACACTTATTTAAGCCTACTTAAGTAAATAATAGTTATTTATGCAACAAGTGTGTGTATCATAACAACGGCAGCCTTCTATGCGTTTAAATATTTTGCGTTAAAAAATGACACGTTACGATACTTTTTTTCACTCAAATGCGTGAAAAAATGAACCATTATGGCACTTTTTTCACGCTTCTATCGCGATGAAACAGACGCATCCTTTATAAACAAAAATTAATGAAAAATGTTGCACTTTTTTTAACGAACGTGAAAAAAAGTCCTTTTAATATCAAACAAACAATCAATATCACTTAATTAAAATATTGGTTAGGCAACACACACAAACAAAAATTTAAGTTAAACTAGAGGGTGCTACTTTTTTTTCTTGTCATAATTTTTTTTTTGATATTGATAAGTCTGATAGGAAATTTAAGATTCCTCATATCTACGATAAAAATATTTAGATATTCTTGCTTTACATCGAACAAAGCCAGTTGATTGTGAGACAAAGTACCGATACCAAACAAAAGACGATCACAAATTGAGCTCCTTAACGATTTTCTTTCCGCTAGAGGCGCTGTTGTTCTAGATTAAATTTGACAAGTTTAAACGTCAGTTTTGTACGTGTGGGGTTGTTAAAAATTAAATGTTAGAAAAACGTAATAAACAATGCGTTTTCGGAAACACTTGTATTTTTGATCTGATTCAGAAACGGTTGCACAACCACTACAAAATCTGTTCTACACCAAGTTATAAAAAAATAATTATAAAAGTGATGAAACTGGCGGCGAGGAAATAGAAAAATATACACTTGCTCATACAAACATTGCAAAGAATAAAGAATACGCAACAACAAGGCATTAATAATTACTTTTTTCTAAAACTTAAATTTTATTAATCTCAAACTTATAAAACTGACGTTTAGACTTGTCAAATTTAACGTAGATCAACAGCGCCTCTAGCGGAGAGAAAATTGTTATTGAACTCAATTTGCGATCGTCTTCTGTTTGATGTCGGTACTGTCACAGTTTATACCTTACAGAATCAGTTGGATCACTTTTGATCTTTCTTGTTCCTAGTTTTTGATCTGCGCACGCTAAACTGTAGACCGCGCGCTTGTAGGGGACGTTTATATGCAATTGATATTCAAAAATATTTCAATTTTTTACCCCTCTACTTCTGGACAGAAAATAGTGGTTTGCGCATAGACCGCGAGTTTCTTGAAGTGGAAGACAAAATGTAGGGGAAGTGATCCAACTGACTCTGTAAGGTATAAACTGTTCTTTTGCTTTTATTTTGCAAACCGAAATTTGCTGTATGTTTGTTGTACACTGCAAAAACGTGACAAAATCAAGCTCTACTCTAAATTCTGTAATGTAGAAACAGACTGTACCCTTTTATACTAGTTACATTGTAGTATCATGCTAGTTACTGGTGTATAGAACCGAATAGAATGGGGTGTATCAGCCATTTTAATTTTTATTATGGAAAAGTGTTAAACTCATATATGGTTAAACTTAAGTTATTCTAGGTTATACTCTTCGACCATAAAGGTGCAGATATGGCGTAAACAGGACGGAGAGGAGCCTAGTGCTATTGAAAGTCAATTATAACCAGATTTATTGTAAAAGGGTTTTAGCTTAAAAGTAGGTCCAAGTCTGGTTTTACTGGCTTCTCCGTGGTTAGTTTCACTTCATTTGCTGTATAACCACATTGTATAACCAATAAAACGTCAGTAAAATAGATCCTAGGCCCTAGGTCCAAAATGAAACTTTATTTAGTGAATCTGGCTATATTAGTATTTAAATAAACAAATTGTCGTGGTAATAAAGTAACTTGATTCAACTCTTATAAATACGCTTTTGACATTTATGATTGAAGTTGAATGTCTTTGAGACACCCAGTATAGCAGTTTTGTGTGGGTTGTACGTTAGAGCAGTTGTTTAAAACTGTGGTTCATTAAAACTGGTTGTAACATTTGTAGAACCTCTGCTATTAACGTTTACAATGTTTAACCCTTTAACCTCTTTGTTTAACCTAACCTAAAATATTTCACTTAACCTGTGTTTGGTGTGGATTTTGTTATTGTTAAAGGTAAGAACGAGATTTGTAATCATGTATACAATGAGAATATAGTGAATAACAGATATATTTAACTTAGTTGTACTTGTAATAAAAACGAAAAACAACAAAAGTTAGTAGTTGCAATAGTTAATTTTTTATCATTTTTGTACAGGAAACATAAAAACTAAGTTACTACTATGGCTGGCGAACGCGAAGTAGTTGTTGATGCACTTCCATATATTGATCAAGGATATGATGAACCTGGAGTACGTGAGGCGGCCTTTGCAATGGTTGAAGAAGAATGCAGACGTTATCGACCTACAAAGAATTACTTGGAGCATTTACCACCACTTAATATTACTGCCTTTGAAACTCCAATGATGCGAACAGAATTTGAACGACTACAAAACCGCTTGCCCATGGAAACCATGTCTATGAAACGTTACGAATTGCCTCCACCACCCAGTGGTAAATTAAATGAATTCAATGCTTGGACTGAATGTGTAGATAATTCACAAGCTCAGTTAGAACATCAAGCAGTTAGAATACTTAATTTGCAATTAATGTTATATTATTGCTGTCCTGCTTGGCAACGATACTTACAAGTACTAACAGATGCCGAGCGTGTTGCCTCAAAGAGACTTGCAGAACTTCGACAAGCAATTCAGGAAATAAATTGGCAACGTAAGTCATTACAAACAAAGGGTGGAGAACAACTCCGTCAATTGGAAGCAAAATGGGTACAACTTGTTTCTCATAATTATGAAATTGAACAAGCTTGTAGTATGGCTGAAGAATATATAGCTTCATTACAACAAAATATATCAAGTCAGTAAATTTTGTATTGATATGGTTTGGTTATGTATATGTATATAAGTATCAATAATAATCTTATTTAACTTTTAATATTGTATATACTAGTACAAGTTTAGTGAATCTAATATTCTTTTGAAATGTTCTTACTATGATCATCTTTTTTTTCAAATAAAGTGTTTTGTAAATTGCTTTCTGTGACTTAATAATCACTGCATACACTCGTCACTTGTTAAGTCTGCAGCAGCTGATTTAGTTATTAAATATATTTCAAATACTTTACAAGTTTTATTACAAGTAAGCTTTAATACATGTTATAAATTATTCCTATAATATACTATTTTATTATTATAGACTTCAGCGGAAGTTTGCTAAAATTAAATTATCTAAAGGGAGATTTTGCAGAACTTGGGAAGTGACTGCATTTTCTAGTTTACACATCAAAGGTTGCAGCAACATACATGTACTTTGATGCCGCATTAAAATGTATAAGTGTGAATTCCGCTTCAGTAAAATATTGAACATTATTAGTTAAATTTTTAGAATTGAAAGTTTAAAAAATGTTTTAAAAGGTAACAAAAAAATTAGTATCATTACCACTACAATAGAACAATGCACTTCCTAAAATGTAATACAGTTGGTAATCTTTCAAAGCTGAGATTTACTATACCAAAATTGGCCTAATGCACACACTGGCAAATCTCAATCTTCAGCCTAGAACACTAAAAATTGTTTATATAAGCAAACTCTGATCTTCTAATTTAGCTGTTACACTGAGTGACTCTAGACCAACATAGGTGCCATTATTAAAATATGTTATCATTTGTATTCCTTAAACCATTGAAAATAGCGTTACAAATGCTATTTGTTGGTAAAATTCCCACATAGTGTACACATAAGAAGAAATGAACCTGGAAATTCAATGCGTTTTTGGGTTTGAAAACATGATTATAATGTACTCTGTCCAACCTGCCTAGTACGCTTGAACTCCCCAGTATGTAACCATAAAGAGAATAAAAAATTGGCTTAAAATGTTTATAAAATTGAGAATAGATTTGAAATAAGAAAGTTAGAATTAAGATCAAATCTTCAACTGTTTTTTTCGTATGGCCGCCATCTTGAATTTCTTTAAATGGATCACCCTATATATGACCCCATATCTTAATAGGGATTTTAAAGATGAATTCAACAATATAAGGGTTGCTATACTTATCTTGAAAGGCTTTGGAGATAATCGCTATTCTTTTGTCAAGGATTTCACTATTAATTTTTATCAAAATTGAGTTACCCGTGAAACAGCTGAGACAATGAATTGAACTAAAAATACGACGTACGATTATGTGATAAGTAATTACAGTAAAAGAAAACCATAAAAAGTTTGTCCTTAGCCTACTTCTTTAAAATAATAGATCGATGCTAGGGCAAACTAAAGCTATGGTGGAATAAGAACAAATAGTGACAAATTGATAATAACAAAAACACAATATCATTTTATAAGAAGTGTTCAAAACACACACTGTTAACTTCTTGGAAATAAAACAATCTCTTTTGAATTGTTTGCGAGGAATTTTGCAAATAATCAGGGGGAACTGCTTGCATTACGAATCCGTCCTTGGAGTTAAGAAATTCTTGATAAAAGAATAGTGATTACGAGGGCGGTTCAGTAAGTTTGACGACAGAAGGCGTTCCTGAGGGAAGTTGGTGTTATCATCTATCAAACGACGGTATAACAAATTGCAGACTGATTGATAGGTTAGTTTGGATTTGACAGCCATTTGAGTAAGACGTGTTTCGTGATTTTAGCTAAGATGGAAAAAGAGCAGTATCGTTCGGTAATTCGCTTTCTGTTTTTGGATGGGAAAAAATGCGAGGAGATAAAAGCAAAGTTGGATGCTGTTTATGGGGACACTTCGCCATCTATGACCACAGTTAGATATTGGTTCAACGAATTTAAACGTGGGCGAACATCCGTTTTTGATGAGGAGCGACCAGGACGCCCGGCAGACCTGGTTACCGAGGAAGTCATTCAAAAAGTCCACGACATGATTCTCGCTGATCGACGAACGAAAGTGCGTGAAGTAGCAAAGGCCGTAGGTGTGTCGACCGGAACGGCAATTAATATTTTACATGATAAGTTGGCGATGAAAAAATTGTCGGCGCGATGGGTGCCGCGATTCCTAACGGTGGACAACAAGCGGATGCGGCTGTTAACTTCGAAGCAGTGTTTGGAGCAATTTAAGCGAAATCCGAAGGAGTTTTTGCGTCGAGTTGTCACCGTTGATGAAACCTGGATTCATCATTACACACCAGAAACTAAGCAACAATCAAAACAATGGATTTCTCCCGGTGAATCTGCTCCAAAGAAGGCGAAGATGGTTCCATCGGCCGGAAAGGTCATGGCGACGATTTTTTGGGATGCGAACGGCGTCATCCTCGTGGATTTTTTAGAAAAAGGAAGAACGATCACTGGACAATACTACAGTGAGTTATTAGACAGCTTCGACAAGGAGACACGGCCGCATTTGGCAAAAAAGGAGGTGCTGTTTCACTACGATAACGCACCAGCACATTCATCCGGAGTTGTCGCCGCCAAACTGCATGAATTGCGTTATGAATTGCTGCCGCACCCCCCGTATTCACCCGATCTGGCTCCCTGCGACTTTTTCTTGTTTCCTAACATGAAGAAATGGCTCGCGGGAAAAAAATTTAGCTCAAACGAGGAAGTCATCGCCGAGATAGAGGCCTATTTTGGAGAGTTCGACAAATCCTATTTTTTGGAGGGGTTAAAAAAATGGCAGGAACGTTGGGAGAAGTGTATATTTCTAAAAGGAGACTATGTTGAAAAATAAAAAAAAATTTTTGAAAAAAATTGTGTCTTCATTTCTAACACGGGTACTTATTGAAGCGCCCTCGTATGTATAGCAACCCTTATATTATTGAATTCGCCTTAGAAATCCCTATCAAAATATGGGGTCATATACAGGGTGTTCCATTTAAAAAAATTCAATATGACGGTCGTACGAAAAAACAATAGATTTGTTTTTAATTCCCTTCGTAAAATATGGCAAAACATACCTACTTTAAGCTCTCCAAATTTCATTTGTTTATCTCTTACCGTTTTTGTAGGGGCAGCTTGTTTCCATCCTTTTTAGCGACTCTGTATATTAGCTGCTTGTATATTGCTGCTATAATCCATTTTTTATTACACCTTAAAAGTTTTAAATATGACGTAAGCAGAGCTTTTTTATTAACTGTATTTTTTATGTTTAGTTTGTTATGCTGATTTAAGAGCTTGCAATAATTGATGTTATAGATTTTCTTTATTGTTGTTTAAACAATATGCGGAGTGTGACCTAAATTGGTGAAAAATCTCTGACACATATAAGGTTTTTACTTAGTATTTGTTATTAAAGGTTTATTGGTAATTTAATTAAATATACCTTTTGTTTAACCTTGTAGGCTCATGATCCCTTGATCAAATACCACAATTTACAAAGAAAGGTAATAGTTTTTTCAGCAAATTCTTCAAGGTTCCAAAACACTTCCATTAGTTCAATTGCACTTTGGGATGTGGTATCCTAAACCCATATTCTGGCAGATATTTAAATTCCCCCCCCCCCCTCAAATTGACAAAATAAAGCAATTCTAAAAAAATCAATGTGGCCAACTGTGATTGTTGAGCAAATCTTACCATACATTGTGTTTCTATAATTCCCTAAAACCTGAATACACTGGCTATTAACGATAGTGGGGAAGATAGGAAGTCAAATAAAACACAGATTATGATTTCAATAGAACCTTGTATATTGAATAGCAAATGTTAATGTGAAGGCTGAATAAACTTCGCGAATACTGGTTCAAAAATCAGTTCGGAGGAAGAACCAGCAAGAAACCTCCGATGATCTTTTCAACAAAACAATACAGGTTTAAATACATAAAATAGATAAATAAACATTTATAACTGGAAACCAACAGAACACAGCAATATTAAATAAAACTGTCAAATCAAAGAAAATAAATCAGTAATGTAGTACAAACACAATTAATACTAATTAGAAAAGGATAACTATTAATCACAGTTAAATTGAATGAATACATTTCATATTAACTTGATGAAAATCAGAAATAAATAGATGATAAAAATTAATGTTCTGAACACACAGATTAATGCAAATTACAGAATCCAAATTAGGCAACATATAATTTAAACTAGTCCTGGTCAACAAACCAAACTGAAGAGCATATTAGCAAAGACAAAGGAAGTACTGTATTCTATAATATAGATTCTTAGTACCTGGCCATAGCCTAAAGTTGTAAACAGTCTATCATTCCCCAGGATAAATAAATAAGACATCAAACTATAATATAATGCCATAAGTAATACACAATAATAATAATAATACATGTTGAAAGAGAAAAACATAATACATTTAGTTATAAACAATAAACAGTGATACAAGGGATGGTTGATAATTAATCAGCCTAGGCAAGAAAATACAACTTTTTTTGGCAACACATTTTATTTCTCAACGTAATCTTTAAGCTCCATACATTTCGTCCAACAACTCCAATTTTCCGATGCCCTCTGAAAAATATGACTTCTGGAAGCCCTCAAAGTAGACCTGCTTTAGTGATAACCTCCTCATTCAAACCAAATCTTTTACCACTCAGCCATTCTTCAAATTTGAGAATAAATAATAGTCAGATGGGGCCAAATCAGGAGAATATGGCGGATGAGGAACCAATTCGTAGCGCAATTCATGGCATTTCACCATTGCAATGCGATGCGATCACTTTCGCTTCAAATTGGCGTCGAATCAGTCCAACAGCTCTGCATAATATACTTTTACTTACTTTTCAAGGTAATCAATGTGAATTATATTGTTTGCATCCCAAAAAACTGTGGCCATGATCTTGTTTACTAACAAACGCATCTTGGCTTTCTTCGGCATCAAGAGATTCTGAATTCCCAAATATTCATGCAAAATGTTGAGTACCCATTCAGTTGAGATTCCCACAGTCTCAGCCATCTCGTACTTAGTGACTCATCGATTATCATTGACTATTTGTGGTGTGGTGACCTCATTTGGACGGCCCGAACACTCATCATTAGAAATGTTAGTACGTCCGCGTTTTAATTCAACTGTCCAAAATTTTATTGTCGATAGCGAAAGCGCAGAGTCTTCATAAACATCAGTCAATTCGGTGTTGATCTCATCATTCATTTTCTTTTTCAAAAACAAGTATCTAATCACTGCAAGATGTTCGATTTTATTCATTTTTGTAAAAATGCAGAAGTTGTTCACTTTCAATGACTGTCAAACACAAACTAATTAACACAGTGGGCTGACAATTGCCAAGTAGTCGTTTCAAGGTTGATACAGGTTAGTATTTACAAATAACAATATTGTTGTGATACTGGTGGCGCGATCTCTTGCCTAGGCCGACTAATTATCAACCTAGTCTCGTAAGGCATCATGATAATGCCACAATCACATACACACAATAAATATTCTATAATATAGATTCTTAGTACACATATTAAAGATGTAGACTGCCACCACAGGCGAAGATGTTAGTATAATCATCAAGGCAGTTCATACCTAATAGAGAGAGCCATTGATTGTTAAATTCATGTGCATTTTATAAGTATTGATTTGTATAAACACATCACATATGTGTATCCAAACATTTATATTACAAATGCTAGTACATTTAAATACATCAAATGGTTTTGTCTTTTGTTTTTATATTTAATAACCCTGAGTTCAATAAATAAATCACCCTAATATTATCTAAACTTTGACTGTGTTCACAAGATAAATGCATACAACAAAAACTTCCTATTAATTACATTTTACAACTCAACAAAGAAACACAAAAAATATCTTTATAGAATTATTATATTATTTAGTCATAATGACATCCAAGATGCCTGCATTACAAACACAGAAAATGGTTTAATAAACACTAAAAGCATTTCCATGAGATGTAAGGGATTGGCGGGACATAATTGAAACGGTCATTGTTAAAAGGGGGTATGTGCAAAATTTCAAATTACTGTAAAACATTTGTAAATTCTTTTCTTTTTTTAACAGAGAGCGGTAAAATCAATTTGTGGAAAAGTCGGGAGAAAACTGTCATCACTAGCCATAAAAAATTTCCTTTTTGTTAGGCAGTTTTTTTAACTTTACCAACAATTTGATTTTTGTTACATATCCCCTTTTAGCAATGACTGCTTCAAATGTTACAAGCATACAAACAAAGTCAGGCGTTACCTTACAAGTATGATTAATAATCTGTTAAAATCTCGCCAATCTCTGAGTCCAGCATCGTAAGTAATTTAAAATATTAAAAGGATAAATAGAATGTTACGTTTTTTACTCTTCTAGCTTCTTCCTACTGAAACCTCCTCTCCTACTCCTGTGACTATTTTGAAAATTCAGTGGTGGTAACGTGAGTTAAATAAAAGCTTACAATTAATTTATATTAAACCCAAACAAAACGTGAGAAAAAAAAATCAAAAGTTCATTCATAGTTAGTTAAAACTTCCCTCTTCATTCTATCATTTAAAGTACCTATTTTCCTTTTCCAACGTGTGAAATTTAAATTTTAAATTGAGATACCACAGATATAAAAACTACAATTTGAAATTCAGCATTAAGTCATTCCTTGATTATTTAGTTTTCTAGTTAGTAGTTTATATCATATGTAATAATATTGCATGTAATTTTGTCTTTTATTTTATTTCAATTTTGAAAAACAAGAGAAATAATATTAACGTAATTGTTGATAAAAAACAATAACTGTAGCATTTTCTAAATTACT
Source organism: Ignelater luminosus (assembly GCA_011009095.1). Lineage (NCBI taxonomy): Eukaryota > Metazoa > Arthropoda > Insecta > Coleoptera > Elateridae > Ignelater > Ignelater luminosus. The sequence goes on from VTPC01000795.1 coordinate 61,694, forward strand.
AATATGTAAACATAACCAATGTATTTATCACTTTATTTAAGTGTGGGCCATTTAAGATAGATATATTATAATATAGTAATATATTATGACAAGTTTGATTCCTTTTGATATTTGTGCATAATTTACATCCTCTTCTTTAATTTAATATAATGCCATTATAAATTTAGTAAAATAAAATTTAATAACAAAAAATGTCTAGTATTAAGCTAGTGAAAGTAAGGAGCCTTTCTAGTAATTTATAATTCATAATGTCCTTAAATAAATCTACGCATGCCACTGACTAAGCTTAGCGACATCTGTTCAATCATATTGGTATTATCCCCTAACTCTTAAATGGCCCATAAACAATACAATGGGCTATTTTAGTTGAAGGTCATTGGTCGGGGTTTGAAAAGAACAGATTTTTGAAGAGTTGGTTTGCTCGACTCCTAAGTCCTAACAGTAAGAATTCCTCTACTGTAAAGAGTCGTAATAAAATATCGCTAAGCCATCTTGTTATAATTTGAAGTGGATTATAGAAAATACACATTCAGTGTTGCCATTCGAGCGACTTGCCACAAAAATAACGATTTTTTATGCACTCCGTGACATAATGGCGATTTTATTCAAAACGACACAAAATAGTGACTTTTTGTAATTATTGTAGAATTCTTTAACAGTTTGTTCACTGATTTGTTAAAAACTCCCCGAAAAGAGCTGTTGGCAAGTCAGAGAAATATTCCATATTTTCATTATTGGTCAAAGTACACTGTATATTTATAATAGGAAAAATATATTTATAATTAATTTTATTATATACCTAAAGGCCATTTGACACAATTTTAGATTTTTAGATTAGCTAAATGAAAAACTGATAATATAACAATCATTCCTTATTGCTATTGATATTAAATTACCTTTTTTTTATTATATTATTAACAGAATATTGTAACTAGCAGATGCTTGAGAAAGTTTTGAATAAAAAAACGAAAACTTGGATTACAAGAATTATTTATTTCATATACAGTGTGTCCAAGATAAGGATGCACAGCATAGAGATTTTGGAAACGGTAAGTGATACAGGATCAGTTAAATGGGATGAAAATTGGCTATTTGCAGGACCTTTTTGTTGGCATTTGCAAAATCTAGATATGTTGGATAGTTTTAGAGATAGTTTAAAAAAAAGTAGATTTCCCGATTTTCGTTATTATTTTTTCTTTTATTTATTTGAAGAGATATCGGAAAACTAAAACCACTTTTCCATTGCCATTTTTTGTTCTCTATTAAAATATGCTAACAAAATTCCTGTACAACGTTTCAGTTTCGAGTAACCATCATTAACCTCATTTTTTTAAATAGGTGGAAAAACAATTGAAAATTGTTTTGGCTATCTTTTGTTGTCACAATTCTGATGATGTAAACATGATAGGATTATTTTGATTTCTTATGCTATAAATTAATGCATTCTGCAGTACCTTGGCCTGCACGATCGCCTGATTTAACACTGTTAGATTTCTTTCCTCTGGGGTTATGTCAAGAATCATGTGCTCAACCAAAATTTTGAAGATGAACAGCAATTATTACAGCTGGTCACAGCAGCGTTCAACACAAAAAAATCAAAACCAAACTAACCCTATCATGTTTACATCATTAGAATCGTGACAACAAGACCTATTCAAAACAATTTTTAATTGTTTTTCCGCCTATTTAAAAAAATGAGGTTGATGATGGTTACTCAAAACTGAAATGTTGTACAGGAATTTTGTTAGCGTATTTTAATAGAGAACAAAAAGTGGCAATGGAAAAGTGGTTTTAGTTTTCCGATATCTCTTCAAAGGAAGTAAAAAATAATAACGAAAATCAAGAAATCTACTTTTTTTTAAATATCTCTGAAACTATCCACGATATCTAGATTTTGTAAATGCCAACAAAAAGGTCCTATAAATAGCCAACTTTCATTCCATTTAACCAATGCTGTATCTTTTACCGTTTCCAAGATCCCCATGCTGTGCATCTTTATCTTGGACACACTGTATAGACTTTAAAACCTGCAAGAAGAAATAAAATTATAACTATAAGGTCTTTATTGTTAACATGATATACTTCTCTTTCTAAATTTTTAAAATAATCGAGCCAAATTCCTCTTAAGAACAAAAATGCTAAAAAAATATAATAGATATCTTTTTACTTTTATTATTATGTTATATAGAATAAGGATACAAATGATACATTTATGTCAGCATCTCTTTTTTGTTGGAAAGTATTCTTGTTTTTCTATTTTTCTTTTATTTGTATCAATATTAGTATCATCTTGCTTTATTAATTTTAAAATGGCTTTAAATTTCTTCGAATATGATTCAAAATCTAATTCATTTAGAGCATTCAAAATTTCTTCGTTTCCCCTTCTTCTTATAGCTTCTTCAACTTCATTTCTTCCTTCATCGATAGTCTCTTTAACATCCTGGATTTCTTCTTGATAAAAATTTTCAATTTCTTTCCTTTGCTCATCAAGTGCTTCACTTACGTCTCCTAAAACAGAATTACCTTCCTTCTCCTATTCGTATAAGCAGGAGAAGGAAGGTTGTAATACTATAAACCTCTTCACCTTTGGAGGACATTACCTGAAATTCTCCAAGCTCTACCTCTGTAATTAAATTCCTGTTCATCTGTTCTGCAGTTTTATGTCCTTTTAATGTTCCCACACCCTGATAGCTATTAGCATTTGGTCTTTCCATATTTGATATTCTCTGCCACATTTTTGAATCCACTAGATCTCCAATCTTATCTAAAAGTGTTTCTACAGTGATGTTGGTGCTTTTTATTTGGTTGGTTTTCAATAAATTATTCAAACTTTCCAATGTCGTATTTGTATTTATTCCTGCACCTAATATAAAGCAGTGCGCCCACAAATTGATTCTTTTTTGATCCCCAAAATAGTACCTGCAACAAAAAGCAGATAATCAAATTAAATGTATAATACAGCTACATTAAAATTTACTTTTGTAAATAATCTAAAAAGTCTATTTCCTGAGCTTTTTTCAATTTATCAAAATATTCATTTGACAGTCTTATAAATTCGTTTACTCTAGTTTCATATAAAATTTTCTTCAAATCACTCTTCATTGTTTTCTTGATTTTAGCGTTTTTTATTTTATTCCTTCCTTGCAGATTCCAGTCTTTTATAACATGCCAGGAACATAAAAGTCTTCTAGGTTCACTCTTCATCACCTTTATCCATGCATTATAATATTTGGGATCGTCATCAGTCATGAAATATTCTGGCTGCAATTCTTCTCCCACTTTTTCCTTCAAAGCATCTAAAAATATCTCTTGAGCTACCTGATCTAATCTGTTTGTTAAAAAGAAAGCCACGGGAAATTCTGCATTTTTATCATCTTTTACAAACATGATTGTTAAATCCATCTCCTTTCTATTTGTACAATGAGTACCATCCATACAAATTATTTTTCCAAAATCTTTTAATTTCTTCTCCATAGTTGCGTTCATAAATCCCACAGCAAAATCAGTATCTTTGAGAACCGGATGACTTTCACCTACAGTATATATAAAATATTACCTATACTAGAGTATATACCATCACCAGTCATTTATTAGATTGTTGCCAATTCAGAAATAAATAGATAAAAATTTTGTATACATATTTTTAATAAAAAATGACAGCAAAACCTACCACTAAGTAAAGCATTTCTAATAGTAATGACAATAAATAATAAAATTATCACTTACAAACAGTTATACATGTTAATTATTATAATCACCAAACCCCAAATTAAGTAAATGGCAAAAATAAAAGGGCTTGGATGTGCTTCATTTTATGATTGATAAAAACCACTGATTAACGTTAGTTATTTTGTAATGTCTGTTATAAAAAATACTGTACAGTTTTTATCAACACAACATATTACTCTCACCTTCTTGTTTAAAGAAAAAGGCATAATTTTTTCCATTTTGCTTCCATTCTTGAACTTTCAAACCAATAGCTACTACATAATTTTCATGTCTCCTTTTATCTATGTTGTGTTTTTTGGTCAAATAATTAATATCTTTTCTGCTTGCTAAATTAAATCTGCTCTGTTTATTATGTTCCACTTTTCTTACATCATCCAAAATTTGATCAACAGAAATACCAATTTTTAATTTATCTACAATCATGTTTTTTTCCACCCTACTTAGATGTTGAGTTCTTATTTCCTCGTCATGTCCAACATGAGTTTTCCAAAATTTGATGGATGCTTGACCTATGAAGTTATTTAAGTTAATTAGGGACTTTTAAATTGTAATATATAATTATTTTCTTTTACCATTTTTATAAAATTTAATAATTAAATGTGATGGGCATACTCCTTGAATTTTAATAGATCCTCCAGTTTTCTCGGTTCTTATTTTACAATTGCTTTTATGGCCTTGAATAAACAATATGACTCAGTGTTATACACAATAGATTTTTTAATAATGAATATTCACCTTTTAGGTCGCTTCGATTACAAGCATATTGGATTTCAGTCACATTTTTTTTTTGCTTTCGCCTGCATATAAAATAATTGACTTCTATTTTTTCAGTTTGTAACCAAATCGCAACCTCATTCTTGCTGGAAAAAGTTATTTTTATTTCATCTATACTTACCTGGTGACTTTCAGTTAAATGCTGCTTTAATGTTTCATAAGTGCCTGTTTCAGTGAAGCATAATGAACATTTGATGCGAATGATTCTTGAAGTTTTGACTACCTCATTGTGGATATTTTTGATGTGTCTGTTTCTTGAACTGCCATTAGAGAACTTCTTGCAACAATACTGGCACTTATTAGATTCCATGTTGATACCTATTTATCTAAATAATTGTAATAAGATCTAAACCTAAATAACTTTATTAACTATAAATACTAATGAAAAATTTTTACAAAATATCAAATACAGCTAGTGAACAAAATTTAAAATAAAAGAGCTAAATATAATAATTGTGTTAAATAAAATAGATCCAGTTCACACAAATAGTTTGTAAATAAATTCACAGGTAATTTGCTCAACAACTACCAAGATGCAAAATGCAAGTGTTTGCAGGATGACAGTTCCGTTTTCCCGCCGTATCATAGTATCGATCACAATTATCCAAGCGGTTTCACCACAGGGTTGTTTCACCAGAAAGCTGTGCCAGAAACACGCCAGAAAGCTACTATACTAGCCAATACTAGCTTTGTCCCTAGAGTCTCTACCTCCCTGCTGTTATTATCACAATTTCTAGTTGGTTATAGTTACTAACGTTACTAAAACGCTAAAACAATTAACTAATGGTAGCACTGGGAACAAGTTGGCAAGAAGTTTGGGCATGTTTGACGTCTGACACATGACAACATAATGACAACAAAGCAGCTGTAAAGGTTATAAAAAACTTTTGTGGCTTATTTTTATTATTATTGCTGCAAGCTTTTATACAAACAATAAATAATTTGCTCTTGTCACAATAATAGTATTAAATAAACTTTACTGATTGTTACAATACCCAAAAATAAAAAGAATGGAAGATGATACGAAAACAAGATTCGCAGAAAAACATCAAGACCTGCAACAAGAACTGGATAAATTAAAATCTCAAGAAGTTATTATTGCAATAAGTTAAAATACCTTTATATATATTTCTCTGTTATCTTTTTTTAGGAAGAATTATTTAAAGAAATGCAAAGCTTTATAACACAAAAGTCTCATGTTGATGCTAAAATCAAAACTCTTGGAAAAATAGTACCCACACTAAAAAACCTCAAGCTAGAAGCACAAACACTAGTTAATACCATTCATGACATTGCTGAATCCTCTGAGACAATTAGCAATAAAGTTAGAAATCTAGATCGCGCCCGAGTATGTAAACATTAGTAAATTTATACAAGGATATTATTTAATCTTCACCATTTCAGAGCAGAGTTGAAGAATGCCAACAACGAGTTGGTGATCTTATTGATTTGGAACTTTGTTCACAAGGCGTACAAACAGCAATTCTTAATGAAGATTATGAGAAAGGAGCAGGCCATGTTCATCGATTTCTATCAATGGATCAATCATTATTGCAACGTACAGCAACAGATGTTGAAAACATTTCAAGTGTATTAAAAGCTGTGCGTACTTTACAAGATGCAGCAAGTCAGTTACGAACTATTGTTCAACATAAGTTTGATGAAGCAGTGAAAATGGAAGACTTGGGAAGTGTTGAACGATTTTTTAAGATTTTTCCCCTTTTGGGAATGCATGATGAAGGGATTACTAAATTCTGTAATTATTTATGTGGGAAGGTAATGTGACTTTTTATGATGTTATTAGCATTAACAATAATTTATTCTTTACAGCTTGAAGAGACAGCTCAGAAAAATCTGCACACTGCTTTAAATACTTCTTTGAGTGATAAACGTTATAATGTGATTTATGCAGATACTTTAACATTATTGTTTGAGGGCTTAGCTCGTATAATAGATATTCATCAACCACTTGTTGAAACATACTATGGTCCTGGTCGTCTACTATCAGCTGTTAGTTTGTTGCAAAAAGAATGTGATAAGCAAGTTAAAAGAATAATTATAGAATTCAACAAGCATAGACAAGTTAATAAAAAAATCAATCAAATAACTGAAATTGGTAAAATGAGCAACAGTTCAAGCTTTAGTAAAATTGAGAAATTTGATCCTAAAGAGGTGGATATTTTAATACAGGAAATTACTATAATGCATGTACGAGTTGAATTATATATAAAATTCATTAGGAGAAAAGTGTTGGTAAGATTTTAAATCTTAGATCTTACTAATGTATTCTGAATTTTGTGTTACTTCAGGGAGATATAGAGATAAGTACTGCAGTTGCAGAAGAACGTATAAAAAGTATTGCAGCATTGGACAAACTTATCAATAGTAGTGATTTAAGTCGTAGTAAACATGAATTATTATCACATTACTTACAATTAGAGCAATATTTTATGGAGGAATCTGTTAGTAAAGCTGTTTCAATGGATACTCCTGATAATTCACAGCATACATCAAGTATGGTTGATGACACATTCTTTATTATTCGAAAATGTATTAGGTACTGAATAGTTTATATAATAATAAACTAAAATCTAATAATATTCTAATGATATAGGCGTGCAATCTCGAGTGGAAGTTTAGATGGAATCTGTGCTATTATTAATAATGCTTGCGGTGTACTAGAAAATGATTTTTGTGCAATTCTAAGAGGGCGTTTACGTCAAGGTTATCCTTCAGGATATTTAGATCTTACACAGGCTTATAATGTATTACAAACTTCAATTCAACAGGGTCGTCTGCAACCAGGAGACACAGAACAAATACGCACAGCATTTATTGTATGTAAATTATAACATGCGATCATTAAAATTTAAGTTCCCAGGAGACTATGAAAGAAAAAAATCATGTCTTAGCTTATTCCAGAAAATTATCTGTCAAACTGACAGTTTGCATTAGAAACAAGGCAAAATCATCAGTTTATAGGTTATGTGTTGGCATGCATTGTGTCTAAGCTACGCCTTACAGAAACATTTCACAGCCTACCGGGAAGTTAAATTTTAATGATTGCATGTTACTGCTTTACACAAATTAGGGTACCCACCGTACCAACAAAACCTATAAAAGATACTGTGATATTATTTGTAAAAGATTTGCCTAATTTTTTTTTATCAGTATCGCTATACTGTTTGTGAAGCAGTTGATATTTAAAAAAAAATGCATAATTTATATGAAAATATTTGTAGATTGCTTTAAATAATGCAGACGCAAGCACAGAATATGTAGAAACATTATGTGATAGTGTATTGTATGATGTGCAACAAGCCATTCCAAATATGAATACTAATGAGAGAGGAAAATTGGAAAGTTGTTTATCTGGATTATCATCGGTTATTACAAACTTAAGAGATGTTATTGAATATGGAATGCAGCAATTACGGGCCAGTGCGATTAAACCACGAATTAGCCCGTGGGTCGATTCTTTTTTAAACATAAATCATCAATTATCAGAGGTAATGTGAAGTTAAAGTTTATTCTGGAACTAAAGAAAGAGCATGTTAGGGTGAACAAATCTTCATAATCAAAACCCAAGACTAATCTTCCCCTTTTTAGAATTCAATTTTGCGTGATCTTACAGAACATTCATTCCTTTCTTTCTCATAGTTCATTTCCAGTGTAAATTATTGCACATCTCTACGACAGGCTGCCATTTTGTTTTGGGTGGATGAGATTTTGTAGAACTTGGGTATTATAACATGTTTCTGTAAGAACTTCAAAATGAGTTATCACAGGGTTCAGAGTTGGTCACTATTTTATGTAATAGTACATATTTTTATGAGAAAGTCATTATTAGTACATATATTTTACTTACACTTATTCTAAGATTGGTTGAAGCAAAATTTGAGAAGAGGGGCAAATAAAGTGCTCATTCGGAAACACTCAGCAGGTGAAATTCTAAGCACATTGCCTGAATGGACATCTACATACTGCTGAGCCTCCCTAAGTGCACCCAAAGATAATAGCAATAAATTCCTTTCATTTACTTATTTCATGCAATTGAATTGTGCCACCACTTATTTATGCTATTGGTTAGAGTGTCAATCAATTAGGAGTGTGATATGAGCAGGTGGTCAGGTAGACCACACTCACATAATGCATACCATTCTTACGTTGGTTGTATAATAAATGTATGTTGATAGTCCTTAGAATAGATATATGGATGCCTCTATATCGGCCAACTGATAATTTGATGTTGCTTAGAATGCCCACATGCTTTGCCAATTGGTATAATTTTGGCATTCTTAGGTACATCACAGTATTGAATTTCAACATATGAAACAATTGTATACTTTTAAGGACCATGCGCTATGCATATTGTAAATAAAAAAAATTATAAAGGCTTCAAAAATGAAAAATACAAACTCCTAACGTTAAACATTCCAAAGATCTTCTATGTATTTACTTTGTTACATTTTGCAAAAATTTGCTTTACAGTTTTAGAGCTGTAGACACTATGCTAAACTTTCTATAAACTCTTGTACAAATTAATTTTTTAAAAATTTTTGGTCATTGCGAACGGAGTTTGCATAGAAATTTTTATAGAACAGGTTCTAAAAATTGGTAAATGTCTTGTCTTGCAGAAAATGCACAGTAAACGTGAGCACGTTCATGCGCAAACTGACATCAGCCGATCGTCTGCTTACTTCCCCATTATTTGAGGTTATGTTTACGAGTCGTATTAAAGGTCACTGCAAACAGCTGTAAATAGATTGATACTCACATCAAAAGTTTTGTAAAAAATTATACGTAAGTTACATAACTTACTACAACATACCAAAAATTTCCAAAGGAATTTTTGTAAAAATTCTTTTATAAAATCTCCACAAAATTTAGCATAGTGTTAAACAGCTCTTATGCATAAAATGAATGTTTTCTTTCAGAATTTAGATGTTTTTATAATATTGTGTTTAATACAATAAAGAAATGGAAGTTACATGTAAAAATAATTGTTGTTAGTCATTATTTGGTACATATGTTTTGCAAGATGTGGTATACAGGGTGTTACAAATTCGAGTAGTTGTTTGGGGATCTCAAAAACCGTAAGAGATACAAATTTGCTTAAATTATTGCAAAGTTGCAGATTTATGTGCCTAACAACACGCCATTTAAAAAATCTAAAAATTTTGAATATTTCCGGAGATATCCGAAAAAACCCGAAATAATAATTTTTCATTTTTAATTTCTTGCGCCTTTATTTTCAAATTTATTTAAAAACTAATAACACATTATTAGAGCACTTTTTTATGTTCTTTGAAACTGTAATCATTTTTTAGATATGACGTTTCATATTTCAGATATCATCAGGTCAAGTTTTTTCAATACAAACTTGGATTTATTTTTACATTTTTGTCGAAAACAGGTTTTCAAATGTATAATTCCATATTAATTTTTAAATAAACTGCGTTTTGTATGAAGAAAATGATGCTTTTTTATTGTCCAATTTTTTGCTAGTACGGTCATGGATATTTTAATCCGGATCCATATGCTAAGACAAATTAACATAACTATAAAACTCGGTTTGATAAACATACTTAGTCAAGTTTATTTAAACTTAATTTATTTTTTTGTTTGCGTTAAAACGTATTTGAATACCAAATTTCCAGGAAGGTGGATAGGAAACAGCGTGTAGTACCTTGTCCAGCAAGGTCTCCTGATTTATCGCCCCTAGATTTTTATCTGTTGAGAACTATGAAAGATAAAGTTTATAAAAATCAAGTTAATAATGTGGAAGAATTAAGAATGCGCCTTTTGAATGCATTTACTTCTTTTGGCAGAAGGGGATTTCAAAGAGCTATGTATAATAAGCATAAGACGAAAAATAAATCAATGTATTGATGCAAATGGTGGTCTTTTTGAACATTTATGAAAAAATTAAAAATTTATATATTTTTTTATTTTAATTTTAATAGTTATTGTTATTAGATTTCTGAGTATTTCAGTCTAGTTTTAGTTGTTATTGTGAATTTCCCTTTTTGTTTGTTCAAATACATTTTAATGCAAACAAAATAATAAAATAAGTTTAAATAAATTTAAGACGGTATATTTTACAGTTATGTTAATTTGTCTTAGCCTATGAATCCTGACTAGCGGAAAATTGGACGATAAAAAAGCATCATTTTCTTTACTACAAAACGCAATTTTTTAGAATAATAATATGGGATTATACATTTCAAAACCAGTTTTTGACAAAAACGTAAAAATAAATCCAGGTCCGTATTGAAAAAAATTGACCTGATATCTGAAATATCAAACGTCGTAACTAAAAAATGATAACACAGTTTCAAAGAACATAAAAAAGTGCTCTAATAATGTGTCATTCGTTTTTAAATAAATTTGAAAACAAAGGCGTAAGAAATTAAAAACGAAAAATTAATATTTCGGTTTTTTTCGGATATCTCCGGAAATATTCAAAATTTTTAAATTTTTTAAATGGCATGCTGTTAGGCACATAAGTGTGCAACTTTGCAATAATTTAAACAAATTTGTATCTTTTATGGTTTTTGAGATTGCCATACAACTACTCGAATTTGTAACACCCTGTATATTTTTCAACAATTCTCATTCCGATCCCTGTTATATACAGTGTGTCCACATTTCTATGCTCACTATTAGGATCTCAGAAATTGTAAGAGATACGAAGTCGGTTAAATTAGAAAAGTTTTGGCTATTTTGGAGATCAGTTTACTTATGCTTTTGTTTTTTCAAAAAAGTTTACGGCTTACTAGATATTTGCTAAAAACGAAATTCTTATTTTTCTTTTAAATAAAAAGCATTTCCCACTTAGTTTGCTATGGCTTTAAACATATGAAAATCATTGATTTTTATCAGATAAATTACATTTGTTATGTAACAGTTGCTAAAACAAGACAAAAGACGCTTTTAAGATACTTTACTGAGCATTCACAGATAGCATCAAATAAGCAGCTAATGACCCATAAAAGTGTATTTATTTAGTTTTAGCAATTTTTGCATAACAAACAAATTTCTTTGATAAAACTCCACGACTGTGTGTTAGATGTCATGGCACACTATGGTGAAAAATGATTTTCACTTCATAACTCGGTAAAACAAAAGAATAGCTATGTCAAACCATGTATCACTGAAAAGCATTAAAGGCGTGCAGTTCAGTAATATGGAAATCAAGTAGGCGTTCCATTAGAAAAAATTTGGATTTACGTTTCACCGTCGAAGTAAAACAAAAGACCATTGCGAAAATAATTTTTTTGTGTTTTGGAGTAAATTCTCTAAAACACCCTCTTTGCTGTTCTTTTCTATCTTTGCTCGTTCCTGAGATATTTCACTTTAAGAAAAATAAGATAATTTCGTTTTTAGCAAATATCTAGTAAGCAGTGAACTTTTTTGAAAAAACAAAAGCATAAGTAAACTGATCTCCAAAATAGCCAAATCTTTTCTAATTTAACCGACTTCGTATCTCTTACTTCTACTTCCTGTAGACACCCTGTATACTAGATTAATTGATGCATCACTATGTTTTCAATCCTTATTTCTTTGTTTTACTTGATATTGATATTAATGTAGCTAACAATACTTACCATCAGAAGAATATTCTAATAAAATAGGAAGATCATGATTTGACAAATCTTTGAGAAATTTTGGAAACTACCCTGTAGACCAACGGAAATGATTGCTTTTCTTTCTTATTACCAATGCTACTTTTCGAAAAATTTGTTTTATAGTTGGAACTCAGTCTTATTTTCTTTCTAATCCCTTTTATTATCTACAAGATGGTGGTCTCAGTAGAAAATTCAATTCATTTATTGCCAACAGTATTAACTGCCAAGTCAAGTGAACCATTACCATTTTGGGAATAATGAAAACAAATGTCCTTATTTAAAGAAAATAAGTCTTGAGTTTCACTAATGATAATAAAATTAAGTGGTTTCTATTATTTGAAACAATGAGTTAGCGTTGACAGTGGATGGTTTCTACTTCCTGTAGACACCCTGTATACTAGATTAATTGATGCATCACTATGTTTTCAATCCTTATTTCTTTGTTTTACTGGATATTGATATTAAAGTAGCTAACAATACTTACCATCAGAAGAATATTCTAATAAGAGAAAAACATTTCTAGGATGAATTGTCTGAATACGAAGCTGGAGAATCATTCGTTCAAACACTAATTATGAATTTGGATTCCCTGCTGTCTTCTTTTAAAGAAAGCCTTACATCTTCTAATTATGATGGTTTAGTGAAAATGTTAACAACTGAAGTTACTGCACGGTTAGAGAAAGTGATTCTCAAGTCTACTTTCAATAGGGTATTAGTACGAATATGTGTCTTTGTTTTTTCTTTAATTGGTATTTACATTGCAGTTGGGAGGATTAGTTTTAGATAAAGAAGTGCGAGCCCTAGCCAGTTATTTGACAACAACTACAACATGGTCTGTCAGAGATAAATTTGCAAGAGTTACACAAATTGCCACCATTTTGAATTTAGAGCGTGTGTCTGAAATTTCAGATTATTATGGAAATGAAGGTTCCTTAACATGGAGATTAAGTCCTCCCGAAATAAGAACTATAATGGGTTTGAGGTATAATTTTAAATGCATTGCTTTGTTTTCCATTCTAAGTATTTTTCTTTTTACAGGAGTGATTTCAAATCTGATGATGTTCGCAGGTTGAAATTATAAAATAAATAAATAAAACTAGATCAATTTTATTGGTGTATAATGTTAATTTATCTGTACATTCACAAAAGTGCTCATGCTAAATAATTACAGTCCTCTGGAATATGGGACGGATACGTTTATTTATTTTTTGTTGTTTCTTATATTTGTGTAATTAAAAGAGCACTATTACTTGTTGATAAAATATTTTTAATATATCGTTATAAATAAAATTAGCTTTTCGTTTAGTATCTGGACAATTATTATACATGTAACAAAATATAATTTTCATCCAGAATTATTCTACACATAAAAAAAATATTAACTATATTATTATTATTATCATTCCAGTGCAGCAGTTGCATTTATGTAGCTAAATTCTGCTTTTATCCTTAATACAATAAATATATAATGTATATACTTTTCCTAAATGACGTTTTCGTAACAAAGCTTTTAAAACCTGAAACAAAAGCATTTAAGAGGTCTTAATATTATTTGACTCTTAAAGGGAAAATTGGGCAACATTGAATTTGAAGATAACCATACAAGTTAGCTTGATATTAAAATGTCGATGTTTTGTCAATTAATAAAATTACAGATATAATAACCTCATTTTGAGGAATAATATCCAAACCTTAGTTATCATCAAATTTACAAGTGTAGACCAACTTACAGCAAGAAAAAAGTATGACTAAGCACTTATAAATTACTCCTTTTTTTAGCCACAAATTTACACTGCTTTCAGTTCCAAATGAGATTACTAAAAAGTAAATAATTAAAACCAAGCCGAAGTATTATTTTATACATCAGCAGAGAGCACATTCCAATACTCCCCAATTGCATTTCTACAATTGCTAAATATATATATAATTTTTTTTTATGTATATTACGTATTATACTAGTTTTGATTTCGAATAATAGTTGGCGCGAATTTGTTCTAAAAGGCATTTCTCATTAAATATACTATTATCACTTTTTCCAAAAGAAAGCTTACTATAAACTAATTCTTATCCTTAACATAAAACTTTTAAGAACTACAACCAGCATTTTTGGTATCTAATGACTGATTTATAACCTACTTAAAGTTGAAAATGTCAAAATTAATTTAAATCGAAGAAACAGTATAAAAGATTAATTACTTAAGTGATACAGTAACATCTTTGGAAAACAATAGATATTTGTGTAACAAATGCGGAAAACCTTTGCGGCACAATGTGAAAATTATAGATGCAAGTGTCGCAAAAGCATTTTCCAGGACAAATTGCATTCACTTTATTTTCCACTCCTGCAATTCATTATGACTTTGAGACTGGTCAATTTTATTTTGATATTTGTTCAAATCATTATATTTAGTTTGTTGCTATGGAATGCCAAAAATGCTATAAATGTGCGACAAAATGTAGCACACTTGCAAAAAAATCTGTTATTATAAAAAAACAGAAAAATGCACTCTCAAAAGCAGGAGTAGAAAAAAAATATAATGCAATTTTATCCATTATACAATATGTAAAATGCTTTAAGGTGATTATAAACCAGTTAAATGAAAATAATTAATTTACAAAAAAAAAGAAAAAATAAATAAATAAACAAATTAAAAACAAGTTACGTATGAAGCAACAAAAACCACGAAAAAAAGGGAATACCTATACAGATGGTCAAAAAATAAATTGTTCTAAATTTATGGTCGACAGCCATGTTTTATGAATTTATGTGTTCTCAAGGCACGAGCAAAGCTTTATAATTTTCTCGCTTCACTCTGGTATCCTATGGCCACTCATAAAAATGGATTATTCGAATGCCCATTAGTAGTTCCCATCTGCAATAAAAAAAATTCATGTAGTTAAAGATGCCTGAGATTGTACTAGAATGTAACAAGTGTGGAAAATGCACCTGTGGCATAACTGTGAAAATAAAATGTCTTGCATCACAAAGGCACTTTCCAAATGAGTTGCACACACTATTCTTCCCACTCCTGTTTAAGGTTGACCAATTTTATTTTGATATTTGTTGTTGAAATGCAATGCTAAAACTAACATGATAAAAGTATGTGGCAAGTTTCAGAAACTGTTTGCAAATTTGGCCATTCTTAAACAATGTTTATAGTAAGTGCAAACTTTGTTAATATTTCAGGACTACTAAAGTCTCAAATTATTTTGCACACGCAGAATTCTTGATGTCTTGTTAGTTACAGATTTGCCTTCAATTTTTTTGCCATGGTATGTTGATCTGTTTCAATTTTTTTCTAATTCGACAGCAAAGAGTGTCAATCTGTTTCTCATTTTTGACTTACAAAAATTATGTTTCACATGTTCTGCTAACATTAAGCCTCAATAGTTGATGGTTACAGTTGTTAAACATGTTGTATTTATTACATTGTTTACTGTTTTCTTCTGATGATTTTCGTAATAGTATCTAATTTTTCGATACAGTGTGTGTCCAAGATAAGAATGCACAGCATGGGGCTCTTGGAAACGGTAAGAGATACAGCATCATTTAAATGGGATGAAAGTTGGCTATTTATAGGACCTCTTTGTTGGCATTTGCAAAATCTAGATATCTTGGATAGTTTCAGAGATATTTTAAAAAAAGTAGATTTCTTGATTTTCATTATTATTTCTTCTTTCCTTTATTTGAAGAGATATCGGAAAACTAAAACCACTTTTCCATTGCCATTTTTTGTTCTCTATTAAAATACACTAACAAAATTCCTGTACAATGTTTCGGTTTCGAGTAACCATCATCAACCTCATTTTTTAAATAGGCAGAAAAACAATTGAAAATTGTTTTGGATAGCTTGTTGTCACGATTCTAATGATGTAAACATGATAGGGTTATTTTGGTTTTGATTTTTTTGTGTTGAATGCTGCTGTGACCAACTGTAATAATTGCTGTTCATCTTCAAAATTTTGGTTGAGCACATGATTCTTGACATAACCCCAGAGGAAAGAAATCTAACGGTGTTAGATCAGATGATCGTGCAGGCCAGGGTACTGCAGAATGCATTAATTTATAGCATAAGAAATCAAAATAACCCTATCATGTTTACATCATTAGAATCGTGACAACAAGAGCTATCCAATTTTCAATTGTTTTTCATCTATTTAAAAAAATGAGGTTGGTGATGGTTACTCACAACCGAAACGTTGTACAGGAATTTTGTTAGTGTATTTTAATAGAGAACAAAAAATGGCAATGGAAAAGTGGTTTTAGTTTTCTGATATCTCTTCAAATAAATAAAAGAAAAAATAACAAAAATTGAGAAATCTACCTTTTTTTAAATATCTCTTAAACTATCCAAGATATCTAGATTTTGCAAAAGCCAACAAAAAGGTCCTATAAATAGCCAACTTTCATCCCATTTAACCGATCCTGTATCTCTTCCCGTTTCCAAGATCCCCATGCTGTGCATCCTTATCTTGGACACACTATATGTTTGTAAAGCTTGAACAATAACCTTTTCATATAGGTCACGGCCAACTATGTACTCCATTACAAAAAAAACTATTTGCCTTTTATTTCTCGAAAACAGTAAAATTTGAAAACACTAAGTATGCCAGGTTATAGGAAATTAGATTTGTAGTACAAATGTCTTTAAAATCTTCCGATAGATCTTCAAACAAGCAAGGTATGCAAAAAAAGTTGCTTTTGGAAAAAAAACAATAATTTTTCCCCACATCTCACAAATATTTATGCTGTTTCAATAAGTGATTTACAGTTTTAGGTTATGTCAAGCAATTTAAATTTTTGTTTCATGCCCCTTGATTTCCCGAGAGATCTTGCAACATCACTATATCTCGCACATGTTGTGCCTTTAGTAAAGATATAAATCATTGCAATGTTAGTTAAAACAAGTAGTAACAATCAACTAACAACTGCAGTTTCCACATAAGATAACTCATAGCAAATACTAAAAAGTAACATGTAAAACATTAACCGCAAATCTTATTAGACAGCAATGATAGGTTTTGAGTTAATATTTTTGATATGCTGTATAATGTTTAGCATAAGGAAATTCTTACCGTGAAAGGATTAGCTGCTACCCATGGACTACCACCATTGGTGGCAGGGAAAGACGATGTATAGAATCCGGAAGATATTCCATTCACTTTGTTATTAGTTGTCCTGAAGGGGTTTGCAGCAACACCTGCTTGCTGTGACCCATTGTCACCCCATATCAGACCTCCATTAAAGGGATTTGAGACTTTGGTTGTATCTTGCTGCATAAAAACGCTTGCAAATTGACCTGCAAAAAAAAATCTTTTTAAACTAACTTATCCAAGTGGAATATTTATGTCTATGCTATTAAAAATGAAACAAAGTGTTTTTATGTGAGTAAGTCACATGTTACCAGATTTCAAACTTCAGGTCTGGTACATTAACTGTCGTACTCATAGTCAAATTAGACGCTAGATGCGTGTAAGCATAGGGAGCTGCCATAGTTCTATGGCATTACATACAGCGCATAATTTGACTATGAGTATGACAACAAAGATGGTTGTGAGTCAGCGCAAAAATTAAACTTCAAAAGTGCTTAAGCATTTCATACTTTTTTATTGCTCTTCATGAATTTTATTAATAATTTTAATTATTGATTACCTTGACTAGGAGAACCATACATTGATCCATGAGGTGATGGTGAACTGTAAACAGAACTTGTTGGAGTAGCAGATCCATAAGGTGAACCGTTTGATCCAGAACTCCAATCTATCTGTGTTTGTGGCTGACTCTTTAAAGCATTGTCTAAGTCTTTAAGAGCAGCATATCGATCTTCTGGTGGAGCAGGCGGTCCAGTAGTATTGAAATGTTGTGGGCCATTATTACTATTATTGAATGATGGAACATCTACAAACAAATGTTTTTCATTTAATGAACAAGGTCTCGTTAATTTAATTTTATTCATTTTATGCAAAACAAAAAAGTAACAATTAATAATGAAAAACGAGAATAATTAAAAAGGTACAAAGGTGTTTGTATATCAGGTACTAAAAAAAAGCAGTGATTTAAATTGCATGTGGTAGTTTAGTAACAACATTATTTGCTGCCTGTTCCTGGATGCAAACTTGTAAACTACAAGCAAACTCAGAATGTGTTAAATAAAGTAGTAGAGGTGCATTTAAATTAAACAGTAGCAACAACAACAATATTTATCGTCAACATACCAGAACATCAATATGTCAACAAACCACATATCATCGCCCCAGTGCCAAAACAATGAATGTGCAAGATATTGATTGGTTTTGAGAAAATCAAATTTTTAAAAGTTTCATGTTTTCAGAACTGCCATCTTGGCTTTACCAGAAAATATGCAGTTTAGTTGTTATGGTACAGGATTCTTAATATCAAAATGTCTTCACTACAATACTGATGTCCAAACCATCAAATTTGCACATTCATACTTCAGACATTAGAGGGACAGATGAGATAATTCATGCAAAGAAAACAAATATATTTCAAATATTCTGATTTGCTGAAACATTGTGTAGCTACACTTACTCCAATGGTTATTAACATTACATTTTGGAAAGAGGGGAGTTTGATCAATTAACAGATCAAAATTTGTAAAACCCCAATCATCAACCCTACAACTAGTAGAAGACTCTACTGCAAGTAAAAAAGAGTTTTGGTATAAAACCTTACACATAAGAATTACACTAAACGTACTTACTGTTGCTATTAAAAATAAGATTGTTATCGAAATTGGCAAAAGACGGTTGCGTAGTAGTTGTAGTAGTAGTATTATTATTCACATTGTTATCTTTATTTGCATTTGCGTTGATTGCATTATATATATCAGCTGATCCAAAATCTGCTACAAAATCGTTAATCTTTCCGTTAATGTTTTTATTATTTTTATCATTATTAGATGCTCCATTTACTTGCAATGGCAATTTAGGTTGTTGCACTGTAATGT
Organism: Ignelater luminosus; assembly: GCA_011009095.1. Lineage (NCBI taxonomy): Eukaryota > Metazoa > Arthropoda > Insecta > Coleoptera > Elateridae > Ignelater > Ignelater luminosus. The sequence goes on from VTPC01000795.1 coordinate 80,796, forward strand.
TCTTGGTTGTAGATTGATTGGAAGCTTGTATATCAACCCCATTTGTTAATGAAACAGATGGATCTAAATAATAACGTTTTCGTTCGTATTTATCTACCATAAAATCACGCACAACCTGTTCATCTCTACTATCAGTTAATATATTGCCTTCATAAAGACCAAGCCATATTCGTCGGCAATAATCATTTCCCCTACTTTTTAATAGTTCCACTTCTTCTGGTGTGAACGTAGCCATTGAAATGGATTTAACTCTGTGTGGTGGCGTTAACCCTCTCCTAAAAAATAAAAATCAATTTTAATATTTAACATACAATTATTGTTTTTAATTTATATTCTAAAGACAAATACAGTAAATAATAAACAAATTTCAAAACATACTTAAATGCAAAAAGTTGTTGCGACAAAGATCAAACTAGAACTAAAAATCTGGTAGAGCTAACAGTTTTATAATACTCTAAATACACGTGCGTAGTTTTAATTACAGATAAATTAAAAATTTTGGTCCATATCAAATTTCTTTCTAAAAATGAATCATTGTCATTATCTCCGTTTAATTAACGACAATGAACTCTACATTTATACAGAAATGTATCAAAAAAGTAATAAATAACTAGAGATCAAAAGTCATTCTGTGTAGATAAATAATGCATGTCTAGTTCCTCGTACAAGTAAGTACATGGTCAGTCTCGGAATGATACTGATAAACAAGAAAATATCATACGATAGTGATAATTAATGAAAACAGTAGAAATGTTATTGCAAACCTTGGATTAAAAAAATAAAGAGGAAATACATGTTTAGACATTAACATGTTTGGTTTTAAACAGATAACTGCCATTGCTATCAAAATACTACTTATAATGGACAATGATTTACTTCTAAAAACCACCAAGAAATTATGTACAAAATGGTAAAACCTAATTTATTGATTATCTTTTCTTTTCTTTAAGATTTTATAAAAGATGCTATTTTTAACAACTTAACAGACAAAACAACATAACGCATAAATAATGAAGTAATATACGTACTACAATGACAACAATCCTAACTTGAAGTGTTTGTAAAAATTCTATTCTAACCCTTACATTTCCCTTATTGTTTATGGTTAGTGACTAATATTGGTTTAATGTTTAAACAAAATAATTTCCAATAAACTACAGGATCAAATAAGCATTTAACTAGTAATTTGTTGATGACCAGTAAAATATCATAAAAGCAACTTTTTTTTTAGTAATTGTTACATAACAAATGCAATTTATTCGACAAAAATTCACAATTGGATATTTCTGGCATGATTTGGCAATATGATAATCAAGTAGGCATCCCATTTAAATGAATTTTCAGTTGTGTTCCATAGCCAAAGTAAAACAAAAAATGTTCTGAAGTAAATTCTCTAAAACTCCCTCTTTGCTGTTCTTTCCTATCTTTGCTTGTTCCTGAGATATTCCACTTTAAAGAAAATCAGATATTTTCGTTTTTAATGAATATCTAGTAAGCTGTGGATTTTTTGAAAAACAAAAGCACTCGCAAAAACATCAGTATAGACTAGTGTGCCTCGATATTGTTTTACTAAAATGCCATTTTTTTAATAGGTAGAGTGTGGCCACACCAACACCACCTATTAGGTGGTGTTGGCCACACTTGTCAAACAAGAGAGACAAAGATATACGTAGCTCTCTGCTCGCACTGTGGGTGTAAAGGAAAGAAGAAAAAGTTTAATACTAAATTCTTATTCTATCCTTTACACTCGACGTACAAGTAGATTTTTGTTTATCTTTTTTGCAAGTGTGTCCACACTCTACCTATTAAAAAAATGACATTTAATAAAACAATATCAAGGCGCACTAGTATAGACTGGTCTCTAAAATAGGCAACTGCGAACGTGTGCATTTTGACGATATCTTCACTGTTATTAATTTATTAATAATGAATGAATAAATTGAAAACGTATTTTCTTAAATAACTACATGCGCTTTGATTGCCAGGTTATGTTAGGTCATATTAACGTTGGTATATTGTCGGTCGTTTGCTCAAACTCTTTAAATGTTACATGCCCGCTAAGCTTTTACCGTATTTAGTCACGCGACTTTACCGTTAACGGAATGTTTAACGTGAATTTGCTCAAAATCTCTAGTAAATGTATTATATTTCTTACTTTTGCCCTTTCAATTTAACCTTTGAAATAATTAACTATCAATTTGAGCATGATTCATGTATTAAGTAATATGACTTCTTGTTCCTTGATTGGCCCATCCTGTAGTTTGAGCAAATATTAAGTGATTCCAAACTTCAATGATCACATAGAATCTACAGGATGTTGAGCAAGTAATGGAACAACGTTTAAGGGTGGATTCCTGGGGTCAAAATAGGTCGATTAAGTCTAACTTGCACTAAGCGAAATTGCTCCCTTAAAAAGTTACGGGTCTTCAAAGATGAGATTTTCATTTTTATTCTTTACTGTAACTCAAAAACTACTTTTGAGATGTTGTTCAAATTTGGTATACTTAGGACGTGTTCAAAAAGTCAGGGTAAACATAGGATGCGAGTAATGGATGGGCGCTATAGAGGTAACATGAGAGTGTCGATGTTTTCAAACAGTTTGGTAAAGGTCAAGTGATGAATATATTCATCTCCCAACGGGAGGACCTTATTGCGCATATTAAGTAAATCTTAACCATCGTTTTAGACAGTAAAGGAAATTTTTCCCAGACGGATTTTCTTAAGTTTCAATTGTTGACCACTAAGATGGTGATATTGGCTTTTATGATCATAATAGAGGGCGCTACTAGCTACGCTACTTCGACAAAGTTTTTGCTCTTAATATTTTCTGATGGCTTTTTGGAATTCAATTTTACACCAAAAAGGCATATCTGGTTTGAGTCACTAAAATAACTGTTCTTGATAAAAATGAATTTGAAGTCTTAAATGTGTTTTAAAAGGTCTCTGGAAAGTAACATAACAATGGGACGTTTAAGAGTGAATTCTTGTGTCAAAATAAGTCAATTGAGCTCAACTTACAAAAAGCAAAATTGATTTCTTAAGAAGTTGGAGGCCCAAGCAGTTTTTCAGTTACGAACCTTTACTTTAAAGTTTCCTAACTTCTTAAGGAAGCAATTTGACTTATTGCAAGTTGGGTTCAATGGTTCAATCCACCTATTTTGACCCCCCAAAATACATCTTTAAACGTTGTCCCATTACTTTCCAGACACTCTGTATACAAGTAGATCTATTAACCTTATTCTTTTGGTGGTGATTCAACTCGAATGTCAAGTTTAATTTTTTAACACTAATACATCTTTAACCTAGCCATTATAGGTTTCGCCCGAGAACAATGTCAGCAAAAAAGTCCAGTTTGGCGTTTTTTCAGCTTTAGGTCGGTATTGGAAAAATAAAAAACTTTCCAAGAGACTATACTTAGTTCATTTATCACAGACACAAAAACTGCATGTGTCTAAAGCTAGAGATGGCGATTTTGTATCGATATTAGACAGAATCAATTTTTTTTAATCGATGCTTTTCCGAACGGTTTACAGCAAAGCCGATTTTTTTGTGAATAGATCAGATCAAAACTAATCTTAAGATATCTTTCCATAGAAAATGTATGCATTACATAATAGTTTGTGCACATTTTTTGAGCAAAAAACACTAGGCATCGGTTTCTTAGAAATGGATTTTTCCTTACTTGATTTAAATCAATTTCAGAATTCATAATATGAGAGGTAAAAATGCTTGCCCAAATAAATCAATTGCATATATGCAAAAATGAAATGAAAATCGCATGATTTTATTTTTGGTATATATTTAGTACTTCTATTTTTTACAACCTCAGACTTATCTGCTTCATCTAGCTATTGATATAAATTGTTAATCATTAATCATATCTAGCACTACATATGGCTTAATTATTGTTTCTGTTTGATTTATGTGGCTTGTGCAGACAAGGAGCAACCTTATCAGGCAAATTTCTGATTTAAAGCCTACTGTGAAAAATATGGTCAGAAATAAGAAAAAAAGCTTTCAAACTCCTTTTTGTTTTTTAAAGTACTCAGAAAAAGCTTTTTTTAAAATAAAAATTGATGATTTTAACAGAGTGGACAACATCTATTGAAAGAACACTTTGCAACAACACTAACACTACTTTTCCCATCATATTTACAAAAATCACAATCATTTCTTGGAAGTGGAGTAGAATAGAACCATCAACTCTGTTTTATATTTGTACTTTGTTATGTTTAAATTTAGCTCACTTATCGATTGAGGTTATTCTTTTTCTCTTTCGTTTGACATAACATACTCGTACTATAACCTCAAATGTTCTGCAAAAATGGATATCAAATTTTGGATTTAATGAAAACCACATTATTTCAGCAATGATAAAAACAAATGACAGGTTAAAAGTCGTTCCTAAACCCAGTTTTTGATAGTGAATACTAAAATAATAATAACTAATTGAGAAAAATAGTAATCACTTAGATATCAAATTTTGTTATTTAAAATTATGAGTATAGGTTTTTAAGCTTTTAATTCCACTATTTTCTCAATATCATCTTTACATAACATTTTTATTTTAAATATTTAAAATCATAAGTGCACAACTTTCTGAAATTAGTTGTCAAATGCTACATAACCTAAAACCATTCCGTAACTTTTTGTAACTAAATTGCAGGTGTACTCTGAAAAGAAAGTCACATTAAATGGGCACAGCAAGAAATATTCAGAAATATTGACAATGACCGTTACTTACTGTAATGTGTTTTTTCTAAACAAATTGTTTAACAAGTGTTTTGAATTAATATGCTGTTATTTTTTTAATCAAAATATTTTAAACCTACCTACTACTTGCTTAAATATAACCATTCATTTAAATATTTACTATAATGAATATTAGTTTGTAAGTACATGCCAAAAAGTCATTTTATAAACATTTTTCATCATCAAGTTATAATAACATAATACACCCTTTTCAAATGTAATGAATGTCCAAAAAGTTCCGTAATCGAGTCATCCTTGAAACAGAAAAAGAGAAATAACAACATCAAAGATTAACAAAATTATAATTTTCATTATACAAATATGAACTATTAATCACGCATCTAGGTTATGTACAGTATTTATAATACATAATTTGTTCTACCCCAACCCAGGTAACTATAATATAATAAACATTACAATAACAAACAGTTACTGTAATTATTTTAATTAAAACAGACATTTAAAGAAAGTGTTCAAAGCTTTATACTCTTTAAGTACGTTAATTTAGAAATATTAATTGCCAATTTAATTTTTATCTTTCAAAAAAAAAAAGACATAAAAGTGTCAACTGCCAATCAGACACAAGTAAAGACAGCAAGACAAAACATAGCGGAACCAATCAAAATCTTAACCTGTATGTCCAGACAGTAGGAGATACATATATGACTTCGGAGTGCCATCCCACCTTTGTACCAACTAACAATATTGAATATGTGAATCCCTTTTTTTGTTTTTACTTCTAATTAGATTTCTTAAGTGTTTCTATTCATTTCGATTAACAGAATTTTGAAATCATTATTAGATAACATTTTAAAAATAAAGTATTTTGATGATAACCTCTAATTTTCTTCTAAATTGAGAAATAGCAATTCAAAGAACTAATATTGAGTAGGGTCAAAGTGACCAACCATGCTAACAAAAATCTTAAATAAAGCAAGGGATTAAAAACAAAAGAATGTATAACAGGAACAGTTTATAAATAACCAGACAAAGACCTTTTTAATATACATATTTATGTACAAGACTAGAACATTATAAAAGTACATAAGCTTTCTCTTCAACAACGAACATAAATATGCAGGAAACAAAGAGATAGAGGAAAGGACATTTCAGTAATACAAATTTAAAAGTTCAAGTTAAAACCTTTAGAATAAAATCATGACTACTAATGAAATCTCTTTATTATAAAATCAAGTACAAGTATCCCACATCATATCTTTGTTAAATATTGTAATACCTAACGGCAATAGATACTGCTTATAGAAATATTTCCTAGGTATGCAAATATAAGAAAATTATGAATGACTGACAGTTAGTTATCTATTTAAATCTTACAAGAGAGTAATTTATAACAAATTATTTTGTAGGTTTCATTAGTTGATTCATATATTGATGCTCAAAATGAGAAAACTTGATATCGAAATTAAGATTGTGTGTGTACATAACTTCGACTTGTAGGCGTTTGGTGTTATCAAACACAGAAAAAGATTCAAGGCAGCCCATCCATTATTGAAGTTAGAAATAAGAAAGAATATGCGCCTTTTAAATAACACAAAAAAAATAACTACAAAACAAACATTTTATTTTTCTTTATAAAAATATAAGTAAGATTTTAGTTTTATTTCTGAAGTATTTATTACCCGATTCCATTAATAATGTCACACTTTGATATTTTGTTTAAAACTAACCTTAAAATATAACGATACAAACAAATGGTAGATTTTTGTTCCTGACAAAAACCATAATAAAAATGCACAGAATGGCAACAAAAGTAGACATACAGTTAATGGAAAATGAAATAAACCTTAAATTCAACTTTAAAAGATTCATACGGTTTTAAGGAATTACAAAAAAAATTTAATTTATTACAATAAAGTGTTGATATTCTTATTTAAAAGAGCATGAAAACAGCTTTTACGTGATACTATACAACAGCATCTCATACCTGTAGTTTTTCTTTTGTTACACAAGGTAGACTTGAAATTACAGTTTTCCGGCTTTTTTATGACAAAAATATACAGGGTCGCTAAAAAGTATGGAAACACTCTGCCCCTACAAAAACGGTAAGAGATAAACAAATAAAATTTGGAGAGCTTAAAGTAGGTATTTGTTGCCATGTTTCTTAAAGGAAATGAAAAATAAATCTTTAATTGTTTTTTCGTACGGCCGCCATGTTGAATTCTTTTAAATGGAACACCCTATATATGACCCCATATTTGGATAGGGAGTTTCAAGACAAATCCAATGATATAAGGTTTGCTATACTTATCTTGAAAGGTTTTGGAGATAATCGCTATTCTTTTGTTGGATTTCTTAACTTGCAGGACAGATTCGTAATGCAAGCAGCCTCCCTCGATTATTTGCAAAATTCCTTTCGAAAATTTCAAAAAAGATTGTTAAGAAGTTAACGGAGCGCATTTTGAACACTTTTTATAAAATTATATTGTTTTTGTTATTATCAATTCGTCACTATTTGTACTTATTCCACCATAAATTTAGTTTCGATCTGTTATTTTAAATAAGTAGGCTAAGGGAAGAATTTTTACGGTTTTCTTTTTCTTTAAATACTTATAAAATAATCGCACATCGTTTTTTTAGTTCCATTGCCTCTGCTGTTTCAGGGGTAACTCGATTTTGATCAAAATTAATAGTGAAATCCTTGACAAAAGAATAGTGATTATCTCCAAAACCTTTCAAGATAAGTATAGCAACCCATATACCATTGAATTTGTTTTGAAAATTCCGATCGAGATATGGAGTCATATACGGGATGATCCATTTAAAGAAATTCAAGATGGTGGCCGTACGAAAAATAATTGAAGACTTGATCTTAAATCTTTTCGAAAAACATGGCAAGCAATACCTTCTTTTTTGTTTAAATTTTATTTATCTATCTCTTATCGTTTTTGCAGGATCAGCTTGTTTCCATACTTTGTAATAGTGAAACCCCAGACAAAAGAATAACGATTATCTCCAAAACCTTTTAAGATACGTATAGAACCCTTATATCATTGAATTTGTCTTGAAAACACTATTCAAATATGGGGTCATATACAGGATGTTTCATTTAAAAAAATTCAATTTGGCGGCCGTACGAAAAAACAATTGAAGATTTGTTTTTAATTACCTTCGCAAAACATAGCATACCTACTTTAAGATCTTCAAATTTCATTTGTCTATTACTTACCGTTTCTGCGGGGGTAGCGTGTTTCCATACTTTTTTGCGACTCTGTATGTATGTATTTACTTATCAGAAGCCACAATCCGCGGTAAACAAGAAAATATAATCTTGATCAACTTACAATTTCAAGATTGCCAAGTTCCCGAGAATTATTTTCTGAGTATAACTATGACGTCATTTTACGAATGACAGACCGATACCTACCTCTGCTGGTAGTTTCTTCTAATTGAACGAATTCCACTACTTTAGACTAGTGTAGTGGAAAACAACAATTTCAGGGGAAAGTAAAAGACATACAGTGCCGGTACTACGGTGTTTAGTGTCTATGGCAAGATTTCGTATGATAAACAGGGCTAAGTATCGTACGAAAAGTACGTCTTAAATTTACAAACTTGTAAAGTTTTCATAAAGTTATTAAATGTCTGAAAATTTTGGGAGAAACGGTGGAAATTCTGGAAAAACGATGGGATCTGCTCTAAACACTCGAAGACACCAACAGAATATTAGTTCGAAATTACGAATTACGTCATGCAAACGTAGGTCTTTAGGCTGATTGTACAAAAAGTGCGTTTCGAGTTCACAAAATTGCAAAGTTGCCCATCGAATTTAGGACTTACAGATAGAGGTTTTCATAATGTTATTAAATGTTCGGATATTTTAGGAAGACCGCTGAGAATTCAGGGAAAACCGCTAGGAATGTATTCTCAACTTCGTAGTTTGCAATTACAAATTACGTCATGCCATTTGAGACGAAAAATTTTTAGAATGGCATACGTAATACTTTGCACTATGTCGTTTTTTATAGAACATTCTGTATATGTAGTTGAAAACAATCTTCCCAGTAATACTTTTGATATTTGTACAAATAACGACGATGCTATCTTTTGTCCACAGATCGTCAGAACACCTTGCTTATTTTTATTATTTTTCAATAATTAATATTTTTGTCTTACTTTCACGAATATTCTACTATGCAAGATTACAATTAATCTAATCATTTAACTTAGTCATTTTTTGCTATAATTAACCATATGTAGTAAACGGAGTAAACGCTGTAGCGTTTTTGGTCTTTTTAGGTATACCACACCTTACTTTATAAAAATATGAAATCAAAGCCATGACTAAGATCTCATTACAATGCAGTGACTAACACAAAACAAAGAAACTTACGATCCTTTATACCTGGTTATGTGTATTGTGTACCTTACAAGCATATTTAACGACTTTAAAACAAAACAAGCTTTTTTTTTATAAAAGAATTTTTAAATTTATATGTAACCGACCGATCGAGTTAAAAGACGTACGAATTTCATATGCAGATATAAAAAAATGGGGAATTTTGCAGCAAGAATTATCTTGCTTGCAATATTACTTTACGGCAAGATTATAATTATAAATGTTATAAATAATGACGTTGACTACTCAAGTTATTATCAAACATTCACTTTTTGAGGATGCCGAATCTGCAACTCATTTAATGTTGATTATTTATTTCTTGTCTATACGAGTATAAGATAAATATTTGCGTAGGATCGATTCGTTTAATAAATTTCCTTCTACAAAAACCTTCCGTCTGGTAGCGAGAATAAAAGTGAGAAGCAACAAACACGCAGAATTAATTGCATGGCACGTGTTTTCATTTTCATATTAAAAAGGTTTTCACTCGATCGATTATTTCTTGTCTTCGCCATGTGAAGAGGGCTTTAATTATAAAAGTTTCAGCAGTGGACATACCTGCAAATTATCACATGAGAGTTGGATCCTTTACAAATCTTTGATAAAAAAGACAGTTTCTTCGATGAATGCTAGGCTCGCACGGATTCTCCGAAACCTATGGTTTTTCATCGAATTTCAAGAAAAAAATTGAAACTCGAAAAATTAATTTTTAGTATAGTCATGTCGACATTATACGGGATGTCACACTTAAGGACGAATTCTTCATAATAACGTTAAGACAAGAATAACAGTGCAACAGCAAAACTCTGAAATGAGATTTGTCATAAAAAAAATCGGTAACGATTTTTGATTGTTTCGAGGATTTTCATCTACTTTTCTATTTTACTCAAACGATAGATTTTTCGGATTTGTGTTCAAGGCGTCAAATGCTATTGCTATTGACCACGCTACTTTTTTTTAGAAATTCAACAATCACTTTGGCCGTTTTTGGGCTACAGTCAAGAGTTTTCTTCTAGCTGATACTTCAAGATATCCAATGAAAGAAAAAAAATTTTCGCCAACTATAATGAAGCAAGGTGATCGAAATTCGATTTTCCTGAAAAACAGTTGAAGAGCTCCGTACCTCCCTCATACGTTGAGTCATTAAGCACAAAAAAGTTCCATCTCGTTAGAACATTTCGTTCCGAAGATATGCCGAAAAAATATATTTCTCTTTAAATATCAACAGGAGTGAAAAACCATAAGAAGATCGAACTGTACCTATACAAATCTTATTTCGAGGCTTTTACTCATATCTGACGTATATTCAAATTTCGTTGCGATCGGTGAATGCACAGAATGGGCTATCGTCTTTTGTTTTTCATGGGAAAACTTTTGCATGGGAAACATATATGACGGTCTCCTATTTACCAATCCGTAAACGCGACTCGCTCATCTCTTTTCGTTATGAAGAAAAGAAATTTTACAATTAAATTTGAACTAATTTTCCGTGACTTCCAGCGGCTAAATCTAGAAAGATTAAAAATTCATTTTACTGATTTTGCTGCCACTTCGATATATTTGGAAAATGCAATGGCGGACGTCTGTCTATATGGATCAGAATTTGATCAAGTGTGAACGAGTAGATAGGCTGGAGGTCCCTAAAGACAGCGTATCATCCTCAGTCCCTACATGCTACGCATTTGATCACAGGAAAATTTTGTCTTTTTCGATGCTATTATAATGCGCACCGAGATCATTTCTAAAACCCAAATTGTATTTTGAATTGATATTTCAGGAGAGTTATTCTGAGCTACAACTAAACCAAGATATCTTACCGTTCGCGAATTATGGGCAACAAACCTCGAAACAATGTGAAGAAATCATTTAACTCACATTACGAATTTTGAGCTCAGAAAAGATGCTTATTTGATCTAACCTAGCTGAATCCCTTGGGAAAACAAACACGTCAGAAGCTATAAAACCTGAATTCCAAACGGTGGGCGATGAACTCTAAAAGTTATATTGATCGAACCAGTTAACACTTCTATGCTGATTTATACTCAATATAGAATATCTTAGAAGGAAGATTTCAAATATCTATTTATTGCTTATTTTCCCAAAATGCAAAGTCTAAAAATTACAGAACCTTTGCTGATCTGCATAAGTCAAACAAATGTTTTGAGCTTGATCATCGTGGTTATAGACAGCTTGGTGAAATCGCAAAATTCAAAAGCCATTCGAACGCGTTTCACACGTTCAACTCGGTAATACACACTTGCCGTATTCCAGATTGGAAATTGTTGGTTTATTTATGAAGGTTCTACTGTCAATGCGCTTATTACGTACTTCTCACTATTCGGTGTAACATTCACATGAATGCGCGTAAATTCCTTGTGCTAACTCGTATGTATCACGACAAGCAGCGATTTTTAGATATAAATTGTTTATTGCGTTAAGAAGATAATAGAAGAGTAAAGCATGAAATAAAAGAAAAAAGAAAATGAGACCTTAAAACAATAGCAGTAACAAATAAGAAAAGAGCAAATGCACGGAAAATATAAGAACAGGAAAAAAGTTAGAATCGAGATAGATATCAGAAAGGAGAAAGAGAGTAAAAAGAAAGAACACAGGGAAAAAGATAAAAAGAGAAGATGTGACTTAAGGTTAAGGCAAAAGGGGAGACAGTGTAGAAAAAAAAGAAAAAGAAGTGAGAGCAAATATGGAGGACAAGAGATGGAGAAAGACAAAAATCAGAAAATAGTAAAATGAAGTGACCGAAACCAAGAAAATGATGAGGAGAAGTTAAAACGACAAAAGAAAAATGCCCCAAAGTGACAAAATAACAAAAAAAGGGCAATAAACGAGAGAAGAGAAAGAAATGATATTTTGCAATTGGTTGATTTGATTAGAAACACCATCCTTACAATTATCTCAATGATTTTGCATTTGAAACCCAGAATTGTTAAAATAGTCAATACTAAAGATTTTGAATTTGGACAAAATTTGCGGTTTTGGCCATATTCTTACTGACTGATATTTTCATTTTTGTACAGATTTCCCAAAGTTGTTCTGTTCTTATCATTGCATAAAGAATTGAAAGATTTGCAGGTTGGATGTTACTTACATTTTCAGATTTACCAAACTGTTTGGTAACATCATCAATGCGCCCATAAGTTTCTCTAATGCATTTGTGGAGTCTGACTATATGTACAATTTCAAATTTTTAAGAATTTTCAAAATCCCTTTCATCTTTATGCGTTACGCTCTGAATAACAAAAGCGAAAAGAAAAGTTTTTCCCGATTTTGCCTTAACTTTATAAATAACAGAATCACGAACGGGTACGATCCAGGTACGCCAGATAGAGTCCTGCATATTTTATACTGCTATGGTTTATTCATATTAAATCAGTAGAGGAACAGGAAGTAATAATTGTGTTTTGTTTATGATTTGAATTCTACTGTTTTGACATTAAAAGGTTGACGTTAAACGTACATATCTTGGGATTCATACTTAAATGGAGTTTGGAGGTCAAAATACTACGTATATCAGTCAAGGACGTTCTGACGCACTGAAGAGTGCAGAATGCCTAAATGCCAAATTGAAAATCATTCAAAACGCAATATAGTCTACTGACGTATATGTTTAAGATGATTGATCCATACGCACGATATTGAAAACATGTGAAGTTCACGCTTTAAATCTACATTTCGCAATTTCTAAAAATGATTTTAGTTTTTGTATTTGTTTACGTTATATTATCAACAGTTTGACATCAAATGACTCCACGTTCGGTTGTAGAAAAAAGACGGAGTAATCCACTTGCAAGTTTGTTTTAATTTAAAGATGCGATAGTCTGTATTTTGATAACTACCAGCTGATAATATATTTATTTTAAAGCTCAATGTTAACAAACGTGCAATAGTTCAACCTTGAGTTCAACGTACAAAGGAAAACGCATATTAAAATAAACCACAAAAACTTTTTAAGGAAAACTCAGTTAATTCAAAAAGACCACTTAGACCACAAGTTTTCTGATTCTTGAACACTTTTCTTTGTACAAAATAATTGAATTTCTATTATTTCCTAAACATGAAACAATTGGAAGGCGCAAAAATGTACAGTACCTATTGGTAGAGACCTTCAGATAAGTATCAAATCTAGCAACGTTTAGCAGCCCAATTTTTGAAATATTTGCTTTAAGCTTTACAATATAAAACCTCACCTTATTCTTTCAGGTTTTCAACTTTCCTAACTATAGAATAACATTATTTGGTATTTTCCTACCGCAAGATTGGGGAGAGTTGTAAATACCAGGAAATTAATAAATTCGACTTTTACCTTGAGTTACAATTGAATTTCTATTTTCTATTTTATAGTTTTCTGCATAGAGCTTAAGTTTTATAGCACTACCTGACTTAACAAAGACCATTTTTATCCGAATAAAGGCGAAGTGTCAGCTTAAAAGTCGGATTACATCTGTACCTGTAGGTTTGTATTTACACGGCAGATTATTGGACACTTGTCAATACATTTTAACAATATATGTTACTTCCGGTGATTGAGCTTCAGTCATAAAACTCAAGATGTATGCAGAAAACTGTAATTTGAAGTAAGTAGTAATCCTATTAAATACGTTAATACTTATGTTGGATCAATAAATAATACTTGCCCTAATATGCCTTGAGGTACATACATATTTTGCGATATTACGTAAATAATATGGCAATTCATACATAAAAAAGGACGCCAAATCTTAATTTCTATATTATTTTTTATTATCTCTTCACATGATAATAGGTAATAAGTAAACTTTAGCAAATAATTCAATAACATATGTATTTAGTTAAGCAATTATCGTTAGTGTGCTACCACTGTTAATTCTAATTACAACATATCTGCAACATTGAAAAGATCAAACAATAACTTGAATATTTTATTAGGAAGCAATTTAAACAAATCACATGGTACCTTTACAGGTAGCAGGGGAATTAATAAATGTACAGACACATAGTTATACAACAACATTATCAGAAATGACGAAAGCAATTTCCCCATTCGAGCACGTTCTAAAGATCGAGATTCTAGATTCTTTGTGACGTTCATGCAAATAGGCAAGTCAAAGTTCTACTAAATAATAAATTAGCGGAAGTTAATTCAAATTAAATTTTAAATCTCTCGATACGCCCTCATATTAGAAATCACAAATTACGTGTTTTCACATAAAATCAAATAGAATTCTAATAACGGTTCCCACGGACTAGTATCAACTCAACTACTGAGCTATTTATTACTTCTCTGAAACAAAATTTTCAATTTTTATGTGTATATGACGCAGTCAGATGTTTCAATGCGTTTCAATATTACTCATTTCGTAAATTTGACCTAAACCAGTAGCAACAAAACTTTTATCTGATGATAATAGAAAACAAACACGTCCAAACACTTTTATCAATAGACGTCTGAAATCAAAATGTGGTCTAGTTAAGAATATAAAAATAAACAATTAACGCGATACGCTAGACACTTTTGGCAATCTAGACAAATTTTATAATTTGAGTCTTTTATTAATTTAGAATATTTAAAATTAATATTTTTTAAGGGAAATAGTAAATGAAAACAAAATTTTATAGTAAACATTTTTTTTTGCATACGAAAGGTTATTTATAGTATAAACAATAAAAATGCGATAAGTGAATAATAAAAAGTTAATTTTACTTCCGCTTCATACTAGAAGTGCTGAATTGAACAATTTTAAAATTAACGAATTTATCGAAACCGATTTTATACCCAAAAATATTTCTGAGAATAATGATGAAAAATGTTGCCCAAGTGATTAAAAGTTTCCTTGAAAACAGCAAGCAACTCCTACCACAACAATTAGCACATCTGATAGTTAAAGTACTCATCAATAAAGAAAACCTGCTTAGGTATGTCGTATGTACATGCATAATAAACAGGTACTACGTCTATTACAAATAACAAATAAAGAATTGTGTTTATTCCTTAAGAAAACTTATTAATTTATAAGGTCATGTACTAAATATTTCTAATAGATTTTAAATAGAAACAATTTAAGAGCTATAATGAGGCCCAACATTTTAAATACGAAATGAAAATTGCAATTTTAGAATCGTTTCGGTGAAATTATTGGTATGTGGTCGCTAATTTTTGTAATCAATTAATTAACGAAGAAGCCAACACGGAAGTTAATTACTCTACTCATATTGTTTGGTTGATAATACTTTGCGGATATAAAAAATCGATATTGCGGCTATAAGAAGTTATTTTCTGCATTTCGTATAAATGGATTTTGAATGAATAACAGCACAAAAGCCCATTGTTGTCTTCTGTCTAGCCATCCATAAAAACTAAGGAGGAAAGAACTGTTACTTTAGAACTGACAGGCCAACAGCATGACACAGAAATAAAATGTTCTATTTAGCAACTACTATTGCAACAAGAATGAAATTTTTAGTACGATCATTATTTCTTTAATAACAAATTAAAAAAACTGCATTTTAGAAACTAATACTTACAATATCCCCGAACATTTCGTGCATACAAAAGAACCAATTGTCACATTCACGTAAGTCGGACCTCGTTGATTACAATCGAAACAATACTTATTATGTTGCAACGAAGCTAAGTCTCGTAAAATTTTGAGATTTTTCTCGTCTTGTTTTTTACGTGACGACGCCATTTTATTTGATTTTTTTGACTGACTAATTACGCACTTCAATTGCGGGACATTCCACTATACTGTTGTTCTTGTTCGTACTACTAATCTTCTATACAACGCCAGGGAACTGTCAATTCATAACCACATCTCACATTTTCCAAGTAATTAATTGTACGACAACGCCATCTATTGATTCCTCTGAAACCAAAACATTAGGTAACTGTAGATAACAAGAAGATTTTAAGGAGGTTGATCACCCAATCATACATGCACGTAAAATGATTTCAGTTCAACGAAATACATTTTAAGAATTAAAGTATTAGAGCCGTTCAACACGGTTAATTTTTTGTACAATATTTCAACGTAAATTTAATTTAAGAAAATTTAAAAGCGTGTCATACAGATTTGTAAAAATTGATTTAAATTTAGAAGCAAATCTTTCTATTTATTTGTTAAAAATGCGTCAATATCTGTGCAGAATGCGAATTTCTGCAAACACGCTAAAGACTTTTCTTTCTCTTTAAATTTGCTAATATTAATATTATTGTAGCAACACCAGCTCCAGTACAATATAGATTGATATCGTTTAATTATATCCATTTTGAGGGTTTCAGGTGTTCCAACAACCCGAATAACTTACGAAATTTTTAGGTTAGAACGATTATGTTAGAAATGCAAACGACTGTAAACACACTGTACCCGCGAAATTCAAACATTAAACGTGAGAAAACGCAGGCGCATCAACAGAAATTGACTCATTTTTGAAATTAAATCCGTGTCATGCAGCAGGATACATTTTCACTTTAATTTTGATATTTTTGTAGCAAGTTTCTTGTGGTAAAATTTACATTAAATTTTAATTAATTTTTTATTTGAAAAATATTACCATGTCAAACGGCTCTTATAGGCATTTCTATATAAATTTTTAAATCTTTTATTTGAATAACTTCCTTAAGTTTTGAATTAAAGTCAAGCCAAAGATGCAGTCATACAGAAAGTAACTACCTACTATAATTAACAGAAATCATGCAGAAATCTTAAATTAAAAAATATGTGCCGATTCACATCACAAGAATTATTAAGTTAGTGCCATTTCAAAGCAGCATGTATTTTTACCGCGCGGAATTAAAGGCGTTTTTAGCGTTGAAATGTTTTCATACATAGTTTTGACAAGTATGCATGATGACGTCATTAGTTTGTAATTTGCCAAAATAACTTGTTTTTAAATCGCTTTCTGTGTTTATCGTGTTTACTATAACCTCAAAGATAACATAAACAGTTTCACATAGTCCTTTTTCTCTTACTAAGATTTATAAGATAAGAAATTAATCTAAACATATTGCAAGTAGGTAACTAATAAATCTCAATATTCTTGAGAGGTGCTTTGAAATTTGAATGTACAGAGTGTATTGTGGTTTTTTTCTGCATTCACCGTCACAATAAAATCTCCTAATTCTACTTCTAACATCATTAAATGGAAACTTTTCAAAAAATGTATATCAAATGTATGATGTTCACTCACGTGAGTACGTGGAACGATGTTGTTGAGGTTATGTACGTCGACCAAATCACCGAATATAGACCGAACGACACTTCCGCCACTCCCCACTACTAGAAAAAGTGTATGAAAAATGTTCAAATCGTTCTTTGGCAGCGGTTTGAAATGTAATGCAACAGTTTTGAAATCTCACGCTAATGACATCATCGTTTTATCTCTAAAATTCGAGTTTTTTAAAACACAAGAAATAATTTTAAAACATTGTGCCGCTAAAAAACGCCTTTGTGCGTTGTGAATTTTTTGTCGTACTAACACCACTGATAAATAACCGTACGATATTAACCAAATCTTGCATGGTATTCTATGCTTATAATACGCTTGTTGGAAGTAATAAGTTGTAGGATTTACAATTAATTTAATTTAATAAATGTTGCAGGATGTTTAGAAATTCTCTCGAAACGAAATTTTTGTTTGATCACCCTTGAAAGCTATTTTCATAGTTTGTAAGTGAGTTACATGATTTCTTCAATTGTTTCAAGGTTTTTCATCCAGAACTACTTTGCTGTTTGTGTCGAAGTTGTAGTTCAAGTCAAAAGGAATAACTCTTCTGAACATATTAATTTAAATCAATACACTCACTCCTTGGGTTTCAAAAATTATTCCAATGTTACATTA
This sequence comes from Ignelater luminosus, assembly GCA_011009095.1. Classification (NCBI taxonomy): domain Eukaryota; kingdom Metazoa; phylum Arthropoda; class Insecta; order Coleoptera; family Elateridae; genus Ignelater; species Ignelater luminosus. Next base: position 98,740 of record VTPC01000795.1, read on the forward strand.
TGATAGGAGCGAAAACAGCAAAAGTTTCCCATAACCGTGTGTTTAGCATTGAGGGATCAGGAATAGAGACGCTGTCTTTAGGAACAACAAACCTTCTACTCCTTCACACTTCCGATCCATAGATTTTGTTTAATTTGAATACGTCTACAGAAACAGTGAAGCGAGATTTTTATCTTTCTAGATTTCACCGCTAGAGATTACGGAAAACTGGCTCACATTCTTTTTCTCGATCACAGAAAGAAATAAGCGAGTCGCATTTGCGGATTATAAAGAGGAAACTGTCATACGTTCTTCCTATGCAAAATCTTTTCGCTGAATAGCAAAAGGCGATCGTCTATTCTAGCCACTTTTGAAAAATGGCGAAAAATACCAAACATTCACCCGTCGCAACGAAATTCGAATATTGTGTCAGGTGCTGTTTAATCTTCTTGTATTTCATCACTTTCTATCCCGCCATTTATGGAGAGATGTGTTTTCCGCCATATCTCCAAACAAATATTTTATTGAGACGGAATTTTTTTGGGCGTGAATGGCACTTAATGACTCAACATATGAACCGAGTTTGAACATTGAACAGTCTTTGATTGTTCGTTGGCTAAGATATTTCAGAAAACTGAATTTCAACTTGGCCGTGATGGGAGTCTTTTGCAAAATGTCTTTCTTTCATCAGATACTTTGAAGTACCAGCTACAAAAAGCTTTATAAATGTAACCCTAAAACGGTCAACTTGATTGTCAAATTTCTACTAAGCCGAAGAAACTGAACGCGGATATGAAGAAAATATCGCATAATTCTATTGTTCACGAGTTATGGATGAAAAACCTCAAACAAACTTCAAAGTGAAAAAAATTCTTTCGCGGATGGGAGGACCCTGTTGGGGCTTTCGGACCGAACCCGGGAGATTGCTCTCAGACTTTCCGATGGCGAACACGAGGGATCTCCGTCGGACTCCAAAACGATATCCCTCGGATCTTAGAGCGGCTACGGGGGGGTCTCCTTCGAAATCCAAAGCAAACACGAGAAGTTCTTCTCGGCCCTCGGGCTCTCAAAGTAAATACGGGGGATCCCTTCTTGTCCATCAAGCAGCATTTTTTCAGGGATAACAGCTTCCACTTTTTCATTTTGTACTATTCTTTAAATCTTGAGCATTACAGTTCGAACTTTTGCTTAGATTTTGCAGTACGGGTTTGAAACTCCACACCCAGTATAAGAGTTTCCAACTAAAATAGAATATCTTCATTCTAATGGACGCTCATTTTCGCCTAAATATGTAAATAAACATTGTTTCTAGGGATAATAGGGTAATAGCAGTAATAGTAAGCTACGTGATCATACAATTTTGTGAAATGTCAAATACCACCACAGTATTATTAATTTATTAATTCTTTTCTAACTACTTTTATGATAGTAGGTAGATAAAACGTATGAAATTCATATTGTAATTTGCAATATTATGATACTTATATGGTAAATAACTATTTCCATTCTTTATTAATCTTTAAGTTATTTTAATTATTATTAATGCGATATTTCAATTAATAAAAGATGAAAGATATAGTTTGCAATTGATGAGACAAAAACAGATAGTTTATATCACCAAGGTGGTATATATTCTGAACAATCTAATGGTTCAGAATAACGGACAAAACTAAACGGTTTATTTTTTACGGATCCGTCTCAATAAACAGATTCCTTGAAAATGCGCTACTGAGAGGACCTTTAAATTTTGTTGTTACGACTATGACCAATCAAAACCTTTGTTCGAGTATTTTAAAATTCTCCTAATATTATCATTTTGACTTCTTGTATCTTGAAGATTAGGCGATTCTCGATATAAGTTTATTTGACAAAATGTCCACTTATTTTTTCGATGTTTAACATCTCCGGAAGTTATTAGGATTCAAACTGAAACACTCTGTACACAACTGTTAAATCTAACTTCTCGAGTAACATAATTTGTAGTTATAAGAATAGTAATTTTCTCGGAATAATAACGGATCCGCTGTAAAGACGAACATTCCACTAAACAGAAGAATCTATTTTTATGAAATCGTGTAGTGAAATCTGTTAAAATGCCAATTTTAGAAATATATTTTTCGGTTAATATTTAAAGAGTTCCACATGGTATAATTTAGTATACGCACGCGCCAATCACGGTATTTGACAGTTCAGTCGACCTTGCGCTTTACATTTTAAAAATTTATTGTAATATTAGTGTAAAATTGTTTACCAGCAACAATCTTTGCGATACTTAAAACTGAGAAAGGCCTGCCGTATTACTTATGCTTAGTTTGAATTGGCAAATGGTTCTTTACAATATATATCTTGTGGAAGCGTTACGTTGTATGAATGTCAATAAATCCGGTAACAGCCATGGACGTTGACTCTCCTGCGGGAGTCTTGAAAAGGTGTTCTAGTGCACCTACAATAAACGATAATAATTCCGCAATGACGACGTCACCCTCGAATAATCCCGCTCCTAGGTAACTTAAAAAACCATATTGGATTGTTGGTTTTAATGATTTCCTGTAGTTGTACTTGAAAGTCAAAATTTCACACATTTCTTTTGTAGAGAACAGCCAGTTTTAAATGTATTTGGCAACCTTACTCAACCCCGACCTCGGAGATTTAGTGCAAGTTTCAGTCCATTATCAGGTTCTCCAGTAAGTTGTTATTTTTTGTGGAAAAGCTTGTATCAAGTTTATATTATTGTAGCAAAGTTCAGGACTTCGATTAACACCTCGGATAAGTCAGTTAAGGCAAGAAGAATGGGCAGATACTAGTAATTTTAGAGAATTAGCTCATGAGCGTGAAGTACATCATACTATGCAAATTTCACAATCATGGGAAGACCTACGTTTAGTAACTGAATCTCCAAATGATACAAAATCGGGAAAAATGGGGCCATTACATGTTACTCTACCTTCATGTGGTGGAATCCTTTGTAATTCACCTTCACCAACACGTCTGAGTTCACCAGGTTTTCAAAGTCCAACCAGAGCTAGTCGTACATTTGTACGACGCAGTGCTAGCCCAGTTCTTCGACCCAGCCCCCTTGGTGTTAAACGTAAATTAGATGATGATAAGCTGGACTATCATTTAAGTCCAAGAGCTAAACGTTTTTATAGTTGTAGTGCATCAGATCGTGCTGGACTACTTACTACAACTTCCAGCCCTTTGCCAGGATCCCTTAGTTCTGTGGGAACTCCCGAGTCATTATCTAGTGCAGATTCGCCTGGTTTTAACTTTAGGTTAATTGATAGCCCCTCTCCAAGTCGCCCTCCGCTTCCAGAAGCAATGATTGTTGCCAAACCCGATCAAGACATGACAGAAAGTCCCAGTTAAGAAAAGTAAATTCAGATATCAAGAATAATTTTGTTTCAAAATGAAATTTTAATGAGTTTTTAATGATGTTTTCTTATCCTGTTTATAGTTAATTTATGAATTAATTCACTTTTGATAAATTGTTTATAATTGTAGTTCAAATTTACAAAATAGATATAGATGTTAGTAACCGATATATTTTTAATATAAGCTTTAAAGTGTGATGTAATTGTAGTTACTGTTTTACTTGCATATTACATTTTTATATCATCTAGTCTTTATATAATATGATAAAATGAAAAAAAAAAAGGAAACTTCTAAGACTTAACTATGTAAAATGAATAGCCATATCAAAAATAATTTTGGCATTACATTGCATTGGGTGGCCAAATTATTAATTTGCTTTTATCATATTGTATAGTTATTTTCGCCATATATATATCGAATGGCTTCATTGTGTACCACTATGAAGATTTATATTTGTAATTTATATATCTTCCTCTTGAGCTGAAGGGACTGAATTTTATTGTTAGATGGGACATAGAATTTCAAATATTTGCCATGACCGAGGGTGGTAACGTCACTCGGCGATAAGAAATTTTTGTCCCATTTAGGTGCTAGTTTAATTAGATTTTTACAAATTGGTTCTTCCTGCTGGTAGTCATGTTTAAAATATTGTCAATTTTACATTTACAAGTATCCAAAAAGAAATAAATTTCTAATGAAATATCATATTAATTATATATGTACATAGTGTAAAATTTTAATTGAGTTATGGAATTGCATATTCAATCCATCTCACTTTTTTTTGTTTGATCAAAGCATTATAGTACTTTATAGACTGTATATCTGAAATAGCAATTGTAATGCAATGTATAAAGTAATTTTCAAATGTTGTACATAATAATAAAATTTGATTGTACATAGCAAAACACATATTTTTTTATTTATTTTACTTAAACATACCTAAAAAAGAAAAAAGTTATTTTAATATTTAAAACAAAAATGTTTTTGAAGTTGAGAAGTAATAGAATTTCATTAAGAACTAAAAGTTGAGAAACATTTGTTTCAAACTTGATGAGTAAATAAGGCTCAGAAAAATAAATTGTTTTCAAGTAAGGTTATCATTTCATGTAATAGAGCCAAACTTGCGAGTGCATCAGACTTGTTAACATTCATTTGCAGTATTTTCATGAAATTAAAAAATGCATAAAGGAAATCGCTCTGGTATTGTAAAAAGAGACCCTTTGTGTTTAATTTGCAATGAAACTTGACAGTTGACGGGCAAGGAAAACTTTTCATGTTGACCACCTATAGACACAGAAGTTTGCCTCTATAAAAGGTCTTTCCTAGCTTGATATGACCCTTCAAAGATTATTGGACATTGGCACATTCCTCATAACCCCACAAAATCTTTGCAAAATGTTAGTCTCTTAGGGTGGGTTCTATCAATTAAGTTCAATTTTAATAGAGGTTCAAACTGCATGGAAATAAATTGTTACAATAATTGTTTGAGCCTCATTAAGATTTGAACTTGGTATGTACAAATTACACTTAGTCCATATTTAGAGACCAAAAAATAGAAAACCGCCATATGCTTATGATTGCACGTAAATTTGAGCAATGTGATCGAAAATGTCAAAATAATTCTTCAAAGAACTGTTTTTGTTGTTTAAATGTAAACAAATGTCAATTTGAAAATTCAAATACGTTTGACATTTTCGAAACATAGCTCAAATTTACGTGCAATCACGTCTACTGTTTCTGGTGCTATCCTTGTTATACACCTTCTACTTAAATGGAATTCTAACGGTTCAATATATATCTCTTTTTCCAATATACATTTCAAATAGGTGTGTGTTGTCTTTCATTAAAAATAAATCTGTGACGCATATATTTCTTTATTACGTGAAAGGAGTATCAATGCAAAATGCCACCGTAGGTGGCTGCCATTTAGGAAATTTAATTCCTCTATGGCTGGTGAATTTGGAAAATGGATAACTCCGGTCGTGAACGCTATGTCAGGCACCAAGCAGTCCGCACGCCCGTCCACGGAGATGATGGTCTGGTGGCGACGGTGGAGCAGGCCGGAAGCAGGTCCTCCATAATCCCCGTCGATGTCGGTGCCCAAGGACGGCCAGCGAGCCGTCACACAGAGACGACGAAGGAGAGAACCGATGAGCGGTTCTTTTCAGAACGGTGTTGGAATTGTGTAGTGAGAAGTGTGAGAGTGTGTATATGTTAGAGTAGTGGTGTGTGAGTGTCTAGGTGTGTATAGTGTGCCGTGGACTGGTGCAGTAACTGTTCCGGCATTTGCCTTCACCACTAGGGAAACCACGGAAAACCCTAATGAGAACAGCGAGGCGGTGGTGGAATGGGAGTGGTAATTATTGGCGGGAATTGTTAGGCGGGAAATGATTTGGCGGGAAGTTATTGGAGGGAAAGGATTTGGCGGGAAGTGTAGCGGATTGGCGACGAATTTCCGGGCGCAGTGGAGTTGGTACCTTGAGGAGCCTCGGGCTCAAGGATTTGGATGGGAAAGGACTTTGGTGATCACGGCCCGGTAACTACCCGGGCCGATCGGATGAGGCTGAGATGAGTGGTGGAGATGGCCGGGCCTGCGCACCCCTACGCAGACGCCGGTTGGTGGTGGAGCGGCCGTTGATCCATCTACTGCATCTTGGGTTTGGTTGGATGTGTGGCGGTCGCGGTCCTCAAGCCCCCAATTCTTGAAGACCGACGGTCGGGTGGGATGATGCAGCAGTGCGACCTCAAGTCGCCCCGTTGGTGGTGGAAATGGGCCAGGCCTGTGCCCCCCAAAACACAGACTCTGGAGGGTGGGCTGGCGGTAGCGCCCGACTACCGCGCTGTTGGTAGAGCCCGTACTCTTCGTCGCCGATGCACCACGCTCTCGCTGCAGACCGGGTCGACTGCCTCGCTTCGCACTCGAGACCGGAATATTATTACGTGAAACAGATCTTAAGTACATAAATGGTTACCACCAAATCCTGAACTCCGGTTTCTATTGGAGAAAAATACGATCGTCGCAACATCTGTTGGAAATTTAAAAAACTAATTTGAGGGTGATACAACAGTAAAGCATATCGTCAGAAAGAATCAAATGTTATAAATCTTCAGATTTGGAGATTTATAGCCAGCTCTGGCAACGTTGGTTGTAGCTGATTATCATTCTTTCTTCCGCCATTTCAATATATCTTAACCCTGCGTTCGGTAAGGTAAGGACCTCTGACAGCTGTTTTTGTTCGAAATCGTTTCTTGTTCTTATCACTCAAATCTGAATTTTTATTTGAGTGACAAGAACAAGAGACGATTCCGAGTAAAAATAGCTGTCAGATTTACCTTACCGAACGCAGGGTTAATGAGATCTAGCGCCATCCATCCCAGTTGATAATTTTCCCCTATAGTAATCACCATAAAAGTCTATGAATAAATTGCAACCTTTGAGCTGGAGTACTGGAAAACTAGCTGTGGTGAAAAAAATCTCATTGACATAAAAGCATAATTAATATTGGTCTACATTTTGTTTGAATATCAACTAAATCTAAGAATCAAATGATAGGTCACCATAAGCGCAAGCATATTTTTCAAGAGTTTGAAACTTAAATAGTTATATCAACATTTTAATAACAGCGATTTAAATAGTTTGCTATCACCTATCACCGGGTTCAAATCCAAATAAAGGCAATTTTCTTTAATATCTAGAAACTATAAAATTGGTACAAATCTTCACGGTATATAACCTGTTAAGGAAAATCGGAAATATCACATCCCATATAATATTTCATGTTCTACTGCATCATAGCTACAGAAACATCAAAAATGATTACCACGTGACCACAAAATTTACTGTTGGTTAGGCAACACATTTCGCACTACTTAAAAACAAAAATTTCAAATTTATTATCACACTTTGAATGCGTTATCGATTAATTCACAAAAAGCAGATTTAATCTTGAAAAAGAAAAAAAAACGTAAAACAAAGAGGCGACAAAAAATCACGGAACGTACGCACGCCAAGGTAATTTTAAGTTAGAAATGTAACTAGGCTGGGTTTTACTCCATAGTACGGCAACGTCGAAAAACAAAAACAAACAAAAACATGCATTGTTGATATCAAAAAAACAAAGAAAATAGATTACTTGATTTTCTTTTATTTTAATTTATTAATTTCATAATTCAAGTTTTTTTTTTATAAAAAAGAAAATAATATTTAATTGATAAAGTTAGAAATGAAAATAATTACATATAAGACGCCAACGCAACCGGTTTAGCAGGTTTCTAAATGATGTCGCTACATAGCGTCCAAAACAACGTGAGCTATCTACTTCAAGTTTTCTGCTTGGTTGTTACTACAGAAAGTCTACCTTTTTGCCATAATTATTTCCCAATTTAAACTTCTTATCTAGCGCAGAAATTTAGGAAAGAACAATAATACTTCTGCAAGTAAAGTATGTTATGTCACTGATGAGAAATTAATTCATTTTTGATCTTTCTGAACTTTACACTTAATTTAATAAAAAAAAAGTTACTTTGGCTCTTTTCTCGCAAAATGCATCGTTTTCAAGTAAAATCAAATTTTCCAAAACCTTATCTATTATTTCAGCTGTATAAGCATTTTAAGGAAAGATTCCGAGCTAGCTGGATTTTTGTATGAGGCTTCATTTGTAACCGGATCACCTGGCATACATCATAAAACCTGTAAAGAATTTTGATTGCAGCATAGTACTGTTAACTATATTAACTCAAGCTGAACTAGAAGCAAATGTAGCAGTTTGTGACTGCACTTATATTGGAATTCAGAAATACTGGAATTATGAGTTCTAATGCAAGACTTTAAGAAAAAGTATTACCAATGATTTTTGTCAAGCCAGATGGATACATTCACAATGTACATAGAGTTTACTTTACAAATGGAGATAACGATAAGCAGATATGATTGATGATACTGGTTTCCAGTTCTTTTCTCAAGATAATGACATACTGATTGTTGATAGGGGGTTTTTGTGGCAGCATTCCCTTAGCAAAATCCTTTGACTTATCAACAAAAATTCCTGCACTTTTCCAGGACTCACAATGGAAGATCTTACTGAAACCACAGCTATCATGTCGATAATGCCTTGTCGTACATCTAGCATCCCTTGAAATACATTAAGAATAGAAGAAGTCAATATCTTTTCTGTTCTCACAATAGTGAGCCCCATTTGAAATACTTTCCAAACCAAAACTATGCAAGAGGTATTACCTCTACATGGATTCTATTCTATTCTACTCACATTATCCAACATTTTTTTATTGGCTCAGGATGCTTCAACTATTCTTGCACAAATTTCTCTATAGTAAGTGGGATATAAAAAAAAACTGCTGTTGTTTTAACGAAATGCTTCCTTATATAATTGTTTAGAGTATCAAAATATGTTCTTTCAAGAAAAAAGGAGCTACAGCCAGAAAGAATAATGTTTTCAGTATGACTGTTTTATTGTCATAGAAAATATAATTTATGATGTAGTAGTTCACAAATCACCATTGCACCCAGATTATGGCGCTAGCGCTTAACTTTTCTATAAAACAAAGCAAGTAGTGTGCCTGTGCTGCATCATGAGAACCAGGAGTTCCAAGTCATTTTATGGAACATGGATAACCTAGACACGCGATCTAGTCAGCCGAACACATTGTGCTAAGAAATAATTACTAAATAATTATTGACATCTGCTTTATTATTTGTAAAACACTAGCAGCTTCCATAACTTTGTTTTTCAAATCTGTGTAATTAAGGGCCTTTTTCGAGTAAAGTGCGTCACCTGAAGAAGTTGAAGTACATATATGCTTGGTCTCTGAGATAGCATTACATCGCAGGTGGGTATGCTTTATTTACAAATATCAATATTTATGTGCTAATAAAGTTTTTATGACAATTTATAATGAATGTAGAATGTTAAAAATTCTTGTCTTTGAGGCCAGAAATGGGATTGTGAAACACCAATATTATAAAACTGTATTTTAGAATAATAAACTACTATGAAATGTCTTTCAAACAGTAAAGGTGAGATCAGAGGGGGGGGGGCAAAATTCTGATTATCTAGTGCTTTTAAATGGTTTATTTATAATGTTGTTGGCACTGCTGCATTACAATTTTTGACATTTATGAAATTGGTTGACAATTTAGAATTTCAAATTTGAAATTGAAATTTCGACAATATCCTAAAAAATTAAACTTTTCATTTTGTAATTAAAGCAAAATGATATATTTAGAGTTTACATAAGATTTGTGAAAGGCAAATGGACAACTAAACAAAAATTTGACATACTGATATAACCTTCAATGATCTATATATAACCTTATACAGCAATGACAATTATTTATAAATAAAAAAAAAAAGCATAAAAAACAAAATAAAGTGGTAGGGGTCATGTCAAGGGATATCATGTCAATCACTACAGAGTGAAGAAAGACCTAACTTCAAGTCATAATTGTGATGGAACAAACATACATATGTGCTTCAACAAGCAGTGAAATTACTGAATCTTTACCATTATACTGTGCTTTGATATCAGTGGCTTGAAAATAATCCTATTTTCACTGTCTAAAAGAATGTGCAGATGTGTATTTGTTCCATCACGATTATGACTCGACTTCTTCACTCTATAGTGTTTGTGGTCACATGAATTTTTTAAATGTTTTTGTATTCTCATTTCTAAGTTTTAACATAATTATATTTTGAATATGTCTTTAATTTTAGTAATCTTCTAAAACAATACAAAAACAACTAATATTATTTAATTTAAAATCTTTACATATTCCCTATTGCACATATTCGTATACAATGTTTTTCCAAGTTAACCTATAAGTTTTTGAACATTTCGAACCATTTTACAGTACTGTTTTATATCAATGTATACTAACAAAAAAGTTAATTTTTATATTCCTTGTCTTTTAAAACATTTCCCTTCCAAATTGGACCACTCTTTCACCTACCACAGCAGTTTCAGGAGTGCATTTTTAAAAGCGATGCACCATCGATGCCCTGGAAATTCAAACCATACACAGTTGTAAATCAGAGTATTTTACTATGTTGTTGTCATTTTCTTAACATTTTTACAGTATACAAGTTGCAAACAATTTAAATAAATTCTTGATTTATTTAACTCTATATAATATACTCTATACATCTGATATCAAATCGATTTTATTCTTTATTTATGACATTAATTATAATACAAAAATATGTATTGGATAGGAGTTATTAAGCATTAGCAGAACAAAGCCCATAAATAATAATGGTGTGCTGTGAAAGATAGTTTTGTGATCGAAAGAATTTGGGCTATGTTAATGAAATCAATGTTATCTTTAATATTTTATAACAATTTATTTTGGAAATCAAGAAACTGTTACAAATTGCTGTAATGGTAGTGAGTAGTATTTTGAAGGTGCATATTTTTTGATATTAGCAGGCATTTGTGATTAAACTTGTTGGGGGCACCATAGGACCTACCTTTTACAGCATAATACTATTTATAGACCTTATTAACAGAATAGGTAAACATTAGTGCATATGAATTTTAAATTAATAAATTTACAACCAAAAAATTAATTCCCTACTAATAACTTAAAAGTAATTCTAATTTGTACCTTAATTTTACTTTGCCTTGATTTTTTGATTAAGATTTCTACCACCAATATTTCCACTCTTTCCACCTCGTCCACCAAAATTGCCTAAAATAGTCAATTCCTGTATCAAAAATAGAGAGAAAAAAATTTTTCAAACCTCTAGTTGCTGGTCGTCCTCTTTGGCTTTTAATGCCTTTGGTATCTCTTCCTCTATTTTTAACAGCAGTCTCTTCCTTTACCATGTCGATAACCTCATCAGGTATTCTAAGGTATTTGATAGTACTTCCACGAATATAACATTCCGGCATTCTCCAAAATTTGTCACCATCCTATGCAAAGAAAATCAAAGTGATAATACAAATATTAGAAACAACAGATGAATGCTGTATGTATGCTTACACGAGATGTACATATAACTTCTCGTAAATTAATATTCATCCAATTATCACAACTAACTAAATGGCCATTATACGTTTCTCCATTTTTTAATTCTACCAACTGCAAGCAAAACAGTCACAAATAAATACTTACAATAACACATATAATTACAAAAAGAAACTTGGAAAAATGCTAACATACCATTGGATGATTTTGTGCGGTTCGTAATAGTGATAATGGAAGCTAGAAAATATTATAATCATTAGCTAAATAATACCATATTTCCCTATATATTTACCATTTTTAAAGTTGTTGAATATTAATACAATCTGTAAATGTGAATTTAAAAACTCTTTTAGCAGTAGTGGTATAACTTCAACTTGGGGGTGTTGAGTGTTCGTTCTAGAACTTTTATTCAAGATTACTTTTTTTATAAAAGAACTAAATTGAGCTTTAAGGAATTACGCACTTCAAACATTTTATCTTTCACAAACTTTTCTAGTACTTATAGTACATCTATTTATAAAAAAAAATTACACCACAAGCATAAAAAGTATCAATTATCAAACTATTAGGTTATGTTGTGTGTGTTATACAGGGTGTTTCTTAAGATGTTCAACTGCTGTGCTACTGCGACTACTGCTTAGAAAAAAATTTTGAAAAAGTACAAAAAGCAGAAGACAAATTTTAGCCGGACCACCCTACAGTTCAAGCTAACAAAGTTGCTGATTGTTATGTGTCATTCTTGTCTAAGCTGTTGGTGCGTTGAGTTGTCAAATTGTTTGCCTTTTGTTTGTTAGCGGTCCAAAGTCTTTGCCATTCATTGATGCTATTGATAATTTTAAACAATTTGATTCTCCTTCAAAACAAAAGTGAACCTAACCTAAAATATCCGCTAACGTAAGGGCGAACGGTTTTGGAAAGGCATGATTTTTACAATTTTCTTTTTCTTTCTTGTGCAGTAAGCTTTGCCTTTTGCGTGTCACGAGATTTGGAAACTACTCTACCTCGGTTATCTATTTTAGGCCCTTTATTATGTTCAATATACAGGGCTTTCATTTGAAAACTTCCCACCTTGAATAACTTTTTAATTAGTAAGATTATTATCAAAAATCGCCGAAACACGTCGATTTTGTTTTGGAGGGGAACATTTAATAACCCATTCTAATTAGTTTGGAAACTTTTTGCTAAAAACTTAGAGAATTCTAAACATGGAATTGATTAGCGAATTTAGTTTCTAGGTGTATCTCATATATCTTATCTGATGAAAATAAAATTTGCCATTTTCATGAAAACTACTGTTGAAATTATCAACCATTTTAGAAATGTCAAAGATTTATTTTGTCAAGTGCCTCTTTATTAAAACACAACAAAATCTGTGGAAATTGTCTATTAAATTTTCTTGAATCATTCAGCAATCTACATTGATACTAACAACAAATATTGGATTTAAAACACTGCAGCTACTTTTCATCATCCACCAGATTAAGAATGTCAGCCATTGAAGTAAAAAGAAACATAATATGTAGTTGGATTATTAACAGTAAAATAATGATATGCAGTGCGAACGCCAGCTGTGGAACGTTTTAAATAAAAAATTCGCTGTGCATCTGAGGCCAAAATCCTCAAATACATCAACCTCATTTCGCAATGGGGCATCTATTTGAATGATTTTCATTTTTCTTTACCTCCACCCTTCCCCCAATGACATCATCAATTTTTTTTAATGGCAATCCCCATCTTTTCTTACAGATTTGATTCTCTTGAATACAATACAAACACAATTTTCAGTGGGCGTGACTAGGAACGTGATAAGGGTGGGAGAGCGGCACTTATATTGTCTCAGAAATGTCGCTGTATTAATAACTTTTGCGTTATCTCAGTTATTAGTCGTTATAATGAAATCTCAGCTGATCAAAAGAATACTGGTACACAATAATCATCTTTAGTATAAAATGGTGTGTTATTTAACTGAAAAACAAAAAATTGAAATTTTTGTTATGAGGGGATACAGAGATAGGCAATGCACTCAAGAAATCTGCAATTTATTCAATTTATTCAAAGGGGGCATGATAGGTATGATCCCCAACAACACCTAAATGCGCTAGATGTGGAGTTAAATATTCTGTTGGAAGTACAAGAAAATCCTCATGGTACTACTCGAGCAATGGCTGCTAATAATAATGTTAGTCAAACTTCTGTTGTTAAATGTTTAAAAAACTATAAATGGCATCCATACAAAGTGAGTTTAGTTTAAGAACTAAACAAAGATGATCCGGATCGTAGGCTTCAGTTTTGTGATAATATGGTGAAAAGATGTAATGCTGATCTTGATTTTGTCAACCAGATTATCTTTTCTGACGAAGTGACGTTTTGTTTTAATGGGGCGGTTAACAAACAAAATTGTTGCTTTGGACATCCCAAAACTCACAATGGATGAAGGAGGCCCATATTCAATATCTCGAAAAATTGAATGCTTGGGCGTGCATTATTATCAGTAATAGAATTTTAGGTCCCTATTTTATTGAAGGAACCTTAACAGGTGAAAAGTATTTAATAGAACTTCTGAAAGACCATTTTGTTCCTGCTGTAGTTAAGTTGTATCCAGATAATGAAGAACCCAATGTTCCTAATATTAATTTGTAGTATCAGCATGATGGAGCATCCCCCCCCCCATTAGCTTTATTTTAACTAACTTATAATGTGTAATTTACACTTTATGAAAATATTTCTTTTTATTATGAGTACTGATAACTTAATATAACATGGAAAGATCAAAAGCAGCCTATAGTCACTTAATTTCTTTCTGTATTTTGCAAGATTGATTTGTGTTCTTTCTTTCTTTCTAACTGCATGGTATTACTAAGAATCGAAACTTCTTTTTAAATGTTTTGGGTATTTTATTCAAAATTCCGAATACTTTGCAAGCACATTTTATTATAAAATACAAAAAGTGTTTCACAAGCTACGTATCACACAGTCGCTATTTAAAGCATTTTACACGAATTAAAATCGGTCATCAAAACTATCATAAATTAAGTATATGTACAAAATTTGAAATTGCAATTATAAATTACGTTATTAATTGATAAAAATCTAAGAATGTCTAGAATAATAATATTTAAAATCCTAGGGTATGTATATTCATATACAGCAACATATTCTTTATTTTCTTTCTTTTTAAAAAAAGCAATAAAACAATACATTATATTTAAAAAAAATAAACTATTAAAAACGTGAACACATAAAAATGGCCAAAAAACAATGCATTTTATGTTATAAATGCTAGATACATAATAGATTATTTTTATCTATAAAACTCAACGCAGTATTTAAATAATTAAGGCAACTTTTTAAATCGTTTTTCATTCAAGAAACTAATAAGAGACTTCATGAAAATGTAATTGTTATTATTGTATTTTGAGAATCTTTACAAGTATGAAGATTCAGAGTAGGCTCTGAATTTTGTATTAATTTTATAACGGGCATTATACAGCTTTACTAATATTAAAAATCATGAAGTTCAGACTACAGCAAAAGATCATAAAATCAAACCAATGCCAAATTTTATAAAAATTTGTTTACCATCGGTTTGATATTAAAAAGGAAATTCACAGCCTGTTCTGTATCAATATAATATTAATGATATCGTCATTTGTCATTTTATGGCAAGTTATCTATGTATACAATATGAAGTAAAAATCTTTGTAAAGTTCATTATCGAATTACTCTTTTATATCTTCTTCTTGCCATAAAATACAAAAGACTGCATGTTAGGTGAAGTTATGAATCACTTTTTAATTATTGTAAAACATAAATAACTAAAAATAAATTAAATGAAGTCTGTTATAGACTTTAAGTAACAAAATATGATGATTTATAATTATTAACAAATTTTTATAACAAAAACAAGTAGTATCATTCACTGGTTTACATTTTGCTTATTTTCACAATAAATGAAACAATTTAATAAAAAAAAATGATATAACAACAACCAACAAAATTGTTATAAAAACGAAACAACTAATTAACGGTACATTTTGCACTGTGGTCCCTGAATGTTTGCGTAAAAAAGAATACTGAAACAGTATTCATGCTAAGCACCTTTACAAACATAATAAATAGCCAAAATGCATTTATAAGTTAAAGTGTAAGGAATAGCTA
Organism: Ignelater luminosus; assembly: GCA_011009095.1. Lineage (NCBI taxonomy): Eukaryota > Metazoa > Arthropoda > Insecta > Coleoptera > Elateridae > Ignelater > Ignelater luminosus. The sequence goes on from VTPC01000795.1 coordinate 114,233, forward strand.
AGCTTTGGCTTTGCAATACAGAATTATATCTAATTTTGTATCATAGAACTTAAAAATCATCACATTAATCGATGTTAAATTATGACAGTCCTCAATACAATCATAAGATTTCTTTTGCCTTTCTAGCATTATTAAAGTATTAATATATAGTAGTAAATAGAATTTTGATTATCCTCAAGTGTTGTAAGTAATATATAAATATATTTTTTGCGTTCTCTTTATTAAGTAACAGTCACCAATTAAATACTTATGTAGTCAGTAGTTCAATTGAGAACATTTATTTTTCTGTACAACTAATAAGTCAGTGAAGCACTTATAAAGCTACATTAAAGCTAGACCTGAGTGTAAATGGGCAGGACTGCCTAGTGCACTTAATATTTATACATTTTTTAAGAGCAGGCACATTTTTCAGTAACAAACGTTAGACTTTTCAATAACTATTACGAAAATACTTTTTAATAGATAACAACATATCCTCTCACCTAATGCATTCAATTTTTACTTTCTAGATTTCTAAAATAAACATTTGCCACAAGAAATTAGGCACCTGTTAATATTTAAAAAGTACTTCAAATGCTGTAAAATTACTATAATTAAATTATTAAAGATTTGTACCAAAATATAAGAACGCCATAGTTCGCATATTCTGAATTTTTTTTACTTATTCGTTGGCAAATGAATCTTTAATAAGAATAAATTTTAAGCTGCACACATTTTTGCCTATAGCAATTCTCGATGATAAAACAACTCTAAACACATAGAGTTTGTTTAAGACACTATAAAAGCTAATGCACATAGTACCAACAATTATAAGTATGTGTGCAACACAGTATCACGTGCGTTTCTGGGCCCATTTCATATCATCGGCACGTGGTTTACATGACGTCAGGTACTCAATGATGTACTCTAAAGCAGTCCAAAAATGTAATTTCTCTAATGGCCAATTCAGCCAACCAGTTGTGATGCAGAAATATGTTTCATGAGGTGCTACATGATGAATACGATGATGACGTCTTGGTAAAATTATGTGATGTTCTTGTAACCACACAACCCAACTTGGAAGTCCAAAATATGTATGTGACCATTTATGTATCTGTAAAAGTATATCCGTTAAATATTACATAGGTCAAAATATCAATAAGAAATAATCAAATGACCTGGTTTGTCATTGCCACAAAAATAGCTAGAAGGAAAACATAACAATTCCAGATAAATTTCTTTTGAACTTCCTCTTCTGGTAGCGCCAGAAAATCCCATACCATGCGAGCTAAAAATGGAATTGTAACCATAAAATTATCACCGTTGGTTTCAATAAAATCGTGACGCGTGATTGATGTCGGATCTATGTGATGTTCACGAAAAGGACGTAAAAAATTCTGAAATTAAATAATACATATTAAATAAGAAAAGGTAAACATTCTAAAATCTTACCTTTCCTATAATAGGTAAATCTACAGATCCCCAAGTATCAGCTCCCCAATGAACTAAACCGGAACCAAAATCAGCTGTTACAATACCACATAAAGCAGCTGTTAAGATGGCACTTAGATTTTGCAATCGAAAATTTAAAATGATGAAGAAAAAATTTACGGCCATTAATGTTATGCAAATGCCCACACATATGCATTCTTGCGTGCGTTTTCCTGGAAAATAAATAAAATAAAAATAAATGTGACGTTAACACAACAATGAATATCATTAAAAAATGTTTGCAATGCAGTAAAAATAGCGTGGTATAATTGTAAATTAACAAATTATAACAAAAAGGGATAAAACATTTAATACGATTAGTCTTCAAGGATAATTCTTATAATCTGATTATGAAGAAATGCGATAACTGATGTTCTCCAAACTGGTAAATTATCCTTTTTGAATTACAATAAATTTCCTTTTTAAAGATTTTCTGTTGTCCTTATGAGTGAGAAACTATTTACATTTGAAATTTACTCTTTATATTTTTGTAAAACATGGTATAGAAAAGAAATATTTCATTCATCATCATTAAATCAATGCAAGAAATAATTTATTATGTGTATAAGTCTTACATATAATAACTTAAATTACACCATAATACCATTGAAAGGGTGTTATTTAGGTATAATAAGATTTATTGGTTTTCCAATTTATGCATTTTCGTGTACAATAATATTAAAATGTTTGTTTCACTTCCGGTTTTAGATGTGGATCAATTCTTATTCTCTTAAATAAAATGGTGTTGTACTTTCTTTTTGGTTTATTGGATTTTTCTGATTATAACGATGTAACATAAAATTTTTTTTTACAATAAAACTTACAGTATGTCCTACTTTCAGTACATTCCTGTATCTTTTTTGTTTAATATCAGATTGATTTCAGATCTTTATTAGTTATACAAAACCTCAAAAGAAAACATCTGGGAATGCAAAGCATAACCATAATGAACTCCTGTTTTGTTACTTTTTTCAAACTTTGGCGGCCATTTTGACCATCTTCCCGAGGTGATATCAAAAAACTAAAAGTATATGTTTGTCTTAAAACAAAGATACCATGTCATCTTTAGTTTTTGATGTGGAATCCAAATCTGAAATTAAAATTTCAAAATTTGACAAAAATTCTGACAGACAGACTTCGCAAATTCGGTAACATTTTGGGCACTAATGTACAGTATGTGTTTACAGTTTTTTTGCATGAGGATTGGCCATGAATTTTTTGTTAGGTTGCATATTTCAACTGTTATTTTGTTGTACAGCTTGGATAACTTCAAAACTAATCACTGTCATTGCACAGAATAGAACCTTGTTGCCAAATCTATTAACTATTTGAAATAAGAATATTTATACAGTTAGGATGTCTTCTTGCAAATAAATTATTCCATAACAATTTGATATTGTTTCCGTTATTAGAGGTAATAATAATAATAATAACTTACTAAACCGAAGACATAAAAATTACTAAAGATGTTAATTCCATTTTATATAAAACTAACAACATTGCCTTTGTAGGTGTTCTGTCATGCAATCTAACCTGAAATCATTTTAAAAGCCTAACCATACATGTAAGACTAGTGTAAACTGAAAAACTAATGCTCACTGCTAAATTGGGTGAATCTCCATAGCCAATCCTCATGCAAAAAAACTGTGAATGCATAATATGTGTGTATAATGACTGCTGAGAGGCAAAATCAGTTGCACAACTCATAAGGAGACCTTACGGTATGGACATACAGGATTTCAATATGAATTTTTTTATAAATCCAGAGTCAAAATAAACAGATGCATGTCCAAAATCTTATTCCAATGCCTATTAGTTTTGGAAATATAAAAGTTTGTAAAACTTGAATGTTTTAAAGGTCTTGGTTTGAGTTGTGTAGAGCAACTACCTGCCAGCAAGAAGCGTAGTGTAGTGGTTAGCATATTTACCTCCTATTTTATTGAGTAAGGTTCAAATCAAACTGCATGCAAGTTTTTAAAAATCTTTTTATTGTTTTATTCATTATTTGAAAATAAGATTTTTAATATACAGTGTCTTTAAATTACATGGTACAAATATAACGACGTTATTCTATAGCGAAAAATAAGAAGAAAACCAGGATAAAATCTTTTCCAAAAACACTCTCCTGTGGCGCTATGCCGCCTTAAAGTTTTATTAGAAAAGGTGATTTTTTAATAACTCTGCAACAATTTGTGCTGCAAAAATTTGGTATTCCTGCACTAATTAACTAGGCCTTTATCTGCACTTAATTTGTAGGAACTGAATTTGTTGCAAGGTTGGTTTTGGAGGTAGGGGACCTTTTTAATCTCCAGAACTTGCTTCATTTGTAAAGAATTTTGCCTCTTCAGTTATTTTCGTAAACAGGCAGATTTTCTGAAAAAACTCCAAAAACCATAAAGGTTCAGGTACATGTTTGTATACAATCAATGTGGAGAACGACTTCCACCCTCCAAATACACTTTTAGGCCAAAGGCAGTTTGACAAATTAACTGCAAATAAAGGCCTTGATAAGGTTTAATAGGTGGACAACCCTGAATTCAAGTCTGTCTTTCATTTTTCTGTATCATGTAGGGATTTTTCACAATTTCTAATTTAGTTTTTGTTCACTTACAGTGAGGTAGTAAATTTGGAATAGTGATAAAATTGATAACAAAAGTTTTTCAAAAAATGATGACGCCATCGACATCTTTTAAATGGCAACGTTGCATTTTCTCCATAGTTTTTAATAGAGCTAGAAACTGTCTTCCTATACCATAAATTTGTGATAGCCTAGTAAGAAAAAATCGCTATAAATGTTTACATTTAGGTAATTTATGTTCTACTTCAAACTATCAAAAGAAAGAAGCTTAAATAATAGTGAGTTTTTTTCTCAGTAACTTTTATTATATTATACAGGGTAATTACAAAATGTAAATCATTATTCTTCTCGATTCTTTTAAATGGAACACACTGTATGTATTTTCGCGATTTGAAAAAATTGTATATTGATGAATCTGCATGTAATTCTCTATTGAACCGTAGCCAAATTCAATTCAACGCCCATAAGAAAAGATTAATTTGATAACAGTTCTGAAAAACCAAAACGTCGCATAGAAATTTAGATAAATTAGGAACATTAAATCTTAAGAAATGCCTGCAGAAAGTCTACAGATTTTAGAAATTTTTATTAATAGGGAAATTGTGGACGAAAATCAATAGATCTCATTTTCTGAGGTTATGAATTTCGAAAACATGTGAAGTCAGGCGGAATTTCTTTTCAGATTACTACTGCAAGGGGATGTAAACTGAGCAATTTCAGCATTTTATGATAACTCAATTGTTCATCATCTACCATTAATATTAATTATCAATAGTAACTTACAAGTCAGTTTAGAAATGTTTTATAATTGATTAATTATTATCAATCAAGTGTTAAAATTATAAAAAATTTACTTCTTCTGAAAAGTGAGTGGACAATTGTTTCCGCACTTGTGTAACAAAAATCTACTTTCAATGTCAATTTTTTTTGTCAGAAAATCTGTCATTTTGCACTTTCATAGAAAAAACATTATTTACAATAATTACTTTTTATTTTCCATACAATAGTTTTCTCATTAATATATAAACGGTTCCTAAATGTCTATTTATTTTGGAACTCCAAACCATAATAATGAATAAATGATTTTTAAAAACTAGAAATCTTTTTATTTGTTGTTTTTGCATCAGTGAACAGCAATTCACAGACCACTTAAGCAATAGTGATTAGAATATATGAAGCAAATGTCATTTAATTTCTCCATAGGGTTATCTAGAATTAAAGTAGAGCAACTTGAAACGTAATTCTCATTAAATCAATTTTTCTACTGTATTTTAATCATTATCTTAGGCGGCTCTGAAAAGCAGTAGCCTAATTTTCTTCATGAATAATAACTTAATTTTCTCATACTTATTTAATATAAAATGCCATAAACATTTACAATTCAATTAAAGATCAAGTATCCAATATTGGGCTTTGTCATTCAACACATGACATTCAAACATTGGGGGAGGTAAAAAAACTGCCTGTCAACAGTATTCAGTAAAACAAAAACTTATTACAAAACAAATTATAACTGGTTCAAGAATAAAACAAGATAATTTACATTAAATGCACAATGTGATTTCCATTGTTTTTTAAAGGTAAAGAGCGTTTGAATCCACTGATAAAAGTTTCAAAATTATAAAATTTACTTCCTAATTAATGTAATTAATGGAATCGCATGATTTGCTAAACTTGTTTTGATAATGTAAAATTTCTAGTTTTATTACATTAAAATACAATTTTGAAAAATGCAATTTATCTGAAATAACTATGAAAAAAATGCTGGAGTAACTTGATCTGCTAATTATTTGTATATTCCAGAAACAACCAGATTATTTATTTTTCCAGTGGGCTTTTGGGAGAAGTGTGCACTGTGAACTCTTGATTCGTTAAAATGTATTTATTTAAAGAAAGATTTGAAATCTATGCAACTATTAAGTTGATTAGAAGCTGATCAGAAGCAGCTGATGCTGACAATTTGTAATCTTTGCATGTCTAAAATAAACAAAAAGAAAAAGACGCCAAGCTGAGAAAGCGTTTTGAGAAACAGTTTAAAGCATAGAATTTTCTTTATTTATCTATCTTTAAGTCTAGGATACTAATAAAAACACAAGTTTATTAAACAAAATAATGATACTGATTTGAAAATTAACCTACGTATACCACACATTTTCGAACGCATTCGAAAAGAACCAGTCAGTTCATATTCTGGCATAGTAAACAAAGCCCTAAGAGAGTAGTGCGCGTTTACTAAATTTCGTTTCAGTAGTAGAAATCGTTACAGAGTTAGTATTATAAAAAAAAATCGTCTTTTTGAGCAAAACTTTGGGGAGGGCGAGTCTCCGCAGAAAAACCTTCTCTCCAAAAAATGAAAATTATTTAGATTTCTTTATTTTTAATCCTAGGCTTAGGAAACACCCTGTACGTTATAATAATTGAAAATAAAACAAACGCTACGAAGAAATGCTTTTAGATATGATCACTGATCGATCACTCGGATTTTATGTGATTCCAGTCAAGCGAACGTTTTACGACTGTTTCATTTTCATTCATTGGAACTACATATAATACATTTGTCGTTTTGATTGTATCTTGTATGTTTTAATCAAGGATTTTTTTAAGAAATGGTAGCAGCATAAATATTACAAAATGCCTATTTTTAAGGATTATTCATATTTTATTAAGGACAGACGCATCTCTTCTACGTGATTCATTGATTTGCATATCGTAACTATTACCATCTATTACGCAATTACGATTGTCAGGCCAAGTTTAAAGGCACTTTTATTTATAAGAAAAAATTACAGAAATACGCAAACCTTTTCTTAAGGAGAACAAAAAGAAAACGTTTTACTTTTCGTATAAAAAATATTTACATTATTATTGGGCTTTTATTGCCTATTGTTAACAGAAATTTCAAGTTTATATTGCATACAATGAACCTTTTTTAAACTTTTGTTTTTTTATATTGAATTGAAAGAGCATTAATCAAAATGTGATTATCAATTAAAATAATTTTTTTCGCGTTCGCTTTCGTATAAAAATAAATTTAATTTTAAATTTTATTCAGTAACGGTCTCGAATGCCCCTTCTCTCAGAAATATGTTCAGATATTGGATCAAGCACGTATGCATTACAAATTTAAGAAAACGGAAAAAATATGAAGCACAAATATATTTCTACAAATAATTTTGGTTACATTCGAATTCGTGAAGTTTACAACACTGACGCGACTGTTAACAATGTCAAGTGTTAACAGTTAAAGAGGTTAGGGCACGTATAAACAAGTAATTTTAAAGAATTTTTGCTTGTACTATTACAACATTGTGCTAAACATTTTTAAAATTTGATACGAATCAGAATTCTCTCAAGATAGAAAGCTAAAACAAGTAACAGAGGTTATGTTTACATAGATTGTGTCAAATGGTAAGCAGTAGAAAATTGTGTAGTTATACTGTCATAGTAACGTCAAAGTCTGGCGAGAAATATTTATTTAGATTTTTTCCTATGAAATGAGAAAACTTGAGATTTCAAGAAAATCATGAAAATCTTATGAAACCTGTACTATTTATTGGTGCCAATTCTGTAATTTGCTGTTGTGTTGTGCGTTGATCGACAGCTTTAATTATGAGAAGTTTCAATTCTAAAGCTCTTGTTTGTCTACAGTTTACATGTTGCACAGTTCGAAATGAAAATGTCGAAATTATTTTTATTAAGATAGTCTATTTTCTATGACTAACAGAAAAATTGCATTCAAGTAAATAGGAAGTTTACAACTACTAATACTACTGGTATGTTTCATTGCTGTTTACCCCAAGTCAACCAATCTTCTTACAGGAAGTTTGTATCAAAGTTGTAACTGAGTAACATGCATTTGTTTATAACTTGCTAACTTTTATACTGTGAGAACAACAAAAAAGGAAGTCAAAGATACCCACGGATTATGAATTTCTTGTCTAGTTTCATATTAATAAAAAAGTACAACAAAAACTATTAAAATAATACAAGAGGCATTTAAATTTTATTTAGGTTATTTTTACATGATTACAGTACAATATTAATCGTAATTATAATAATTTATTACAACAATTTATAAAGGAACATAAAATTTTCATATCAGAATCTTATTTTTGTAATGGTATCAAGAATGAAAATGGTGAATGGGAATATTAATTTCAAGCCAGAAATGAGGCTGCAAACTTTACATATAACAATTTTTATCGATCTGTCAAGATAGTTGTGAGTAATTTCAGGAAAACTCGAAGCATTGATAAGAAGGGATCTGGTTCCACACCAATCAGAAAACTGTCCCAAGAAGTTGATTTATCATACGGTACGTGTCCAACAATTTAAAAAAAAAGACTATTATGTTTCCATATAAAATCCATGTGTTTCATCAACTTCTACAACAAGATTCTCAACGTAGAATAAATTATTTTTTAGTTTTTAACCAATATAAATAACAATGACATATTAAACATTACATGGTTTTCTGATGAAGATGATTTCACCTTGATGACTACGTTAACAGCCAAAACACGAGAATATGGGCAACAGAAAATCCACATATGTTCATAGAAACACCATTACATTCACAAAAGATTGGTTTATGGGTGGCTGTTTCAAAAAGACGAATTATATACAAGTTTTTTTAACCAAATGTAACTGCGGATTACTATATTGAGAATATCTTACCCTTTATTCATCAATGTACTTCATGATGATGAGCTTAGAAATGGTTATTTCAAGAAGGATAATGCCGCAGCACATACTACTAATAGTGTCACACCGTTTTTGTAGAAATTTTATGATTATCGGTTAATAAGTTCAAACTTGTCACCCAACCTTATGGTTCCAGAATTTTTTTATTGCCATATATAAAAAACTTTTTTAGAAATAGATCACATAATCTGGAAGATCACAAAATCCTATTTCACAAAAGATAGATGAACTTACACTTGATATTTTAGAGGCTGTGTTTGAAAATGCTAAGAAAAGAGTGCATTTATGTTTACAAAACAGCGATAACATTTTCAACATCTTTTGTAAATGCACTATTTATTTGCTTTCTTCTGTAAATGTGTATTCTACAACACAATGATCTTTTTATTCTTTTTTCTTGAAAATAGGAAATGTTTATGTTACTTACACAGCCCATAACCTCACTATTTTAGAGTTAAACAAACCGTGAAATTGCAAACAGCCAACTAAAATTCATAAGTTCTAACTAAGCATAAATTCAATTACTGCCATACTTAAATAAAAGTGTTAATTTTAAATTTGTATTAAATAATAAAAAGTTTAATGTTTGAATTCATAATTTAAGGATTACTCTAAAACAATCTTTTAAAATTCCAAGGGTATCTTTGACTTGGTTTGTTGTTGCTCTCGCGGTATAATTATTGCATTGGACTCTTCATTTGTCAAATTATCTATACAGGGTGTCCCGAAAATTCAGATCGATAAGTGTTTAAGAATATTGGTATAAGTGTAAATTTGTAAACAATTCTCTACAGTTTTAACTTAACAAATCTGTAATTTTATAGATTTATTACCAATTAAAACACAGAATTGATCTAATAAGTCTTCTGAAATACATAAAGTCTAACTATACATTTTTGGAAATGAAACAATCTCTTTTGAAGTTTTCGCAAGGAATTTTGCAAATAATCGGGGGGATCTGCTTGCATTACGAATCCGTCCTTAAAGTTAAGAAATCCTTGACAAAAGAATAGTGATTATCTCCAAAACCTTTCAAGATAAGTATAACAATCCTTATATTATCGAATTCGCCTTAGAAATCCTCATCGAAATATGGGATGATATACAGGGTAATCCATTTAAAGAAATTCAAGATGGCTGTCGTACGAAAATAACAATTAAAGATTTGATCTTAATTCTCTTTGAAAAACATGGCAAACAATGCCTACTTTAAGATCTCCAAATTTCATTTGTCTATCTCTTACAGTTTTTGCAGGAACAGCGTATAGCGATTATCTCAAAAATCTTTCAAGATAAGTATAGCAACCTCTATACCATTGAATTCGTCTTGAAAATCCCTATCCAAATATGGGGTTATATACAGGATGTTCCATTAAAAAAAAATTCAATATGGCGGTCGTACGAAAAAACAATTGAAGATTTGGTATTAATTCCCTTCGCAAAACATACCTACTTTAAGCTCTCCAAATTTCATTTGTCAATTACATACTGTTTCTGCGGGGGTGGCTTGTTTCCACACTTTTTAGCGACCCTGTATATGGTTTGTATTGAAAATAGTGTTTATGATCTTTTTTTGTTAATATTTCGTCTCTTCTCATTCTTAATTTTGTTCTTGTTCTTTTTTCATATCGACTAGTACCAATTAGTTTCATTGCCAGTATATCATCATAAAGTGTTTCAGAAAATTTTTCATTTTTGTGTATGTTATAAATTTTCTTAAATGTAGATCTTTGTAAAATTCTGTAAGAAATATGACATCATTTTTAGAATCAAGTTCTCACTGTATGGACATATCTGAGGTGTGGATGGTAGCTCCATCCTCCTGAAACCAGGTTTCTTCTGTTGAGATCATTAAAATTGTATGGAGTTCCTCAAGAAGTCTTGTACTAAAACAGTTTGTACATGTTCATACTCAAAAAGATAAGGACCAATCATACCAGTTTTCATTAGAGCTTGCATAAATGTGGTAAACATTGGAAGGAATTGAAATGAATTCCAAAACCCTAACCATAAAATGCGCGTAAGTGAGCTTAAATTAAACTGACAGTTGTACCAAATGTCAAAAATAAAAGTAAAAAACTTTCTGAAACAATCTTCATACAGGGTGTTCCACTTAAGCTAAACCTTTTCATAACTCCATTATTTACAAAGCTAGGAGAAAAATGCTTTTATGCTATGTAAATATGATGCTATTGATATTTGCACATATTTGGGTTCCTGATGGAATTAATTTGCTTTTTAATATAGAGAGTTAACCATATGCACAATGCATTGCTCAGCATTTGTTTTTAAAAAGTTATAAATTTTTTGTTTTATGGGTTTTGCGTTAGTGAGCTGTGATTCACAGACTGTTCAAGCTATTTTCAGTTTTCAGTTTTTTTTCCAATACCTCAAGTTATCTTCTAAATGGCTATTATTGTAGAGCGCTTGTTTTTCTATACAACTTTGGAAACTTCAAGAGAGTTGAATTATGACAACAGTACATTTTAGGACAAATTTACAGAGGTGACTAGATTTATTTTTGACTCAGAAAATGTTTTCATTTACTTCAGAGACACCCTGTACAAGGCTTTTCCACGAGAAAAAAGCTACACTATCAAGAATCATTTTAGAATGTAAATGCGTATCTTCCTTAGCAACATTTGATTTAATGAAGTCTTCTACGTACAGATCATTGAAATACTATCAATACAGGGTGTTTCTTTAGTAAGGTCAAATACTTAGGAAGGTGATTGGATGATCATAATCTTAAGAATTTATGAGCCTATCCTTCTTTAACCTTTTAGTTTGTTCCCCACAGTTTTCGAGACACTGATCTAAGATTACCTACGTAGTATTGGTATGGTATTGTATGTATATTTGGACAATGATGTTAAAATAAAAA
>VTPC01000796.1:0-10719 GCA_011009095.1 Ignelater luminosus
GAAGATAATTTTCACAATCTGAGGTTTTAGGTTCCTTTTTAAGAAATATGTTTGGTAAATGTAGAAAATTTTACCATTGCGACAAGCTGACGTCTAGGTTCGGCGAATCTAGTCATGAAATTGTCATAAAGTTTTTAGTAAATGCGATGGTTGTTTCTAGATTTTATGGGGATCTGCTTTAGTTCATAATTGCAGCAGAACACTGTTTATTTTGCAACGAAGAATAAGTCCGTTAACCAGAATTACATTTTAAAGTACGAATATTAGATTGATTTTATTTATTATTGATGTTATTATACAGGGTGTTTCATTAATAATTGGAAATATTTTAACTGTAGAATCCTGAGCTTAAAATATTAAGATTTAATCCAAATCACTTAGATAAAATGTAGCTTCTTACTGAGTTACAGGGTGTTTTATTTACAAATTTAAAAACTATTTGTACCCAGTACTCTAAAACTATTTGACGTATCCTTGTCATACTTGGCAGCAAGTGTAGGTACTGTACACCCTACTAGATTATGTTAAATAAACGTTTCTGGCTACTACCAGAGGCGTACGATAGGGGCAAGTGAATGGTTGACCCTTCCCAAATTCTACGCCACTGGCGGAATTGCCATTTTAGCACAATTTTTCGATTTTCCAATACTTTTTATGTAAGTAACATACTCTTCATTTATAGCGATATAGTCATTATTTTTCGAGATATTTAAAGTTAAAAATGAAGCGGCACAGTTATTTGATTTTAATGTGTATTAATTATGTCGGTGTTTTTGGGCCATTGAATTGTTATTTCGATTGTGCATTGAAGCGACGATGACAGGACTATCTTAAGGTTTTGTATAATAACGCGCGAGTCGTTTCAGTAAAGAGAAGAAAATTTTACAGCAGAACTTATCCATAAATATTCAAGCTATGGTGTGACAGTCTATTGATGACTTCTGAGCTAGATATGTGTTAGGGTCTGGTATAATAATTCAAGCACACCAATCTTCACTAAGAACTATTCGCGGGTGATAGGTCCTAAATCGCAGCTATAACACATAAAATGTCCCAGGATTATTTCCTACTAGATGCTGTGGTATGTTCGTAAGCAGCTGAAAATGATCACCGCGGGAGCTATCATAAAGAGTCATACTTACTCCCAGAATCATGTATTGGAAAGCTGCAGTTAGCCATTTGATATGTGAATAAAAAGCATTACAAAATGTTTAGAAATATAAATTCATTGAATAAAATTGTTAAAAGATTAAAGAAGAACGAATAACCAACATGCAAGCAATATTCATATAATATTGTCGATAGTGTTCTTGGGCCTTTTCAATCTATGAAGCCTTTTTGCTTGCATGAGTCTGGCTTTCTCAGTGAACCATCTGCTAGTTTGAATCTAAGTTTTTCGACTAGCTGCCCGCGTTTGGTGCCAATAGCTTGTGGTTGTTTGTCTTGTTTTCTTATGCGGTTATAGTGAGTTAGCGGTCAGCCCTGTAGCACGTGTTAAAGGCTTGCAGCTTGCCTTACATTATCGTTTTTCGTGGGGAGGGTTCGATGGTATACCTTAGTTGGCATTGAGTGGCTCCTTAGTAATTGGACGGCACTGACATATTTTCTTCCACTCCAAAAAAAGGATGGTAGATCTTCTACCTAGTTGCTTGATAAATTTGTATTGCTACTTTGTCTGAATTCATTTCCGGGGTATGTACTATCAAAACTTTTTTGCCTTAACTCCTAGTCTCTTGTCCAATGGATTAATTTTCTATATATCTTTTGAGAAGGGTTCTAAGGTTGCTGTATTTAGGAAAATACCATTCATTTTTGGAAAACTTCGTTGATTATGGTGAATCTTTGATTAAAGGTTAGTCAGAATAAAGACTATACTCTCTGTTATGGCATTAGGAAATTTGCCAATATTGAGAAAGGCATTGAAGAGCAGTACAAGTTTCTGGACAGAAATGGAATGGCAGGATCTACTGCAAATGAGCGGGTGCTATTTACAGCCTACTGAATTTCTTCAGTTGTGAAGGGTTCTCCTTATTATTAATCCTTTCTTTTGAATCTAAGGTAAGGCTTTTGAATTTCTCTCTGCTTCCTATAATAACGGTCTTTTATCAGTTCCGATGATATTTTTATCATTTAGAGTACAATTTTCGAGTTCCTTGAGGTTAGGTTTATATAATTGTTGAATGATTTTAAATCTTTTTCTACGAGTCTTTCCGATCTTTTTTGATATTTTTTCCGTTGATTTTAAGACATCTTTATTGCCCGGGGCGGTGGTTAAGAGGGTATCAAAAATTTTTTAATCGCATTCATTCCATCCGTTTCATTGATCTTTAAACTCTAGTAGAAATCTAATAATTAGACAAACGCCTGCTCTAGACTACAATCATGCGTGATATGTGTAGCCTCCTCAAAGAAGACTTGATTATCGCTTTCTTCCTGGCCAAAAAACAGCGTACCAACGCTGCTTCAGTCCTGACCTGGCTCCGGCAGACTTCTTTCTGTTTTCCTGGGCCAAAACCAACCTGAAAGATCTGAGACATCATTACCTTCTCCTTCTCTCTTTCTAAAATTCCCCCTTTTTGTTTTTTCCTTAATCCACTCTGAATTTTGCTACTTTCCATCTCAGTAACTTTGTCTTTCTTCTAAAAAATGTTATCTCTCAACATTTGTTTTACAATCTTAAATGAATTGAAATATAGGTATGAGTGGTTGTGTAAAATACAGTAGAACCTCGAAAACTCGAAGCCCTTGATAACTTGAACTTCTGTATTTGTAGTTTTAGCTAGCTTGATGGTTTAGGAAGAGCATTCAGTTGCATTTTACGTGTCTTAGCTTTTACATGTTGTGAGCTTTAGTGAATTGCAATGGTTAAACGGACTAGTTTTTGGTAACAAACTTTCATCATTCTGAATTTTATTCTTTTGTTCTTATAAGCTGTAGTTTTGGAACTGTGGAAAACGTCCAAGCCTTCGTGACGAGTGGTCTGAAGGAGGTTCCCGTTGACGCCTTTCAGGAAGTCTACCAAGCATGGCAGACGCGCTGGAAAAGTGTATCGACGCCCAAGGGTCCTATTTTGAAGAATCTTAAGTACTTGTATCCATATCTTTAATAATCTTTTTCTAATTACTTTAGTCGCATTACTTTTCGGTAAACCCTATATTACTGAGGTCTTATCTGTCTCCTCCGAAGAAGTGGATGATGATGGTAATGGGAGAGTTCTAGTTCTAAGTATGATGCCACTTGGGCCGGGAAAACTAGTATCGTTAGGTTGTCTATTTATGTTTTGATTTTAAACAGAGATATCATGAATGGTATCGTTGCGTACTAGAGCACTCGTTAAGCAATGATTGTAATCCTTTGTTAAACGAGGGGTTTGAATCTCCTTCTTCTACTTGTATATTAGATTTCGAGGTTAGCCATTCTAATAAATTCATTTTCTGTTTTATTTAGAGAAACCTCTTGTTGGGTCTTCCGCTTTTCTTTCCAAGTCAGCATTATGATCAATGGAATGGGCTTTCTTTAGATGTTGTTTGATGCTTTGGAAACTTTTGAATCCTTTACCACATATAGAGCAGTAAGTGGATTGGGCTTCGACAATATTCTCTGGAGATATGGTTTCGATGCCGGCCTTTCGAAGGAAACTCTTTTCCGCATTCACATCGGACCGTATCGAAAGAATCCAACTTAATAAAATATGCAAAGCAAATGAATGTTTACTGACGCTTCGTTCAAAGTGATGCGGTGGCTCCGCAGGGGTATAGAAGCCAAAAAGAACACGACAATCGGCACCCGATTCTCACTGCTCTGGTTGGAAACTAGAAAAAGTCAAAGTTACTTACATTTAAATAAAAGAAAGCTATCCAAATCTGTTGGAGCAGCTTGAAATTTTGTTAATTAAAGCATTTGAAGCGACTGCCATCGCACTCTCTGTTCTGTGACACCCAAACCAAGATAGTTAAGAAAGGATAATTAACAACCCAACGATAACTACAATAGCTATGGAATGGATAGGCGGTGAAATATCTAAGACATTATTACCTTCTCCTTCTCTCTTTCTAAAATGCCCCCCTTTTTTTTTCTTAATCCACTCTGAATTTTGCTACTTTCCATCTCAGTAATTTTCTGTTTTTCTTCTAAAAAATGTTATCTCTGTACATTTTCTTTACAATCTTAAATGAATTGAAATATAGATATAGGTGGTTGTGTAAAATACAGTAGAACCTCGAAAACTCGAAGCCCTTGATAACTTGAACTTGTGTATTTGTAGTTTTAGTTGGCTTGATGGTTTAGGAAAAGCCTTCAGTTGCATTTTACGTATCTTAGCTTTTGGCTTTTACATCTTGTGAGCTTTAGTGAATTACAATGGTTAAACGGACTAGCCTTTGGTAACGAACTTTCATCATTTTGAATTTTATTCTTTTGTTCTTATAAGCTGTGGTTTTACATGAAGTACAGAAGCCATTTTTACAGTGTTTTAGTTATAAATCGATGTAGATAATAACAAGTTGTTAAACACCTTAACGCTTTATAATTTCAGATTAAATATTAAATCTCGTACCCAAACCATCTAATTTAAGATAAGCTGTAAAACACGTTTTATATTTTCATTAAGATTAATGTAATTTAAAAAATGTGTTAAAGGCCTAAAAATATAATGATCACCATTAATAAGTTTGAATTTCTTTCTTATTTGCTGTGCATAATATTATAGAGTGAACTGTTAAACTGATAATTACCGTACTTCAGAATTAGTAGATAATCAATGGAGTGAATCGTTTTACTACTACCAGGAAATGTGCGCTTCCATGAATACATTTAAAATATTTTAACTAGGATTACTGCTTAATGTATTTCGTGATACGTTGAAGCGTGATTTAGACATTAAAAATCTTAAATTTTATGGTTTCACTTAAGTTAATAGAATTCCATTAAGGTTTTGCAATTTGTCAAAGTTAACTAGCCACGCAAAGCAGAAAAAACGAGAAGATTGCATGAAAGTTAAATAAAAACCTTTGAACCTAATTTTTAAAGATTGAATATGTTTTAAAATAGAACTAATAACTGGCATCATTAGGAATTTAATTTGCATTTGGTAATTTATTCACATGACGTATGCAGTTTGACAAATACTTAATCTTTTTTTTTTTTCATAAGTTAATAATACACCTTGTCATTTAAATGGTAAGTTCAGAATATAATAAGAAACGAGTTAGTGAATTAATTTATAATTATCTAACTAATATTGACATCACGACCTACCTCACTTGTTATTATATCGAATTAGTATATTAATTTGTTATTGTAAATTAAAATCGATATGAATGTTATTTTAAATTTACTTTGAAGTATTCTAATTATAATGCGCATTTGAAGGATATTTAGAATTCTTATATAAATAATCTTCTTCTGATTTATTGGTATATTCTTATATTACTTCCTGTGTATGTTTATTTTCATTAAATTATTTTTAACGAATTACTAATAATTTCACTTTGAAGAGCTTTCAAGATTTACGGACAGACATCGTATCATAGAGGAAATAAATAATTCCTCTATAAATAAATAATTCCTCTATGATCGCATATATTAATGCAAGGAAAAATAAAAAAAATAATAAATTATTTTATTATGGTTTTGAATTTTGGCGCTCTTTTGTTTCTTAATCTTCAAACTCGCAATAATCATGCACTTCCCTTTACAGAATTTCCCCTTCCTCGGCTATTAATTTCTTATATATTATGTCACACTGGTCTATCAAAAGACGATTCCAAGTAGCTACTACGAACTTTACTGTAACTGCAAAAGTTCAAAGTTAAATTTGACAGTCGCCAAAAAAAAAGAAATGTAATTTAACCAAAAATATAAATGTCATTTAGGTTTATTCTGTTTTAAGATGTTTTGTCGCAGTTCAAGTAAAATCCCACGCGGTCGAAAAAATTGATAAGGTCAAAATCGATTTGATTTGAAATTGGTCTATCATCGATTGATGATTGAAGCTTTATTTTTTCTGGAATTCCATTGGAAAGACTAAACTGCTATCTGGATTATATTAATAAGAAGTTTGTAAGGAGAAAATCAAACGCCCAATACTATCTCAAATCTATCAAATTGTTCAGTTGAATTGGGTTCTTGAGAACAAAATAAGTAGAGAAATACCATCTTCGGGTATGAGTAGAAGTGGAATTTTGATGTTGTGGTTCTAACCAATAACGTTACTTTCACCAGCAACTGAAATTCTATTAAAACGATTTCTATAAACAACTAATATCTTGATTTTACAATGAAACCCCTTTGAGCATTTATGCATTGTTTACATCAATTCTATCATAGTCCTGTACCATTAAAAAAATATTAGATCTGTCTTCCAAAAGTTCGTTTTCTACATATTTCATCTTTTCTTGCGACGCAAATCCTTTTTCCAATGTGAAAACACGTACATAATAATTTTTGGGACTCCGCTTCTGTCTTTCTTCCAGTATGTTCATCGTCTTTTATGGTTGTCGGCTTTGATGAAAAAGACGGACACAATATTTAACCATTGAATGCCATGGTGCAGAGTTAAGAGAGCTAAGACGTGTCTTCAACAAATCTTCGTAAATCCCTTTTAAAGGCTTTATCATCGCATGGTACCTAAGTTTTAAAACTGTTTTGAATCCTTCAACATCGTTTTATTCATTTGGTTATTGGTTGCTGACTAATTATACGAGCTCTATAAATATTTACATGGCATGTATGCTTACGTCATAGCAAAATGGGTTTTGAAAAATGTCTCCTTCCAAGCAAGGATAATATGAATCTAAATAAATAAGAGTTAGTTCTCATCTACGTAGTTGTAGGATATAAAACATTTCTTATGAAACATAAAAAGCCCGAGAAATTCCATTTGAAAGAACGAAATGGAATCCAACTCTTGAAACCAAAGCTTATCTTTGCATAGAAAAGGCATCAAGCATTGTATAAAACAGTTTCAAGCTGCCAAATTCTCGACAGATAGCTTGTAACGAACTAAGAAAGCTTTCTAAAGGTGAGTCCAGATTATTTGTACTCGTGCTCGTACTTGCGACTTTGCTTATTGCTTGTGAGTATGTAGACTAACGGTTTGTCCGACTTGCGATACTGCAAAATCAGGCATCTCTAGTTGACTAGATCATACGCACTTGTTCATATTATTATTAATAATAAATAGAATGCCCTAACAAGACCAAACTACGCCAGAAACTAATTTGCAATCTAGACGAGTTATTTCTGAAAGCATCCACGTGATCGATCCCAAGCCAATGCAAGTATGAGCAGTTGATTTTTGTTTCCTTTTAGTTGCCAATGGTAGTGGCAACTAAAGCGACTTAACAATAATGATGGAGTAGTTGGTAATTGGTGATGATGGTGCTGGAAGTGTTCGAAGATGATGAGGAACTTTCTTGATGTAGTTGACATTGTAGAAGATCAATGACGTTGATTAAGTAGTAGAAGGTTATTCTGGCTGGCTTGCAGCCGAATGTTGTTATTGGATATTTTCTGAGAGTTATGGCGGTGGTGATGGTGTTGATGCTTGATGTGATGTTTTGAGTTGAAAATAATTGGAGGTGATGAGTTGTACATCGTGAATGATTGGTACGGCGTGTGTAGTGTCATATCGGCTGACTTGGTGATTCTAAGTATCTAAGCTTCTCCTGTCTAATGGACTTCCCACGGATCGTTTGTGATAACACTTTAATCCCACCTGTGGACATAGAGGACTGAAAAACTGGAATGAACGAACAATGCATGGTTTACGTGTCTCAAGACTTGGAATGGTGATAGACCTTTTAGAACTTACAGTTTGTAGACCACTATTCAAAGACAGAAATTCATTAAAAGCGAACAATTGGAAATTCAGGATCGAAATAATATCTTAGGTGCCGTGCATAGTATTTCCACGGATCACAATTGAGAAACGTAAAAGAAAGGTAGCAAAGGCTCTGAAAAAGAACGAACTATTTGTCTCGTCTACAAGATGTTCAGTGCAAGCAGTAAAGTCAAGAATAAACGCAAGTTCATCGTTTTAGTATTATTTTCTTTTTTTTAACAAAGTAAGCTGTGAGAAAAATTTGTCAATACTTCATCGTACTGAAATCAATTAATTAGGGGCATTAAAGGTAAAAACAGCTCTAGAGTTTGTGAAGACCAGGATGAGCAGTTTAACCTTAATACTTTAAATGACTCAATCTCGTCAAACGATGGAAACGGAAGTTGCAGAAAAGATCAGAAGCGTCTAATAATGAATATACTGTCAAGCCTTTACAGTGTAATTTTATTCTAGGGAGCAATAGCCCAATCTGTTAACTAATCGTTATACAACAAATTTGGTTTTGATTTCTTATTTGAACTAAACGGAACGTTATGCAAACTTAGAAGTGAACTTCTATTGTCTACTCATTTTGATTCTTTTGAAACAAATATTAAGATATTTCCTTGTTTGCATGTTTGCAACATAATGGAAAAATAGCGGCAGGGCCGGACTGTGCAGAATTGATTAATTTTATAAAGGAACCAAAACCATATATATAGTACATAATATTGTGTAGACCATAGAAAATGTCCTCACAGTCAAAAGAATGCCCCCTCTTCATCATTTTACTTCTTTTTCATGCAGGAATATATGGTGTCACTCAAGTTCTCAATAGGACAAAAAGAGCATATTGTTTTCTAAAACACAAGAATATTTCTGATTAATGTTTGCAATAAAAGGATAGGTTTTATAACTTTTTTTATTGCAGATATTATTATTTAATTACATACATTTGATATTTATAGCTTTAATGGGTATCGTAAATCTAGAGAGCATTTTATGACATAAGTACACCATGCACTTGGTAATTTTTCAGAATTAAGGATAATAACAATTAAAATTGTCTATTTAATTAAGAATTATTAACGTCCCAAAAAATCTGAAACGGGATTAGTTTCTAGTTCAGATACCCACTTAAAGCACACACACACACACACACATATTAGAACTCTGATTTATTGATTCAAAACAATTTTTTTGTAAGTTTGTTAACTTGTCACTTCTGGCAGGGAAATTGAGCAAGATTTATGATTACTTTTGGATTTCAGATTGAATATAGATATTTATATCACGTCAATATTATTAAAGTTTTAATTTTAGTATCTAGTGTATAAGTAGGCTGCGTTTTGAAACATTTCCTCTAAATAAATTGTTGGTTTCAATTAAATGTGTGGGGTCTCCCCTGATTTTTTGTCTGAAAAGTCCCAATAAGTGGACACCTACTGTTGGATTGGTTAATGCATATTCTTTCACCTACTATTATTGGATAACATATCTTAATCGAAATGATCTTCAGAAGGAGGGAGACCTATGGACAAAATTCTATTAATTTTTTGTTTGTGTTTTTATATTAGAAAAAGAAAGTTATAATATGTAAATTGTTACTGGTTTTATTGATTTACAAAGTTAATTTATCGAAGGTTTAATAAAAATTAGTATGTGTTACAAATTGTTTTGAATTGTTGACATACTGTTTGTTACAACATACATAATTTTATGACGTAAAGCAATGAGTATAATTTAGATAAGCTTATTGTAGTAATCCGTAATAAAAGTATGATGTAGGTAAGCAGAAATAACAGAAATTTTCTTTTTCCAGTAAGAGCTGGTCATTTCAGTAATATATACGTCAATGATACGGTTGAGAAAATGATCTGAGTTTCTAAGAAATTCGCTATTAATACTTATATTGTGATATTTATAATTTCTTATTTGCGTAAAAATGTCTAGTTCAACTAAAGTATACTTTGTCACCGATAATGCTTACATTTAGTTAAATATGCGTGAATAGATCCTGAAATATTAGGTTCAGAAGGACATGATCTTTGAACTTGGAAAAAACATGAAAAAGTATCAAGCGGTGAAAATTAATAGAAATATTGTCTAGCTGTCACAAATTACAAATGGATGATCTTAACACAAAGATATTAATTATTTCGCTAGAATTCACCAAAAGAATTGAAGTTTATAACAAATTATGCTTTAATTGGTCGTCAAGCGGAACAATGCAAGAGAAAAAAGTACAATAAGCCTGTTTGAAGTGAAATTAAAAGAGATTAGCGCTTTTCCTAGGTAGAAACTCGCAATTACAGATAAAGATTGCAAATCGTGATAACAAGGCCTCGCTTTGTCTGAAGGGTGCCACCATGGTTTCTATTGAAACAAGGATGATCAAGAACCTATTAACACACTTGCTCTCTTTGTGTAATGCATAGAAATAACAAACAATAACTCGATTTAAAAACTAACGCACAATCGACCTTTATTTGCTAATTTATTACAACTGCCTTCTTTTATATAGCATCAATAGAATAGTACGACTCGGATTGATCACTATTAATAAACGTTTAAAGATAAATATCTAACAGTGACGTCACTGTTATTTAAATAAACTAATTGTCTAATCACCCAGTATAAAGAGACTAAAGAAACTACCGATAAACTACAACAATGCTAATTATAGAAAGCAATATAAGAAAATGCTTTTGCATCAAAATGCTCCATTCCTAATTTCATACAGAAATAATATTAACAAAAAAATTCAGATTTTATTTCACAATGGGGCGTTTTCTACAATTTCTCTCATTCCATATTAATTGACCTTATTGGGCTTTGTAGTATAACAATTTTAGTTAAATTAATAAAAATAAATTCTCTTGATGATTTAAATTAGG
>VTPC01000797.1:9611-45841 GCA_011009095.1 Ignelater luminosus
TAACCTAGAAGTCGAAGTTTATCGTTTTGGCGAACTTTCTTCAGTGAATGTGCTTTTAGTCTTCATCACGGAGAGAGTTTGTCAGAATGCTGAATTTCAATTCTACATTGTTCTTCTAGTTATTCGAATTACTAAACGTGGATATCGCTGCGTATCGCGACAAATTATTTGGGCATCCCCCCAAGGCGAGGTTTAGCGTTCTGGCGAATTTTCTCCAGTTGATGTAGTTTTAGTCCTCATCACTGGGAGAGTTTGTCAGAATGCTGAGTTTCAATTCTACAATGCTCTTCGAAGGAATCGCACTACACAACGCGGACATCGTTGTGTATCGTGACGAATTATTCGTGTATCCTACAAGTCGAAGTTTATACTTTTGGAGAACTTTCTTCAGTGAATGTGCTTTTAGTCTTCCATCACGGAGAGATTTTGTCAGAATGCTGAATTTCAATTCTACATTGCTCTTCTAGTTATTCGAATTACTAAACATGGATATCGCTGCGTATCGGGACGGATTATTTGAGCATCCTCCAAGGCGAGGTTTATCGTTTTGGCGAACTTTCTTCAGTGAATGTGCTTTTAGCCTTTATCACGGAGAGAGTTTGTCAGAATGCTGAATTGCAATTCTACATTGTTCTTCTAGTTATTCGAATTACTAAACGTGGATATCGCTGCGTATCGCGACAAATTATTTGGGCATTCCCCCAAGGCGAGGTTTAGCTTTCTGGCGAACTTTCTCCAGTTGATGTAGTTTTAAGCATCACTGGGGGAGTTTGTCAGAATGCTGAGTTTCAATTCTACAATGCTCTTCGAAGGAATCGAACTACACAACGCGGAGATCGTTGTGTATCGTGCCGAATTATTCGCGTATCCTGCAAGTCGAAGTTTATCGATTTGGCGAACTTTCTTCAGTGAATGTGCTTTTAGCCTTCATCACGGAGAGAGTTTGTCAGAATGCTGAATTTCAATTCTACATTGCTCTTCTAGTTATTCGAATTACTAAACGTGGATATCGCTGCGTATCGCGACAAATTATTTGAGCATCCTCCAAGGTGAGGTTTATCGTTTTGGAAAACTTTCTTCACTGAATGTGCTTTTAGTCTTCCATCACGGAGAGATTTTGTCAGAATGCTGAATTTCAATTCTACATTGCTCTTCTAGTTATTCGAATTACTAAACATGGATATCGCTGCGTATCGCGACAAATTATTTGAGCATCGTCCAAGGCGAGGTTTAGCGTTCTGGCGAACTTTCTCCAGTTGATGTAGTTTTAGTCCTCATCACTGGGAGAGTTTGTCAGAATCCTGAATCTCAATTCTAAAATTATCTTTGAATTAATCGAGTAGTAGGGGTTTAGCGTTTTGGCGAACTTTCTCCAGTTGATGTAGTTTAGTCCTCATCACTGGGAGAGTTTGTCAGAATGCTGAATCTTAACTCTACACTGCTCTTTGAATTACAAAACGTGGAGATCGTTGGGTATTGCGACGAATTATTTGGGCATCCTCCAAGTCGAGGTTCAGCGTTCTGGCAAACTTTCTCCGGTTGATGTAGTTTTAGTCCTCATCACTGGGAGAGTTTGTCAGAATGCTGAATCTCAATTCTACAATGCTCTTCCAAGGAATCTAACTACAAAACGCGGAAATTGTTGCGCATCGCGACGCATTATACGCTCATCCTTCAAGTCGAGGTTTAGCGTTCTGGCAAACTTTTTCCAGTTGATGTAGTTTTAGTCCTCATAACTGGGATAGTTTGTCAGATTGCTGAATCGCAATTCTACAATGCTCTTCCAAGGAATCGATCTACAAAACGCGGAAATTGTTGCGCATCGCGACGCATTATACGTTCATCGTCCAAGTCGAGGTTGAGCGTTCTGGTAATCATCACTGGGAGAGTTTGTCAGAATGTTGAATTTCAATTCTACATTGCTCTTCTAGTTACTCGAATTACTAAACGTGGATATCGCTGCGTATCGCGACAAATTATTTGGGCATCGTTCAAGGCGAGGTTTAGCGTTCTGGCGAACTTTCTCCAGTTGATGTAGTTTTAGTCCTCATAACTGGGAAAGTTTGTCAGAATGCTGAATTTCAATTCTACAATGTTCTTCGAAGAAATCGAACTACAGAACGCGGAGATCGTTGTGTATAGTGACGAATTATTCGCGTATCCTGCAAGTCGAGGTTTAGCATTTTGGCGAACTTTCTTCAGGTGATGTAGCTTTAATCCTCATCACTGAGAGAGTTTGTCAGAATGCTGAATTTCAATTCAACATTGTTTTTGGAGCTATAATTGAACTAAAAACTGCAGAGATCGTTACGTATCATGACGAATTATCCGCCTATCGTCCAATTCAGTGTTAGCGTTTTGGCAAACTTTCTCCTGCTGATATAATTTAAGTCTTCGTCACTGGTAGAATTTGTTAGAAGGCTGAACTTCAATTTTGCATTATTTTTCGAATTACAATTAAACTAAAAAGCACAGAGATCGTTATGTATCATAACGAATTATCCGCGCGTCATCCATGTCGATGTTTAGTGTGTTGCCGAACTTTCTGCCGTTGATGTACTTTTAGTCTTCATCAGTGATAGAGTTTATCAGAAAGCTAAACTTTAAGTCTACATTGTTATTTGAGTTGAGATTGAACTAGAAGACTCGAAGATCGTTACGTATCGTGATGAATTATTCGCCCATCATCCGAGTCGAAATTTAATGTGGCGAAGAATTTTTCGTTCATCATCGTAATTGAGGTTTAGGATTTTGGCAAAGTTCACCAGTTGATGTAGTTTTAGTCATCACTGGGAGAGTTTTGCAGAATGGTGTAGTAGAACTTAGCCAATAAAAGACAGCTGTTAATTTAATTGTTAGGGAAAAGGTTTAATTTCGACAAGTGTTGAAAGTAAATTTTTATTGAACCAACTTTAATTTAACCTTAGAAAAATTGAAGAAGTGCTGCTAAAAGCAAATGTCAATTATTAGTTTAATAAATATTATTAAAAGCAATTAAATATGTTAAGAATGTCCTTGAATTGACAATAGTAACTTATTTTAAATTAATGGACTTTTATTCAAACTCATGTCTTTCATGCTTTGAAACACACTATTAGAAGTTTACTTTTTATTTCAAGACCCATTTAACACTCAGACAGCTGGTCCAGTTTATTTGGACAGAACAGGTCTATGCAAGCAAATATAAAGAGTGAATAGCTTGTAGTCCTCCTGTACAGGTCTCCAACACATCTTGAACAATTTCTGTCATTGTAAGAAAATTGTTTTGCACAGTTCTATAACACTATAAAACTAATGTCTAAATGGAAGAGACCAGAAGCGACAGTTTAGAGATTAAATAATACACAATAAACATAATACATACTTAATAAATATAAAAGCAGAGATTTATATAAAAAGAATTTATGATTTATTTCTGTGTAATTTCAAGTTAATATAGTTATGACAATTAACATATTTAAAACAACCAATTTGTCATCTATCATATTTTGTACTTCAGAATCTTTGATTTTTTAAAAACAGTAGCAGATACTGCAAAACTTATTGCACAGGAAATAATCTTTTCATGAATTATGTAAAAATGAGAAATTCAAATCTCTTACCTTGTTTCTTAAACAGTTTGCAAAATCAAGCTTCATTTCAGTAACAGATACTCTATCATTAGGTCTTTTTGGCCCACTAACTGATGATACAACAGTAGACAAATCAAGGGAAACACTTTGGCTGAAGAATGGTTCATCTCCTGAAGAATAATCACGTAACTGCACAGTTGCTTTCAAATATGCCTCAATCAATTGAACTTGTTGTTCAGGTCGATCTAAAAAATGGAAATAAAAATAATAGTGATATAAAGATAACAAAATAAATTCTATCTACTTGTCTGCCTTAGATAGTTTAATGAATAAGCATCAACAGGGAAGAAACCAACTGTAGCACCATATTCAGGACACATGTTAGCGATGGTTGCTCTGTCTGCAATTGAAAGAGCAGCTACTCCAGGACCATAAAATTCAACAAACTTTCCAACAACACCCAATTGACGCAAATTCTAGAATAACGCAATACCACTGAAGTTAATTTTTAAGACAAAGGTATTAGATTTGTAAATACCTTTGTAACAGTAAGTACAAGATCAGTTGAAGTAACATACGGTCCCAAAGTTCCATGCAAATAATAACCAACAACTTGTGGTAACAACATACTAATAGCTTGACCTAACATAACAGCTTCTGCTTCAATTCCACCAACACCCCAACCAAGCACTCCTAATCCATTGATCATTGTTGTATGTGAATCAGTGCCAACCTTGAAACAAAGAGAAGTATTAAAATTTATATACTTTTTTAAATTTAGAATTGAGAATTTTTCAACTCTCACATTAGGTACCATAACCCACTAGATCACTAAGTTGTGTGATACTACAATTAATTCTGCTTTCTGCAATCAGGCATATAAGTAACTATAGTTTGAGCCATTAATTCTTTTTAAGAAAATAAAAGTATCAGAAACCCATGTACTCAGATTTTCATTTATTGTTAATTGTACCAATATTTTTTTTTAATTTATCTATTATATCATAATAATGCCATTTTTGTGGCATTGTTCTACAGAATTTTAGGAATGTGTTCATTTTAATAGCTCAAATGTTTGAGATATTATCAGCAAAACTGTAACATCTTACATTCTTGCAAAACTAAAAGTAGTTTTGGATGTAACTGGATTGATAGTGTGCACAGTTCTTAGACAAGATGGTTGTTTTGTATGCCAGCCAGCTCACAATTTGCCAGCACGCATTGCTGATTGGTAAATAAGCTATAAATTTAGTATATTTTGCTATGTGATGGTGTCAGATTAGAGCCTACGAGGTAATCATGATAGTCTAGTCAGGGGTGGACTAATATCTTCAAGGGCTCTAAGCACTGCACATTGTGGGGGCCCCTCCCGAGCTCAATGTAAAAAACCAATTAATTTTGCTTGCTTTAAAGTATCGACGTTTTATTTTTTATGTCATAAAGGATTTGCGTCATTTTATCAGTTTTTCAATCCTAATTCCTAAAATCAAAACGCCAGAAAGACCAGTGGGGTCTTTTTTTCTTTAATTAACATTTTATGCAAAAAAGTTCACTTTTTTCACAAATTTTTTTCAGATTTTTAAAAAAATCGTAAAAATATACTTAAATGCATATTAAGACTTGAAGATTTAGTTGCATATTGTTAAAAGTTTGTATAATACAAATTTCGGAACTCCAGAAAGGTATACCGCTCCCTATGCCCAAGGATGCCCATTCAGGGCAAAACGGATTTACAGCAATCTGGGGGATAAAATTTTGCAAACATGTTTGTTACATATTGTGATGCATGTAAATGAATACTGAATTAATGAATTAATGTTTTGATGTTTATAAATTTTGTAAAGCGTCAAATAATTTTAATTAAAGGTTATGTGGTGTGATGACTTTCGTATATTTGGTTGATAACCTAAAATAAGACCACCATGATCAATACGTGACAAACCTCAATCAAACTGACAGTTAATTATTCCAACAATTTTACTGTTACTTTTCTTTTCGTTAGGAAAAGAAGTCAAAAAATATTTTTTTTTTTTTATATTCCTAATATCATCAATTTCCTTACTTATTTTGTTTATCACCTTTTTATTTTGTTTACCTCACTTCACCACAACTTTTTAATTTCACACCTCCTATTCCTTCTCCGCAGACCTCCTTGCTTCAATACACCATTTACCGAGTCGTTCTCCCTCTGTTAGTGAAGACTCAACCTTCTTCAACACGTCACTGTTTGGTCCACCGGTTACTTAAGTTCGCACCACAGACATTTGAACAACACATATTAGAAATTCCATATTCCTCCATACAATAAAAATGTATTAGAAGGTAAGTAAATTAAGTAATAATGTTACTCTTCTTTAAAGATGTTAGATAATTTTTTTACGAACTGTTTCTTTCTTTCAGGACCAACTTTGTTTGAATGTCCATGAAGAGAATGGAAATTCGAAACTGATAATGATTTTAAATGAAATGT
Source organism: Ignelater luminosus (assembly GCA_011009095.1). Taxonomy (NCBI): domain Eukaryota; kingdom Metazoa; phylum Arthropoda; class Insecta; order Coleoptera; family Elateridae; genus Ignelater; species Ignelater luminosus. The sequence continues at coordinate 15,654 of VTPC01000797.1, forward strand.
ATTGTTATTTATTTCAAAGTTTATAGAATTGGCACTTAATACAGTTATAGTTTTTTTTCTTTTAATTTTTTTTTTCAGTTCATAATTTTCTAAAATAAGCAACACTCACGTTAACTTTCTGGCTCTTGTTACCCCGTTTGGATAACTAACTTATTCATTCCTTTCAATAATACTTTTCCATTCTTTTTTTTTAACTCCTTCAACAATACAATAAAATAAACTCAGTAATATCGTTCACCAATCTATTATTATTCAAAAACTTTTTTAACAATAATTTTATATAAATTCCATTTTTAACTTCTTTCAAAATTTTATATCAACTTTCAACTAAACATAAAAATCTTTTTCTTAACTTTTATCAACAAATTCTATTCAATTGTTCTCCTCTATTCATAAACTCCTTATCATTAATTCTATAAACAATAAAAACTATTACATAATCAACTAATCTGGAATGTTATATGTCTGACAAATTTCAGAATATTTAAAATATTCTATTTAATTGTTTGATCAACTAACTGTCCGTTCTTATGCTCTTAAAATAACTCTAATCAAATCATTGTTATTGTTGTTTTCTTATTTAGGTATCATTTCAACCTTTGAATATCATTACAATATGTATAATTGATGAAAAAGGTTTATATTCACAAAAAACGGCCCGTAAGGGCACATATGGACTTCCAAAGAGACATTTCAAATAAGTAACTGTTAAAACTATTTGTTTCGTTACGTTAATATCAACTTATCACTCCTCTTTGAAGAAGAGCAGCACCAATATTCAACTTTGCACAACATAACCTTTTGTATTCATTAGTGTCAACATTGGTATGCATCAACACATGTACAACAGTATTCATTATGGTGGGTACTTAAAATTAAATTTTGAATCTAAATGTTTTTATTAAACAACTGATTACAATGAAATTAATTAACATAATTTATAATTATATTTTAAAAATACTTTGTTTATCTCCAGAAAAAGTTTAACAAATTATTTTTATATATTTATGAATTAAAAAAAATATATAATAAAAATTTTTGGGGGCCCCTATTGAGCGGGGGCCCTAAGCATGTCCTTAGTCTGCTTATGCATTAGTCCTGCCCTGAGTCTAGACTAGTCTGGGTAGTGTACACTTATTTTTTGGTGTTTTATTACTTCCTCAAGTTACAAAGATTAAAAATGAAATACCCCACACAAGGTGTCTAAAATGTTTGGACATGCCTTAGCCTTAGATTTCTACGATAAAAATAGGACGATTTAACCCAACTTACCTATATCCAAAATTGCCTTGTTAATCCTGTCGAAGACATCAAAGTTCGAAAAGAAAAGGAAAATCGATTTTGATGATTTACATATTTATATTTATTTAATAAACTTTTCATAAATCTATCTTTTCACTATTGTTTCCCAGCATAAACGCTAACTAAATTGCATCTATTATCAAAAATACCACAGATCATTCAGTCAGATTTTATTTGTTTTGTGACTAAACCATAACAGGTATCAAAATTTATAAAGATACAAAAAATGTTACTGAAGAATTTCAGCTCCTCAAGTTTTTGGGGGGTGATTTCTGTAGTTTTCCTGAAAGCCCACGTTGAGAGGGATAAAAAGAGATCACTCCCACTCTGGACGGTAAAGAAATAAAAAAGTTATAAATTTTCAAAAAAAAATTTTTTTCAATGGAAAATTTCCATAAGAAAACTTTTTTTAGATCAAGTGTCCATTCTATAGAATTTTAAGTTTTTTTATTATAGCCATCTACCTAACCTAATCTAACCTAACCCAACCTAACTTCACATTGATTAACCTATTTTGAAACATTTTCAGTTGTCTTGCATAGAAAATCTAAAAAGGAATTTTCATTTTTAAAAAATTCAAAATTGTTTTATTTTTTTGACTTAGAAAATTGAGACCAGTCTTGTTTTACTCGGCTTTCAGAAAAACTATAATATGAACACTTTATCTAGAAAAAAAATTTTCTTATGAAAATTTTCCATTGAATTTTTTTTTTTTAAATTTATAACTTTTTTTTAACAGTGGGAGTGGTCTCTTTTTACTCTTCTCAATGAGGGCTTTCAGAAAAACTATAGAAACCCCCCAAAAATTTGAGGCTCTAAACCGAACTTAAGCCTTCCATTTTTCAGCCATATTGGTAAAAGCCATCAAAATTTTTTTTAAATGGCAACATTGCACATTTTTTGTGATTTTTAATAAAACTAGAAACTCTCTTTACAGCAGCATCAAAGTCATCATAGGTTACATAAGAAAACAGAAACCAAAACAACTGCTCTAAATGTTTACATTTAGGTTATTTTATTATTCCGGCATTAGCAGTATTGTTTCCACATCGAAGACCTGGTCTACCTAATAATACTCTGTGGTATCAGCAAGATCATGCTCCACTGCATTATGCTGCTCCAATTCGGAGATATTAAATAAAGTACTTCAAAATGGTTTGGGAAAGGTTGAAACATTGAATGGTCTGCAAGATCGCCAGACATGACGCCGCTCAATTTCTTCTTGTGGAATTACCTTAACAGCAAGGTCTATCAAACCATTTAGGGCATTGCCAGGCTGTCCAAGGTCAATAATTCAAACATTAATTTAACTATACAGTGTGTCCACTGTTCACTATTAGGATCTCGGAAATTGTAAGAGATACAAAATTGGTTAAATTAGTAAAGATTTGGCTATTTTGGAGATCAGTTTACTTATGTTTTTGTTTTTTCAAAAAAGTTCACGGCTTACTATATATTTGCTAAAAACGAAATTATCTTATTTTTTTTAAAGTGAAATATCTCAAGAACGAGCAAAGATAGAAAAGAACAGCAAAGAAGGTGTTTTACAAAATTTACTCCCAAACACAAAAAAATTATTTTCGCAATTGTCTTTTGTTTTAGTTCGGCGGTGAAACGTAAATCCAAGTTTTTTCTAATGGAACACCTACTTGATTTCCATATTACTGAACTGCACACCTTAAATGCTTTTCAGTGATACATGGTTTGACATAGTTATTCTTTTGTTTTACCGAGTTACGAAGTGAAAATCATTTTTCATCATAGTGTACTATGACATCTAACACCCAAAGTCGTGGATTTTTATCAAATAAATTCATTTGTTATGCAAAAATTGCTAAAACGAAATAAATACGCTCTTAAGGTGTTTTACGGGGCATTAGCTGCTTATTTGATGCTATCTGTGAATGCTCAGTAAAGTATCTTAAAAGCATCTTTTGTTTTGTTTTAGCAATTGTTACATAACAAATGTAATTTATCTGACAAAAATCAATGATTTTCATGTTTAATGCCATGGCACACTATGTGGGAAATGCTTTTTATTTAAAAAAAAAAATAAGATAATTTCGTTTTTAACAAATATCTAGTAAGCCGTGAACTTTTTTGAAAAATCAAAAGCATAAGTAAATTGATCTCCAAAATAGTTGAATTTCTTCTAATTTAACCGACTGCGTATCTTTTACAATTTCCGAGAACCCAATAGTGAGCATCGAGATGTAGACACACTGTATATCAATAAATTCATTTTTCAATAATGATTAATTGTTACTTACTTTTTGTTTCCTTTCCTTTGGTACTTTGAAGTAGTACCTAAATGACCTAAATATAAACATTCAGAGCACTTTTTCTTGATTTCTTTTCTTATGTAACCTATGACTACTTTGATGTTACTATAAAGAAAACTTCTAGCTCTACTAAAAACCAGAGAAAATGCAATGTTGCCATTTAAGAAAAATTCAATGACATCCCTAGTTTCTCTAATATGGCCAAACAATGAGAAATATCAGTTTAAAAGATGTATTTTATTAAAATTGCTATACATATGCCGGCAAATTTTCAAAAAATTACTATTACCACTTTTATATCCATTCCATTTAAATGGACCACACTGTGTACAATACTTACCACAGTATCTGGATACAGAACCGAGCCTTCTTGCCCACAAAATACAACTCGAGCTAAATATTCCAAATTTACTTGATGTACTATACCACTGCCTGGTGGTACAATTAACATGTTATCAAAAGCTTTTGCTCCCCACTAAAAAAAATCAAAATTCATTCATATTTATACACTCTCCGTTTACATTTATCATTACCTTCAGAAACATAAACCTCTCTTTGTTACGTTCAAATTCTAAATCTTGATTCTTTTGCAGAGCATCTGGCCTAAAAGCATACATACAGTTTAAGAAATTACATTCAATATTACTTCACAAAGCTTACGATCGTACGAAATCCACTTGAATAGAATGATCAATTACAAGATCGGCTGGGCAGATAGGATTAATTTTTTGTGGGTCACCACCCAAGTCTTTAACAGCATCTCGCATAGCTGCAAAGTCAACAACAGCTGGCACACCAGTGAAATCCTAAGTAAGGATATATTATTATTTCATAAATGCATCCTTAAGTAAGGTTTACCTGCAAAATAACTCTTGCTGGTTTGAATGCAACCTCAATACCACTTTCCGAAGTTTGGTTTTCTTTCCAATTAAGGATGTTTTCAACATCATTTTGAGTAACTTGGAAATTATCGCAATTACGTACTGCTGATTCTAATAATATCCTAATTGAGTATGGTAGTTGAGCTGCAATTTTATTTTTTATATTTTCTTATGGAATAAACAATATCATACAATATACAATACTTACTGTACTTTTCACCTAGAGCTGAGAGGTCATAATATTTATATTCCTTGCCATCAACTGTTAAGGTTTTCAATAAACTATTATAAGGATTTGTGGCTAAAATTTAAAAGGAATATTTTTAATTAAGGTTAGAATGCAACATTCAATACTTGTTTTCTGGTTATGTGATCTTATTTATTTACTTACTACAAAAAAACATTTTTAAATTTTATGGAAGTAACTTACCAGCCATAATGAGAAACTAGCAAGTCACGTAGTAATGTAAAAACAATAATAAATTGCTATTACTATAAGTAGATCACTCGCGCATACATACAACTTTCTTTAATTGAATGTTTTGTTGATAATTTTAATTATAGTTACTATTTAGTGTGTCAAAATAGTTACTTAAATGTGCACGTTTTCGGAGTCGTGGCAATTCAAAATAATTTATTTTAAAAAGGTACTACGGACGTAAGATTTGAACTTGTACTTTTAATTTTAAAAAGATCCCCTTTGACCCCTTCTAATCGATGATTACGTATAGGTCGAACCACATATTTTGAACCAATGCACATGTTTGCTTATCGCCAATTACCATACTACACTCCGCGACAAAAGTATATGGGACTGACTAATGATTTTTTTACACGATAATTTACAACAAATGTAAAAGGTAAAATCTGGTAGCCAGATTCCCCCAAATTATTTTTTGTAATAAGAATGTTTTTTATATCTTCTTAAAAAATAATTGTGTGCTTCGCTCGCCTTATCTGTTACATTCTATACAATTTTGTATAATAAATTATCATATAAACCGTCACTATGATTACAGAGAGTACATATCAACCCCGTCTCTATGGTTACAGATAGCATGTCAATTTAAATAAGTGAAGTTAAAATGAATGAAAATGAAAACATAAAATAAAATACATGTGATTTATTACGGGTGGGTCTCTTGTTACTAGATATTTACATAACGAACACGGAAAGTGCAACATTTGATACGAGTGGGAAGACTGACGCACGAGGCGAAAGCCGAGTGCAGAAATCCCACAAGGATTTTGGGACTAGATGTGTCATTCGACTGCTATTTTGAAAATAGGTGTGCAATTAGTTTTTTTGATTTATCTCCGTAACCGCGAGTCTGGCAAAAATCTTGTAAGGAACATTTTTGTGGATAATACAATTAGTCAATTACCCACAACTTTTATTAATAACTTTTCAACGTAATAGTAATAATAAAAAAGTTATGAGCAGAAAAACTTAAAAAACTAGTGCATGAAAAACTTTAAAGCGAGATAAGTCTTGTATTTTCAGTCCTACAAAAAAAATGCTTTTTACCTGTTTTATAGAGCATTTCCCAACAAACAACTTAATTTATTTACTTTTTTTTATTTATCTAATACATCGGTTACGAGAGGGGGCAGTCTAAATTATCCCCCCTTAGAAAAAAAAATCAGAATTTCCCTTTATTAAGTTTGACGCCGCCGGTTTGATACCCATTTCGCGATTAATAACCAATAAATAAGCGTTGCTGAAAAGGTTACGGCTAGGGAGCTCCGGCCTCTCTGGCTCCAGACCTAAGATTTTCAGATTTCAGAGATTTTTCTATCGGAACGTGTGTAACAGCCGAAACCTTTTAAATCCCGATCATATTTATTTTCGATAGGGTGATCACTTTTGCACTAGTTTTAGTTTTTCGCTTTTTTTGATCCTAAAGATGGCGTTAAGCGAAGCAGCAATTTCAATACATAATTAAAGTCAATCGACATGGGAATATCGTCTGGTGCAAACCGCTTCGATTAAGCACCACAGATAATGGTATTATAAAACGTCAAAAATACTCCATGTCGATTTTTTTCGTAATACTGTTGGGAAAAAAACAATGGAAGTTCGATCAAACAGGGCCTGTATTCTAACCTACATAAGAAAAAAAGTGTCGCATCGATACAACTTTTCGTTTCAGAGATACAGCAAGAAACGCTTTGTTTTTTGTTTTTTTTTTCGGATGGGAGGAGAATAACAAGTGAGTCGGAGCGTTCCTGCGCCCACCACAGCTGCTTAGAAAGCACAGTTCTATATTATACGACTCGAATATGAAGCGATTCAGACAATTTAGAGAATTTTCCTGAACTTTATAATTAGAGCGGCAATTCTTTTTCCTTAAAAGGTGTCCCCGGGCGAGATTTTGTCCTCTTAGCTCTTACTTAATGATTTTTTTTTGCTTAAATCTGAAATTCTCCTACCGCCGCCCCTGGTAGTGGAAGAATTTTGTTTTAATGGTTATCATACACAGAATCACTATGGGAATCAACACCCTTAACTGCCTTAAACTGGGTTTTGATATGTCACAAAAACATCCCATCCCCCTGCATGACGCTAATGGGACCAAACTCGAGTTTGGTCAGCTCAAAACAATGGCGGAAGCATCCCTAAAGGTACCTTTACTGCTCGGGAGAATTGGCGAAAACAGAGAGGGTAAAAAGTTAACGTGACCTTGGGAAATATCCTAGTTTTAAATTCTACCGTTTTACTGCTCTGGGTATTTGGGTATTTAGATATTTGAGAATTATCAAATGTCAGAATTTACTTAACCTCAAATATTATATTCGCAACATGAGGGTGGCGAATCAATGAGAAAATGCCACCGTAGGTGGCTGCCATTTAGGAAACTTAATTCCTCTATGGCTGGTGAATTTGGAAAATGGATAACTCCTGTCGTGCACGCTATGACGGGCACCAAGCAGTCCGCACGCCCGTCAACGGCGATGATGGTCTGGTGGCGACCGTGGAGCAGGCCGGAAGTAGGTCCTCCATAATCCCCGCCGATGTCGATGCCCAAGGACGGCCACACAGAGACGACGAAGAGAGAACCGATGGGCGGTTCTTTTCAGAACGGTGTTGGTATTGTGTAGTGAGGAGTGTGAGAGTGTGTATGTGTTGGAGTGGTGATGTGTGGGTTTATAGGTGTATATAGTGTGCCGTGGACTGGTGCAGTAACTGTTCCGGCATTTGCCTTCACCACTAGGGAAACCACGGAAAACCCTAGTGAGAACAGGATGGGGTCTCTACACATGAGGGCTGATGAGGATTTACTATTTATGTTGTTATGGAGACAATGCATTAAGTACAAAATAGCAAAAAATAAAAATGGAAAAAGAAAGTTAAGAGCTCATAGTGTAAGATCTCATTATTCAAGACTACAATACATCAACCCAAACGGAAGCCCTTTTCAGAAGAAAAGAAAACATCGCTGACCTACCGACATTATTCTACGGTCCTGCTCCCTCATGGTAAACTTTATTACGCGTTTCATTTGGGTAACCTACTGAAATTTAAACGTTGCATAATCGAAGTGCTACTGTTAAAAGGGACGTCGACCTTTTTAAACTTCAACGCTAACGGCTTAATTGATCCCATTTTACTGCTCTGGGTATTTAGGTATTTAGATATTTGAGAATTATCAAAAGTCAGAATTTACTCAACCTCAAATATTATATTTGCAACATGAAGTAAAAAACCACTTCAATGATCTTTTTAATCACAAACCTATTTAAAAAAAAGTATAAGTAAAGGACCATAACATCAGGTTGTTGTGGAAGTGAAATTTTAAATTTACAACCACTTGTAAAACCAATCGACCGTATTAAGCATTGCATGAAGCGTACGGTACAGCTGGGAATTATAATAATAATAACACCACGTGCGATGATGGCTCGGACGCTCGCAAACAGCTGATATTTTTGCCGTTTTGCGCGTGTGTAGTTCCCAATACCCAAGAAAAAGTTGAACTTGGACCAACTTTGTGGATATCGAGATTCTGCATCCCACTAAATGAGGGGAAGTTGTCACGTGACTCGCGACAGCCAATAACAGCAATCCCCAAATCTCCAATTCTCCCGAGCAGTAAAGGTACCTTAAAACAGCACTCCTCAATTCCAGGCACTATAAAATCCACAGTTTTTTCTGGTTTTTTCGACCTGTCTCCCCTCCCTCTTTTACCGGAAGAGGATGAAGCTTGGTCGCTATTGGGCTCTAGAAAGATTATACAGGGTGATTCACCAGTGACGACAAGACTAATAAAATTTGAAATGCCACCCATTATACGTTTCCAAGGGTCACTTCAATTCTATTTTCATTTTAGAAACATCATAAAACATAGATATCTTGTTTCTGGTTTTTTTTTGTCATAAAATAATTTTGAGGTTATAGCATTTGTCAGTCAGCTTAACGACTAATGAATGATTGCTGAATTAGAGAAAAAGAACATTACGAAAAAATCTTAACAATATAATAATAACTACAATTGTCCAAAAAGAAATAAATAACAACGAATTAAGAAGTAATTTACTGTTAAGCAATCGAGAATAACAAAATTAGAGAAGATAGATTAAAGAAATTGTTCAAGATATTGTCCATTGTTTTATACACAAGCAATCATACGTTTTCTAGATGAAACCTTTACTCTTTCTAAAGTCTCTGAAGTAATCAGCTTGCAGGTGTCAACTATTGTAGTGACTCGACCCCTGGTGCTGCTGAAACAATCCGATGTGACGTAATCGGTTAAATGAACTACAATTTAAATTGTAAAACAAATCACAAGAAATGATATTATATTGTTGTTTAATGGATATTTTTGCAATATACAACTAATTCTATATCACATTGGATATATTTCACTGAAAATAATAGCATTTTTTAACAGTTAACAAATAAAAATTAAATCAACATAACATTTAACTGTAGATGTAATAAGAAACAGAACTGTTTTTCTTATTAATGTTAATTAAAATTATTTATTGTAAATGTCTGGCAAAACTTGTAATTTAAATTCCATATTTGACTTTAATGTCTTGTATTTCATTCATTAATGCCTCGTTATTACGAGTAAGTTCTGATAAACGAAGCTGCAGTTCCATAGGATCACCATACTTTTGTAGACTTTCTTTCTGTATCATTTTTGTTACTACCAAACCAGACAAATCACCTTGCAAACTATCACAGTTTCTCATTAGATCTTTAAGTTTCTGCATCTCTTCATTGGCAATGGCTGTTTCTTGCTTGTAGAAATTAATAGCTTTAGTACAGTCTTTAATCATCTGGTATGTATTGTTGTTGCCCTAAAAGAAAAAAAAAAGCATAAATGATAAAAATTACATCAAACAGGGATAGACGCAGTTTTAAGGAGAGTAGAAATTAAAAACTGTGCCAGATTATTTTAGATGTCAGTTGGTCACAACAATTTAGCTGAGTTTACCCTGTAATAACAATAAAAGTTATATTTTTAAATAAGGTGTTCATAATACAACGCATTGAAAAAATCTACTACATTTGATACATCTGACAACATCAGCTAAAAGAACTTAGGATAAAAACAGTTTTATGGCTTGCCAATCTCAAATCATTGAAAACCTTCATTGAGTATTAACATTTATTGGTATGTGTCATTTTGGCAAACAAAAACAACTATAGTGGTCAACCAGCATCTATAATAATCTGCTTTTAATGGATTAAATGCTAATCTGTAACACATTTGCCAACATTTTTAAAAGACATAATACAGGGTGTTCAGCAAGGAATGGGACAGCGCGATATCTCGGAAACGAATGTAGATTTTAAAATTCTGAAAACCTTGTTATAAATGTAAGATAGGGGCACATATGTTGTGATAAAAAGTTTTTAAATTAAATTAAATTAAAAGATTGAATTACATTTGAAGGTTACAGTTTTTTAAAGTTTTTTTTCATTTTGATTGAATGAATCATTGAACCCCTTCAAATAACTTAAAGGACAAAGGTTCTCAAAAGTTGGTTGCTACCCTTACGAACAAAAAAGTAATTTTTTTAAATTATGAATGCTACAGAAACACTTTTTATTTTGTTTATTTTATTTTGTGAAACCATTTCAAAAACACCCCGTATCTCACTGTAACAATTGCAACAGAAATTGCTTATCTCCCCTGTAATGAAATTTTTAAAATCTTGAATTGTCTGGGGTGTTCTCTTGAAGACTGACTGCATGCTTAAACATGGCCCTAGATGAAAAAGTCTGATGCAATCAGGCCTTGGTATGATGAATTCTTGTCCACAATGCCTCTGAATCTGCATATTTACTTATGTCACAAAATGACACTCAAAAAAACATTGCATTCTTCATTGTAGACTATTCAAAATTTGTTGTAGATATTGCTGAAACTCTATATACTACTAGAAAATAATGAAATGAAATATACATACAAAATCTGATGGCATTTTTTGGAATTCTTGGCATAATTTTTCTGCATTTTCAAAAAATGTTTCACTAAAAGAAGATACCATTTGAAACATGATTCTTTCTGCAATTATTAAATTTTACCTCTTGGTTTCACGTTTTATTTTAACTTCATCATATAGTTGTTGCAAATTTTCTAGTTCTTTAGTTAAAGCTTTGTGTTCTTGGTCCAGGTTACTTCTTATTTTTGCTTTGTCCAACATTAGAGTTTTCATCGTATTGTTAATATTTTCTGCAGATTCAAATCTCTCTATTGATTCATAATGACGTTTTAAGGCCATCAACTGCTTACCATGCAAAATATTTTTTCTATTTTCCAATTTTTCAAATTCTGCATCCTAAAAATACCTATGATTAAATTAAATCTAGGCCTTTCAAATTTTACTTTAAATACCTACCCGTCTATTAAGAAGTTTCATTATTTCCTCATAATCATAAAAGGGAGCTGTAGTGTTCATGTTTATCTAAAAAATATTTTAATATAAACTGTGATTAGATTAGATAAGAGTATGCAGTTAGAATTCAGTGAAAATGCCACAATTATTGAATGTAAATTTTATGCATAAAATTAGTAGTAGCATTAACAAATCAAATTGTTTAGTAAGAATTATACAACTATAATCTTAATAATTTAATAACTGTAATTCTTATAGCACTACTTTTACAAATATGATTGAATCTTTTCAAATAACTGCTGTAGGTGATGGATTTGTAGGTAAAACCTGCATGCTGCTTCGATACACAACAGATTTAATACCAAATGGTTATGAACCTACAGTTTTTGAAAATTATGTTGGCAAAATAGAAATTGAAGGTAAGGAGTATAACATACAATTATGGGATACTGCAGGACAAGAAGATTATGATCGTTTAAGGCCATTATCTTATAAAATGGTAATATTAATTTTGATCTTAATTGACTCAAGCTAATCTACTTTTCGCTTTTAGACAGACTGTTTTTTAATTTGCTACTCAATTGATTCACAAAATTCCTATGAAAATGTGGCAGATAAATGGGCTCCAGAAGTTAAACATTTCAAACCAAGATCTCCTATAATACTTGTAGGTAAGTTAATGCAGCTTGCATTGTTGTGTATTAAAATAAAATCTCATTGATTTAGGAACTAAAACTGATTTAAGAAACGATCCAGAAACTTACTGCTTAAGAGAGGAAGATGGCATTAAGCTGAAAGATTCGATAAGAGCAAAGAAATATATTGAATGCTCATCAGTAACGCGTCAAGGAATTGATGATGTTTTTCAAGAAGCTGTTAAAGCTGTATTAAATCAAAGAATAAAGAAGACAAAATGTAGGATATTTTGAATTTTAACTGCTATTTCTGCAAATACAATTAGTCTATAATTAAAAAGTTTTTGTACAGTGACTTTAGAAATTCTCATTAGGAAATAAATAAGTATGGTAATTACCTTTTCTGGCTTATTTCTTGATATCTTTATCTATTAGATTTCGATTTCAAAAAATGATTTGAAATTTGATTTGAAAAAGGCATATACTGGAATATGTCAATTTTCTCTTTACATCTAAAATGCTGAATGTCGAAAACATCACCTACATCGAATTATGGAAATCCTGTATGTTAAGCCCTGGTCACATTATCAAATAATTTGATCAAACTTGACTGTCAGTCTAGAATGATAACGTCAAAGCTGACGAACTCAAGTTTGTATCAAACTGGGTGGTCACACTATAAATAAAATAGTTTGGTCAAACTGTGAGGTTACGTAGCCGTATGCGTTGGTATTTACAAAAATACTGCGTGTTTTTTAAATTTTGTAAAATTAAAATATTAAATTAATTTATTATTTGTTTTACATTCTGCTGTTTTCTTATTTCTTATTCACTACTGACCACAAAAGCTGTAATAATTATATTTTTACTATAAATAATTTTTAGAATAATAATTAGTTATTAATTTTTAATAATATAATAATTCATTTTAATATCTGCGTATACAAAACACCAGGTTAGTTGGTATTATTTTGTAAAAACGAGCAAAAAAAGGTGGTAGTAGTTGTTTCAACATTAGGATTAGCATTGAAGCAGAATGAAAATAAACGAAAAGCAAAACAAACACGAATAACCCGCTATAACCTTCTTGTCTTTGCGCCTGCTTTACTATTTTCAAATTTAGCCAATCACGTAAGTCAACACATCAAACTGACTGATGGATTTAGAAAATTTGGCCAAACTAAAGGTATGACGTCATTGTTTCAGACTGATAGTCAAGTTTGATCAAACTGACTGATAGTGTGACATAGGTTTTAAAGTTTCTAATAAATGTATAAAACCTATGTCACACTATCAGTCAGTTTGATCAAACTTGACTAAGAGTCTAAAACAGTGACTTTTAGTTTGGTCAAATTTTCTAAGTTTTAGAAGCGTTTCTAAATCCATCAGTCAGTTTAATGCGATGGCTTACGTGATTGGCTAAATTTGAAAATAGTAAAGCAGGCGCGAAGCCAAAAAGGTTATAGCGGATTATTCGTATTTGTTTCGCTTTTCGTTTATTTTCATTCTGCTTCAATGCTAATCCTAATGTTGAAACAACTACTACCACTTTTTCTTGTTTATTTCTACAGAATAATACCAACTCACCTGCTGATGTATGTTTGTAGACACAGATATTAAAATGAATTATTATATTATTAAAAAATAATAACTAATTATTATTCTAAAACTTATTTATAGTAAAATATAATTATTACAGTTTTTTGTGGTCAGTACTAAATAACAAAATAAGAAAACAACAAAATGTAAAACAAATAATAAATTAATTTAATATTCTAACTTCACAAAATTTAAAAAACACGCAGTATTTTGTAAATACCAACGCAAATACGGCTACTTAACTTCACAGTTTGACCAAACTGTTTTATTTATAGTGTGACCACCCAGTTTGATATAAACTTGAGTTTGTCAGCTTTGACGTCATCATTCTAGACTGACAGTCAAGTTTGATCCAATTATTTGATAATGTGACCAGGGCTTTACTAATTTACTGTTAGGGACTATACCGTATGCAGGATGGATTTAAAATCGAGCAGAATATGTATACACCACATTATTGTAACACCACAAACCGAGAAAGAAGTTCTAATATCATTTTTAAGAAAAACATTGTCATTAAATGTCTGGAAATTCTGAAAAAAAAAACACTGGACATCTATTGTAAATACTTGTAGGTACTAAATAACCACAATCTTTGGGATGTTTCTTTTTTATTTATAACCACAAATTATTATTTTGAAATTACGTATTGTATTACCATGCCATTTAAAATGTAGAAAGATCTCTAAGTAATTTGCAGTATTACGCTGATTGTACAAAAAGTACGTCTAGAATTCACAAAATTGTTAAATTGTAAATCGAATGCTGAAAGTCTTAGAAAAGATATTGGGAAAGAATCTTTTCTAAACACCCGTAATAAGACACTAGTTTGAAATTATGAATTACGTCATGTCATTCTAGACGTAATCTTTAAGGGTTACATCGTGTTTTATGAAGCTTAAGTCCCACCGATACAATACAAAAGACAAAATGCGTCACTCATATTTTGCAAACAAAACTTTCTTAGCACATATGATCTAAAATGTCATTGCTAGTTATCTGAATTGGTGTTAAAAACCTATTTAATGGCCCGAAGTTGAAATATCTGAATAGATAGTAATTTTCCTTAGTAATGTCATGACGTACATAGATACTCATCATTTAATCACATATGTATTTCCATTTACACTTTACCACTATGAAAATACACACTTTTTTATTACTATTAGGAAAAGTAGTAGTAGACTAATGAAGAAGGTAATAGTACCTATTTATTCTAATTTTCCAAATAATTGATTTCGTAAAGCCCTTGAGCAGGTCTTATCTATGCAAAACATACTTTGAAAAGCCTTGACTTAGATGAATGTGTTTTACTTTTCTACGAGGAATTATTCTAAAGTCAAGGATTTAGAGTGGATCACTTCAAATTCGGGTACAATCGAAAGTGTAATAATAATAACCAAGACTTGCAAAATAACGAACCAAATCCATTCATTTAAAATTTACCATATACAATCTGGATTTTTAGGCTTTTAGGCATATTGCGGCTATTACCTGTAGAACGAGAAGCCTAAGATAAGACTTATAGTACTTCATATCATATTTTGTAAAACGTGAAGGTTGAACGGGGAAGAACTTGTTTGATTGTAATAAATTCCAAAGGATTTGTTTTTTGGAACCGGAAATTATATGGAAATATTGCATTTTACTGCAGGACGATTATAATCACTGACGTATCTAACGCCCACGCAATCTTCGCGTCGGGAGCACAGTGATTCAGGGGGCGCATGGCGCAAACAATCAAAACACACGGAGTAAGTAAAAGAAAGATATTTTTCATACAATGTTCTTTGTCTATTTCTTCTTTTCTGCTATTTATAGATTTACAGGTAAATTCTCTGTTAACATGGGTTTTCCTTTTCATCAATTAATTAATACAGATAAAGGCATGAATAAAGCAAGACAGATATAAGAAATTAAAAATCAAGTTAACTAACATTTTCTTTTAACACAATTCAAATCATAAATGTTCTAGAAATTAATTAAAAGATTGTTTCTCTACTGAGAAATGGTTATTTCCTGAATGAGTAAAACATTAAAGATTAGATTATACTCTTTTTAGATAAATATAGCGTGTTATATATAACACAACTTTCTTAATATTTATAGTGTTCATCTAAGTAGTTCGATAAAAAGTACTAATTTAAAGATGGCAGTTGCAAGAGAATCGGCAATCAAAATAACTCTGGTAGGCGATTATGTGGGAAAAACTAATCTTATATCTTCTTATTTATATAATAAATATCCAGAACATGAAATCAAATTGTAAGAAAACATTATAATTTTAATAATCTAACATGTAATAACATTTATTACAATTTCTTATATAGGTGTGAATGCTATGAAACAACAATTAGTGTAGATAATAAAGAATATCCTGTACAAATACAAGATTCACCGTCACTAGAAGAATGGGAAGGTCTGAGACCTTTACTTTATGTAAATGTAAGTATTATTTCAAATGGGTGGTGTTAACGAACAAAGAATCAGACCTTTAGTAAGTATAGTGGGATTGCTTGTTCATTAACCAACTAATTAGCGTAGGTAAAATATTACGTATTACTGTTTTGAATTTAATTAAAGACTTAGACACTTGCATATTGATATGAAAAAAATGAAAACTCAGACAAGATACAAAATGTCTTTCTGCTCCCATTTCAAGCGGTAATTTTAACGTGGTAACGGGATATACAGACAGGTTAGATTGTTTTAGTTCTGTCTTCAAGATCTGCTGGTGACATTTTTCGTTTGTTTAGAAAGACACCCTACATTATTAAAATTGTTGTACTATTTAGTTCATTACTAATTATTTAGTTACTTATTCATATTTCTTTTAGACAAGTTGCTTCTTAATGTGCTACTCGAGATCGCAAAGGGCTACATATGAAAATATTTATGCTAAATGGCTACCTGAAATTAGACATAAGATGCCACATACACCAATTATATTAGTGGGTAAGTAGGTAAATAACCAAGAAAAAACATTATATTGATATATCTAACTCGAAAAGAAGTATTACCTTTTATTTTAAAACATTTTTGACAAGCGTGGAAGATTGTTTTTGTTCATTGCATTTTGGTTTGTATTATATTTTCTATTGTTATTTGAGATTTACAGTAATTGTTGTTGTAGAGGATGTATATAGCAATAGATGATCATTTTTTCCCATACATTGTCCGAATATTCTTGACCGGGTACAAATTACATCCAAATTACGTCTAGTAACAGCCTTCTTGAGTATCCAAAGTTGTAGCAAATGTAATACGTTTCATTGGATGTCCATTAGCTAAAAATTGGACCGAAGTTTGAATATTTGGTACGCGTTCATTGGACATCCGTGTGCTGTATGAGGTATACAGTAACTATTGCACTTTGACACGTATACTATATTTTTTATGTTTACAAACTTATTAACTTTCAACATAGAACATGCTGCTAAGTATTTCTTGGTTTGTTAATGTCTCAAGAACAACATAATCCATCAAAATGGGATTTTCTAAAACATAACCACTACTATAGGAGAATCTGCTGTTTGCAATCTTTTATGATCTATCCCTTCACCATAGGTAGAAATAAATATACTTCTTTAGAAGAATTACATTATGCCACTAAAAATGTAACTATAAATCATGTTTTCCTCAATCAATTTAGCAAAAAAGTCAATTTTAAATTTTGCTCTTAAAATGCGTCGCTGCCGAGTCATTTAGAATTTATCTTATAAAATTAAGAGTACGCCATAGAAGGTGCTTGGAAACAAGAAATTTACTTACTAGTTTCCACTATCACATAGTATACTTTGGTCGTTGCTTTTAATTGTTAGCGTAAGAAAGATAAGAATTTCTCCAAGAATGCAATTTAGCAATGAAGAATATCCAGACATTATTTCTGTTTATGGCTTTTGCCGTAACATAACCTCGCGTTATACTTACTCTGTAATAATAGCCTTTTTATCCTTTAGCCCACCTAATTCTAGTGGCATTCAGTGTACGTAAGGAGGTTAAACACACAATAAGAAAATACAGTGTGATCGAAAAATAATAAAGTCAAAGCGGGTCATGACTCTTACTCTTCGCCAATGTCTATTGTTTTATTCAAATTTTAATTTATAGTTGTCATTTTGTAATGTCAAATTGAATTTGAATATTGGTTTAACTTAACAATTCACAACTCTCAACCGTTATTTACTCTTTTGGTATGACAAAAAATACTCTGAGTTGAATGATCTTTTTAATAAATGCTCTACATTTAAACGTTCTTAGGATCGAAAAATATTTCTGTACCATCTACATCTTAAAATCTGACGTAATTACACTGGCAAAAAAATTATTTTTACTCTCTAGTTAAGGTGATTACAAAACCCAAATAACTTGTTTAACTTAATTACTGAAAAAGTTGTTCCGGAAGTCTTAAGTGAAACACGCTTTATAAAATGAAGAAGTCGGATTCTGGCTCCATCAATAGAATTTTATCTCTTCTCTTTGCAAGTTTTACTGACATCCATTACCTGTTGTAATTTTCCTCTGCAAATCGCTTTTTTGAAATTGATTCCAAAAATTCCGTAAATGAGAATTCTGCTGATATGGCACAGTTTAAAAAATTTGGTATATGATCGTCAACCCAAAAGAAGTCATCAACAACGATTGTAGGAAATAATTATCGAATTGGTTTTTTTGTAATATATTAACTCTCTGTATTATTATTAATAAATTTGTATCTACTGGTGCTTGTATCAAAAGAACAAAAAATGATTCACTTTGAGATCTCACCATATCAACATTCAAATCATTAAATCATACGCTATATAAATGTTGTCTAGAATATAGTAGCATGTTTGTTTCGATTGATTATAATTTTGTAAACATTCTTTGCAGTTTCTCTTCCTATCGGAGAACTGTCTATGTACCAGACGTTTCATAACAGTGCAGTTTGTTGAATGATAAAAAGCTTTTAAATCTTGTAAAAGCTTTTACCTTTTTATTATTCTCTACAATTGTTCTCCATCAAAAGTTCAGAATATGCCTACCAAAAAAGTAGGTATCTTTGACTTGTTGGTTAGCTTAGCTATTATTTTGTTATTGTTATTAGCAGAGCTCGTATTACTGATCATCCCACCATAGATTTTCATTTCCCATTGTTAGCAGCCAAATTAATGGATTTTCTCATTTCTTAACGAGTTTGAAATGCAAGAGATCTTATTTTTTTAATTTGTAACTATATTTCATTGCAATGTCTTTATTTGCCATAGCAACTACAGCCGATTATCGAGCTAGACCAAATGAAAAAATCGTGACCAGTTCAGAAGGAAAATCATTGCAAAAGCAAATAGAAGCAGAACATTACATAGAGTGTTCAGCTGAAGAACGCAAAAACCTTAAGGTATTATTTGAAGAAGCCGTACGATGCAGTATTAAACATAACACACGAACAACTGGTTCAAAACCCTGTATTTTAATGTAGGAATATTACTGTGTAAATAAAGCATCTTTGTATTATTAGGTACCTAATAATCTTTAAATGATATTTTTCCTAAAGCATATTGACTTCATGTAATAGTAAATAAAAAGAATAGAAGATGAAAATGGTCTTCCGTTTGTTTGTAAGCTTGAAAGCTTTTCTACAGGTGAGGATAAATGAGAGGCATAATAAGATCCGTAGCAATAAGTATCACTTTACTAAATAAATGATATGGTTTTGACAATTTAAGTAGTCTAACATTCTTATACTTCGGTAAGTTGATTAAGAAGAAGGTAAGAAGTAAGTTACATAAATAACATTTATGATCTTGATTTGAGTGTATGAACCATGTGAACTAAAAAAATGTTCAACTTTAACTGTCTTTGTTGTGAAGAGATAAAACAAGAATATTTAAGTATAAGACATCATCTGGTATTTGCTAGAATAACTTTTTACTTGCCCTTTTTTCAAAATAAAGTTAAAGTCGTATACATATAATCGACAAAAAGATTATAAATAACTATGTTTGCAAAAACATCTGTATAATCATGGTTATAATCTGATAGTAATCCTTGTATCACACACCTCGTGAATTTTCCAAAGATTTCTTTACATGAAAAAATTTATTTCAATTTCTTCTTATTAATCTAGCATAACAATTATTGTTAGTCTTACAAAAAAACAGAAAGCAAAAAAAAAGTTATAAAGTAAGTCAATAATAATAGAGCACAATTTTTATTTCTCCTATCTATTCTCGTCAAATGTTTGATCTAACCACTAAAATAGCTTGTGTATTATTTTGAGGAAATCCGGCGCATTTTCAAGTGATAATTTTTTTAACAATCTTGCAAACAAAAAGTTTTTAAAATATTATTTATTAATTATGATACGAGTATGACGCAAATATAATACTTAAATAGATACATTGATTGTTGGAGGAAAAAATTTTTTTAACAAAGGAATTTATTATACCCAACCTTAATAAACATTTCTAATTATTGGGATGACTAAGATTTACTAAAAAAATTATTTTCCTAATAAAGAAAGACAACAAAGATTAGATAATAAATAATCACGATAAAGAAGGAAACTCACTTATAGAAAAGTGACTCATTTGCGTAGTATCACTAATATTGATTTAAACCTACCAAAACTATATTTTTCTGACATTTACTTTGTTAAAAGAAATTAAGAATTGTTTAGCAGAAAAATATAATATTAAAGACTTAGAATGGAAGAGCAAGAAAGACCGTTAATAAAAGTTACATTAGTAGGAGATCATACAGGAAAAACCCACCTTTTAAATGCCTATGTGTTTGATAAATTACCAGATTACTCATTTTCGCTGTAAGTACTTTAAATATATTATTTCTGTTGTTTACATATTAAACATTTTTTTTACTACATATTTTTACTTTTCTCAATTCCAGATTTGAACATTATAAGAAAACGATTAAAGTAGATAATCAAGAATACCAATTAGAATTGCATGATACACCAGGTCAAGAAGATTATGCGAAAATAAGACCATTGACATATCCAAACGTAAGTATTATTATCATTATTTATTATTAATATTAATGAAATTGATCTGTTGAAAAGAATATGAGTAATAAAGTGAAATCCAGATTTTGTCTGGGTTTCTACCTATATTTTTTATAAGATTAGAAGAATTATAACAAATTAAATGTACTAGCAAAGAAGATCCTGGCGAGATGACAAGATGCCATTTTTATTGCGTACTATTATACTATATATGATGCAAGAAATTTAAGTTGCGTCTGCAAACAATACCTGGAATAATAAATGCAAAACAAAAGCTTTCCTCACAAGCACTAAAATGTCAATTTAAAAATTCTTATACCTATATTGATCATGATTGATAAAATGTGACTCGTCATATCTAGACTAACTCACACATAACCATTTGCTCTTGTACTATGCTAAGTACACAAGGTTGAATGTTACCAATTTTTTATTTGTTTTGCTTTCTCACTGCTATCTTTCCATCTCCTATCAAGCCATCTTGACGTATTTTTATTCCTTTGCTGGTTTTAGTATTTAACCAAATAATTTTCTTTTTTCTTCTCAAGTATTTTTTCTTCATAACTTGTATCTTATGGTTTGGTAACGAAACCTATAACTATACCGTCTTATATAACATTGGACGTCTCCATTTTCGGTAAAAGACTTGTTACATTAGACATCTCAATTTGGATGCCTCATTACAGATGTCCATTGAACACTCAATTTCAGTATAGAATCCATCCAGGTATTTGTGAACGTCCTAGAAACTTTAAATTAAGCACAAAACTCATCCAAAATCTGTCTCGTTTCTAATTTTTATACCATATATATGTCAAACTACCATAAACCGATTTTTGTAAATGATCAAAATGGTAGAATTGTAACCGCTCCTAATTTTGAGAAATTTCTATAATTTCATTTACACAAATAACTGCAAAAATAAGTTTAATATTCAGAATTGTTAATCAGACTTTATAAAGATCAACAGTAGCCGAGGTCTCTCCCGAGATTCTCAAGAAACTCAAGAGTGGAAAGTATCCTTCATTGGTACTAAAAATGACCCAAAAAAGTACATTTCTAATACCATCTCTTTTTAAATAATTTTCTTGTGTTGTGTTAGTGCAACTATTTCAGTGCATTTTACTTTTCTGAAAGTCGTCGAGTCTTTCTTTTAGATATTCGGGAGAATTGTCTTATCATGGTACAGATTTTCTAGTTCTGCCCGTTTGGAAACGATGTGGTGGTGTCAGGCAATTAATAATAATAATTTAATGCAGATGTTTAGAATTTCGAGACGTTTAATTAAAAAAAAAACATGAATTAACTGTGTAAGTATTACTTGATTAAATGAAAAATTAGTCAAAAAACTCAGCTTATATTAGAAATTATAATTATTTGGTCGAGATTTACACCAAAGAAAAGTTAATATAAGTCATATACAATTGCATTATGAATTGAATGTTCTGTCGGTTAATTCTAGTCCGTGCAGGAATTTTCAGAATTCATAGTACTTGAACTTGAGAAATGACTCAAAGTCTATTAGCATAAAGTAACCCAGTAACCTTCCCTGCAGAGATTCTGTTAATCATCTTCAGTATTGCTTATTGCAGTTGCTATTTAGATTTATTGAAGTAAAAATGAGCACTAAAGATTATAACAGAAATGAGAAAATCTATCATATTTTGATAATTAATGGGAATATAAAAACTATACCTATTCATTTTCGCCAGGTCTATAGTACACTTGTTTTTCAAAAATTCTTAATATAAAAAAAAGATAAACAACCTTGATATAAAAATATACAATTCACAAAATATTATTTTCAGACCAAATGTTTTATAATATGCTTCTCTTTATCTGAGAAATCGTCATACAAAAACGTTTTGCATGTATGGGCACCTGAACTGAAACGCCACATGCCAGATATCCCAATTGTACTAGTAGGTAAGTGAATCAAAAGTAGTATTCATAGGCTACCTTTTTACTCTATAGGCAGATCATAAATAATTTTTTAGAATTTGTCATTGTTAGTACAGTGTGATTGCAATTGAGTGAGAATGGTTTGAATTTAGCGCCATGCTTAAATTATTTTCATGTTGACACTACTTGTTTACTTTGTGCAATCTGTCAAATCTGTATTGTTTACAAGGTACAGAATTACAGAATTCAGAGTAGGCCATGACTTACAATTTTTATAACAGTGTATATGACATTGATGCTGTTTTTTTTGTACATTGTAAAAATGAACTTAAACCACAGCCTACTCTGAATTCTATAATAAAAAAATGCGGTGTCAATAACAAACAGTAAACAAGTAATGCCAACATGAAAATAATTTAAACATGGCGCCAAATTTAAATCATCCTCAATCAATTGCAATCACACTGTGCCTTTGTTAACGATCGCTCCTATGATCTTCGTAAGATTAATTGAAGGATTTGGTTTAAAAAGGATCTTTTTGACGGCTCTAAGCATACAGCTCTTGATCTGTACTCGTCTTAAGATTGTCAATCCCTTGAATTGTAGTTTCAGCTATTTACAAGTTTGTCTACATGATGAATTAACCGCAAAGCCCTGTTTTTAGATTGTATGTACCTCTGTTCTGCTCTTGTTTTGTATAATCATAAAATTGAGTTCTAGAGCACGCCGTTTATTTGATTTTTTTTACTTTTCTTGTTTTTCCCTAACCCTACCAAAAATCATTTCTTGCTATATATAATAGCAGTGTGTTTTATGATTTCAGCTACCAAAGTCGACTTACGCGGAGATCCCAAACAAGAGACCATAACTAAAGCAGAGGGTAAAAAATTGCAGCGCCAAATAAAAGCGGAAAGTTATGTAGAATGTTCTGCAACGAAAAGGATAAACCTCCAGGAAGTGTTTAAAGAGGCTGTGCGGTGTACTGCTAGAAAGAAAACTTCTAAAGACTCGAAGTCTTGCACGCTTTCTTAATACTACATTATTTTGTAAAGATCTAAGAGAAGTTTTTGCTAGATTTTTATATAAAGTATTGTATTTTTAAACTTAAGAGAATAATAAATTATAGTTAGTGTGGAATCGTGAAGAAATATAAAAATAAGTATATGCTGTTCATGATCGTTTTACATAAAAGTTGGTCATGATATGTTTTTGCTAGTTAAGTTGTTATATTTGCAATGTTGTTTTTAATTGACCCGTTGCGTCATAAGGCCCTGTGGGTTTGATCTCAAAGTTCGAACTCAGACTTTGCTAACTGTATTTAAGTTATTGCCACCATTATCATCAGAAGCAGCTAAATATCAATTCGATGCCGACCAATCACAGACTTACAGAAAAAATAAATAACTAAGACACCCAATCACTAAAATTGAATGCCAATTCAACATTTAACAAAGAAATAACGTCGAGATTGGTAAGTTTAGACCAATGCAATTCACAGAGTTTTTATTTAAAAAATCGCACATTTAGGCCAATCGCCAAGTATTTTAGAGTAGAAAAAATTCCGACTAGAAACTTTTTATCATAAATGGTTTTTTATGGTGTCTTTATCAAACCCTGAAGTTTTCCCCTCCAACGAAGTCTGTCCCCTTCCGGGGTAGAAAAATCTGTTTTTCGTCAATTTCTCAGTTTGTCATCAACAAATACTTTTTTTGATCAAAATCTGGATCTAAGCAACTTTTCTTAATAACTTTTTCTGGTAAAACTAGGCCTACTATGAATTTTCAATTTTTTATACGGTAGGCTAGTGATTGCAGTAAAATTATTCAAAAATTGTATAAATAATACTTTTAAAGAGTAATATATTTAACCAAAATTTGAAATCGATTATAAAATAAATATGGAAGACACACTGTATAAATGTTCAGCATTGTTTTGATAATAAAATTTAAAAAAATGATTTGTTGAAAAACTCTAACTGGTCCGAAGTTAGAAGAAAATTACAAACAGCCCGCAATCTCCATGTTTGGCAGGCCTAGCAGGGGAAGCAAGGACAAGAAACTTGGGGACTTTTTGAGGAGTACTCCCTCTACTGTGATTTTAAACTTATGCTAAAAGTCAAAGCTGGGCTATTGGGAAAATTTGGAGGTCCCGCAACTTAGCTCAACTTTAGACGGTCATTTTTTTTGGCGTAGTACAAATCTGATGAAAAATACGTATGAAACTTTTTTCTATAGAAAATTTAATTAGGTTTAATTTTGTATAAAGCTATTTTTGCCGCAAAGTTAATGACAAGTCGAGAAATGGATAAAAAACTGATTTATGTCACTTTCCCCACCCCAAACGCGGAATGCCGACCTCGGTAAAAAAGAAAAACTTCAGAGTTTCATAAAGATACCCTAGAAAATCACTATGAAAAGAAATTTCTAGTCAGAATTATTTCTAAATTTTGTAAATTTTTCCGACTTGGCGCTTAGCCTTAATTACTTTTACAATAAGAAAGGAATTTCTGTTGTAAATTCAACATTATGTCTTATTTGTGAGTAATGATACTTCAAACTGGCAGTTGTTGGATTAACAGAGTATGGTTATGCAACCAAACATCCAATAAACAATAACATAATAATCTATCATTCTCATTAGTCATTAACTCATTAAGTCATTACTTATTGTTGCTATTACATTGAAAGTATATAATTTAGTGATTAATTAAGAACCGGATATCAGTTCGTCGTGACGTCAGAACCCGGTTTGGATTTAGATGTTGGATGACGTTGCGTACAAATTTTCATGCATAATATTATTGTATTTTGCTTTGTAGGTTTAACTGGTAAATTTCTAAAACATGCCAACACTATTATTGTAAAACTTCATTTTAAAATAATTTATTTTATTAATCTTTCAAATGAAGACCTCAACTTCGGTTTTTGGTAGTTATACATACTTAATACCATAATATTTTAATTGATTATACAGGATGGCCCAACGAAAACAAAACAGACTGAATAACACCTACGAAAATAATCTTTCGGATAAACACAAAAGCATATCGATTTATATTGGGAGAGGAGCATTTTTTTGATGTACAATTCAAACTCTAAACTCTAACCTCTTAAGGGGGAGGAGGAGGATCAACCGCTCAAAGATTTCTGACCGGAAGGGGGTTCAAGTGGAACATCATTAGAAAGGCCTTTCAATTCTCCATATTGGCTTGTTTGAATTTTTAAATTCGATTGAATTGTTTGGAAGATACAGGGTGTGAGATTTATAATATAGAAAACTTCATGATCCTCAAATTTTCACATTTGACGTTTGTTCTCATTTAATTTAAGACAATCTTGTATCTACTCTAGACAAGTCTGTTATGTTTATTTTTTATTTCCCTAGTGCGTTCGGCAAGTGGATTTTCTAGTATTTGTTGTTGCATAAATTAAGAAAAACATTAGGGGTTGTTGCATAAATTAAGAAAAACATTAGGGGTTACTAGGTTGCAGAAAGGGTTGAAATAACTATATTTTTCTTTGAAAATAATAAAAATGCAAACAGAACTGCCGAGCTGTTCAATGAGAACAAATATCAAATGTAGAAATTTGAAGATCATGAAGCCTTCTATGTTTTAGATTTCACATCCTGTATCTTCCAAACAAGTCGACTAAATTTAAAAATTTAAACGGGACCATATGAAGAATTGAAAGGCCTTTTTAATGATGTGCCACTTGAATTCCCTTCCCGTTAGAAATCTCTGAGGGGTTGACGCCCCCCCCCCAAGGAGTTGAAGTTTAGGGTTCGAATTTACGTCCCAATACCGTGTTTCTGCGTTTTTTTGGGAAATTATTTTTGTGGGAAGTTATTCAGTCTGTTTCGTTTTTGTTGGGCTACTCTCTATGTACTACCTACAAGGTAGCCAGAAGTTTTCATAGTAAGATTCAAAAAACTACATTTCTAAGAATAAACGACAAATAATTATACAAATTGTTATATTTCGTTAAGAATATAATCGGTCAGCAAAAAGTCATTGTTTGAGCTTTATCAAAACGAGTTATTACAAAATTTATCGATATAATCTTTATTTAGGCAGTTTTTAAACAAAACTCTTGGAAGACGAATAGGATTACCAAAATGTTCTGATTTCTCAAATGAAAAGGAAAGTTTCCAATAGACCGGATTTCGAAACAGTCCGATCACTTTTAATGAAATTACTTGTCATACTTGGAACATTCCTCTTATTGTTATGTTCGAATAAAACAAATTCAATAGGGAAATGATTAAATCGATGTTTAGAACTTTAAATTCTTATACGTAACTATTACAGCAACGGTTCTAGAGTAGCTAGTAATCTCATTGTCAGTATGGTATGTACTGGATTTATGTACGTATACGGTAAACACATAATAAGCCTTATCATTACGCAAAATACCTGTACCTCTGAAGGGGGCAGGACGTCCAAGCATCACCACAACTTCCAAAAGACTACGACCCACTCTCCACGATAGTTTTGCAATAGATCGTCGCCAAAGCAACGCACAGCACAAGTCATAAAAGTCCTATCTGTGTGCTTCACTACCATCACCGATTCCCGGACCGACTCCAATACCACAACCACCTCAACTTGGACGTCGCCCTGGATAAACAATCCCAGGCCATTACAGCAAGATCATATGATCCGAATTGATTCTACAGCTTCTACCATTAACCGTCGCGTGGTTTATAGTCGTCTGCTGTGTGCAAACTCGATTTATTTCATTTATTCACCCATCAAAATCCCATCTGCGTATGTTACTTGTGATTCTCCGCTTTAAACTAATAGACTGCAACTTTACTGATTGAAGAGAGAAAACTCTTAAACAGCCCAACCGCCTTCAGTGGTTTATCAACATTCAAATGGTGACGATGATGGTAATGATAATGATGATAATTATGATGATGACGTAAAATGTTTTAAATATACCGATATATTGTATTGAATTGCTGAAACGTATGTATTTTAATTCAGATGAAGTACTTTTCTTTCGAACGCTGTTCTTACAATTTTAACTTAAAAATCATGAACTTAGTAATTTTGATAGTCATCTATTCATGGAATTTTAGAGAGGAGACGCTACAGAAATAGAAGTAGCAGTATGTTATTATACCTACTAAGATATCTTTATAAGAATTAAAGCATTATAATAAACATCTTGATTCCAAAAATAAATGAATACACTTGCAAGATCAGTCTTTTTTTGAAATCGGTGAGCAGTTTCCACCATGTCAATAACACAATTGTTTTCACATAGGTTTCTCTTAGTTACGTCCCCATTTCGTTAATGGTGTAAGCTCGTGGTAGTAGTAGTAATTTAGCGCTTATATCCAATTATTAATATTATCTAAACTTAGAAATTGAAAAATAATTGCTGCCATTGATTGGATTGCTTGATAAAAATTTGATGGCAGTCTCGGCACGTGTGGCACCAGTGGCACTAATGACATAGTCAAAGATATTACAAAAAATGTTTCAGAGAGTTTTCCATTTTTGTTTATATGGTAAAAACATATGGGAATGCAAAGCATAACCACAACGAACTCCGTTTTGTTACTTTTTTCAAACTTCGGCAGCCATTTTGACCATGTGCCCGAGGTAATATCAAAAAACTTAAAGTACACGTTTGTCTTATTTTTTTGATGTAGAATACGATTCTAAAGTAAAACAAATTTTTGTAAATTTTCCAATTTTCGGCGGCCATGTTCCCGAAGAGTTATCAAAAAACGAAGACCACGTGGTCTTTAGTTTTTGATGTAGAATCCAAATCTGAAGTCAAAATTTCAAAATTTGACAAAAAAATGCGAACATACAGGCAGACAGACAGACAGACAGACTTCGCAAACTCAGTAAGGACTCCTTCGGAGTTCGTTGATCAGAATATCTTAAAGTATAGAATTTATCAAGGGACTGTCTTTAAATTACGTAACGTAAAACTAGCATGTCTGTAACGCAACTTCTAACACTTCTTTGATTGAATCTCCTTCCGACTTCAAGCCAAATATGGAGGTCTTTCTCGAGCTCAAAAAACTCAATAAACGAGTTACGTAATGCTAGATCTCATCCCGCCCCTTTCTCTTGTAATGCAGCATGACGCACTACAAAGAACACCCCTTCCACCTCTCAAGCTTTATGTAGTTTAAAGAAACTTTTTAGAAATCATTTATGAAACATTACATCATTTAAATGTCACTTTTGTCTGGAAGCAGTAGCAGTAATTAGGCACTACCAGTAATCGCTTGCTTGTTCTTGGACGTCTGTAATTGAACTATAAAATAATATACATTAATTCCGATGCAACAACTTGTACCTAATCTCAAACGCACAATACTGTATGAGTGCTGTCAACCGTACAGAAAGTTTATAGTGCAAATGAACCACTTGCTGCTTGCTGCTGAATAAAAAAATCTTCGAGACAATGTCGCAAATTTTGTTTTTCCACAAAAAAGGTAGGAAAGTCAAATCACAGCTTCTAGGTGGCTAATTAATTTCGCCTCGTCTCAAAACCGCTCTTCCCAGGACTAAAACTCTGACCATCTGCATGGACATACATCTGCAGTGTGACTATAGTAATGCCGTCTTGCTGAGACTGAATTCTTCTATTGAAACCATTAAAATTGCGAAGAAGTTTAGACCATAGCAATATAACATATGTCACAAAAGTTTCTAAAAGTTTCTTTAACTTTAATTATGTACTAATTATTGTGATAGTGTAATCAGGTTACCACTGAAAATAAAAATTATGCTGCTGTTGATTAGTTACTAGATAACTTAATTTTGTCTAAAGTTCATGAGAATGGTATGAAAACGAGATTAAACTTTTATGCAACTCACAATATTGTTATTGCAATAATTTGTGATCACACAAATTCATGTTTGAACCTGCTCAAAAGTGGTTTCTTTCAGAGTTCGTCTAAACCAAGAGAGCAAGAAATGGTAAAGAACACCACAATGCAGAACTAGAACTTTGGTAAGTACGTTAGCTTAAAATTCGATGTGCTATGTGCGATCATTAGGAGACATTCGATACTAAAAGATTTAAAATAATGCATAAAGACAGAAATATCTAAAGCAAGAAGAATTCCTAGATGTTGTTTCATACTGCAGATATAAACAATAAAATAATTTTAAAACAGGGCAATGTACCATTCGACTGTAAACAAGACAACCATCAATAGCATTCAAGAAATTTGGCTATTCAAGATTTTTTTAGAAGTATTTACTAGAATAATGAACGACAATAACTGAGAAGTTCAAATTGAGAAAAGTGTATTAACAGGATCTTATAAAAATATGTTGCAACCATTCAAATGTCATATGCAGCAGGCTTGCACTAAATTGACTACCACATGGATGTTTATCTGTAATAGTGTTGATCATTTTTCTCTATACTAGTGGAAATAACTTTACGTCAAAAATATTTTTGAAAATTGAACTTGGTGTTTATTATAACAATTTAAAGCTTTTCCGAAATCTTTTGTGGCATATGATATATCTCTTACTATTCACTATAAAAGTTTGTCCCTGCTCATTTTCAAAAACTTATGGACCAAGACTAGGGAATTTTAAAGATTAATTATTACATATTTTGTTACAGCAATGTATTATGAACTACCTACCTTGTACACCTGGTATTTATGATTACTTCATTAAATATGGAAACTTATTAGAGTGAAGAATGTAGATTTATGTTAATAACTGGTTAATAAGGTATTGTAG
>VTPC01000798.1:0-58644 GCA_011009095.1 Ignelater luminosus
AGAATTTTATTTTTGAAGGTCATTTATGTGTGTTTTCAAGTGAAATTCGCTGTTAATCAGTGTGGTAGTCATAATATTCTAAATTGATTACAAAATTGTTATTTATTAAAACTTTATATATTGTAATGTTTATATTAGTTTTATTCTGTATCGTTATTTTGCCTTGAACAAATTGTTTCTTGGAAATGGTGGTGGGGAGTGTGTTGACATTGTAATCAGGTGTTTGAAATAAAGCAGTTTTTCAAGTTATAGTCATTCTGTTAATATTTCTCCACTCAATCCGTCATTAAATTATCTGGTTCATACTTCTGGGAAGATTTCCTTTCAGGTAATTATCGTATCTTGGAGCACTTTTCAGTTAATTATTTAAGAAAAAAGCAGAAAACGTCAAACTTGCCGCATGCACATCCTTTATAGCAAACAATTTTAGATTTCCGTAAGCTTCTTATGTGATATTCTGTTTTTCCAAGATAATATTGATGAGATGTCTGCTAGCTATTTCGATAATCTATTAATACATAGATGCTTGGACTTTGCCGCAGTGAAATCACTTCTTTAAGAAATTTTGGTAATCGTGGATATTAGGCGCTATGGAAGTTAGCTCGTTATCGTATTAGCTAATTTGTTGAAAATTCGATCACGAAGATATCCATGATATGAAAAGTGTGTTGCCTAACTGCTTGTTGCCACAATATACACCTCTCTCTTGATTAGCGTATTTGTATTTCTTTTATTATTCGATACATGTGCAACTTTAGTTCGGTTTGTCGATGTCGTTTTATAGTTTTGTTTGTGGATTCATACAGTACTTTTAACTATATTTGCTTGTGGGAATAGTTTTATGTACTTTCTAGTGCAAGCTGTAAAATTCTTTGTACTTCTTTAGTAGTTCCCTTGTTACTTAGATTCATAATCCACTCATTACGTAGTTTATTTCTTTAACAGAGATTGCAATGCGTTGTTCCAGAAGTTTAATTAATTTAATTAATAATTAATTAATCAAACGAAAAATCAAATATACAATGGTATGAACTTTTAAGTGTCTAATCCAAGAACGGCCCAAAAGATGAGAGAACTGGTCAGGGACGACTGTTGACAGTTGACTGGCTATTGTAGGATCTTCTAATGTCTGCGCTTTCGTCACAGCATCCGCGATCGTTGTGGAGCTATCCGGCAATAACTGATGACGAATGGATTAATCAGCAAGTCCTTTTGTGAATTGTAAATGAAGAAATAATTCGGCTACAAACTTCTTACATTCACGTTCAAAATCACACGCAGAAACAAATTTGCGTAATTAATCCTAACAAAATAGGAATTAGTATAACTTGCGAGTATAAAATGATTTCCATATTTATGCAATTTGCAAAGCGTTTTTACAGACCATTACGATCTAAAACGTAATTTCGTCCCTGACTAAAATAGTTCAGTTCATCTGTCGGCATAAACAAATTTAAAATACATCACTGGTTTTTGTTTTTTTTTTAGTCAAGCAAGGAATACGTGATGGAATACTGGTTGTTCCTAGTGCTCATGTTCTCAACCTGTACGGCACAAGAGGTGTATATTTCTTTAATTCAACTTTTATTTTTTATGTCTACTTAGAAAGCAATTTTGCGTTTGCGAGATTGTTAGCATTACATTATGTTAGAGTAAAATTACCTTTCGGCATTCTTGTAATTATATTCTCGTGTGTTTGTCAACTAATAATTATTATCCGTTACAGCTGAATCTAACTTTTTTTCAAAAGGACTATGACATTAAAATGGATATACTTGAAGTACCCTTGTATAATAAATCGCATTTTAAGTACGTGGAAGCCGGTTTGGTTTGGTACAACCGAACTCAAAGAGCAATAAGTGCTAAATGGGAATATTCGTACGATCCACGTAATAATTCATTCGTAAGTATTGGAGATCATTTTTACTTAAGCCCGTTTGAGTTAACAATAACTTGTTAACAGATAGAGGTACAGTTATATAAAATGATGAGCAATGAGTACCGATTCTTTCCTCTAACCTTTAAAACGAGCCTGTGCACGGAATACAAGAAGAATTCTTTTGGTATGAACGACCTGCTTACCAGATACTCAAATGTGAATCTATGCGATTTGAGAAAAGTAACTCAGCTCATATGGTTAGTTGTTTCTTTCTTTTAATTACTTTTATTGCAGGGTATTACCTATACAATGAATAAGATAATACCAGATTTCTCTAAGTTCCCTCCACATTTACCCGTGGGATCGTACAAGTTGTTAGATTTTTGTTTCATAATGAATTTCAGAGTCTAGTGGATTTCTATGGGCGTATAATAGATAAACCTATTGATTGGAAGAATCTACCAATAGTTAAACGCCACTAAAGATTTTGCTTTCTAGATAACTAACTAATGTTTTAATTTCTGTTTCTTTTTCTGAGTTCTGTTTCAGCCTAAGAAGATGTTTGTACTATTTTTCTGTTTGCTTTTAGAAAACAAAATGCAGACCGTAATCGGTGACAGATTTTTGTTAAATCGATATTTAATCAATGTGATAGTCAGAATAACTTAAATTTGCTATAAAAGGACTACTTTATAAGAATTTTGTATTAATTACGCATTTTGTAATTTCTGTGGTAGTTATTGTTATTTTGCCTTAATCAAATTGTTTGGAGATGGTGGTGGGGTGTGTTGATACTTTAATCACGTGTTTTAAATAAAATCAACAACTTATCGAATCACTCAGATTACTTTATTTAATCCTTCATAAAATGGCTTGGACAATATTCCTCGGAACATTCCCTTCTGGATGTTTATTTTAGAATGTCCTTTAATTAAAATATAGTAAAATTTTTTCAAATTTCTAGACAATCGAGTTAACGCCTTAATTTGCAATTCAAGAAAACAATTCTTGAAAACACAGAGTTTTTTTAATTAATTATATCATGGTATTTATAATGTAAAAGATCATCTTTTAGCTGTAAATAATCCAAGCTGGAAGTTTCTCTGTTGTGTAGTAAAGGAGAAACAAACGCTTTTATACTGAAGGATTCACAATGCAAAATAAAATAAAAAATTATTGATTCGGCGCAAACAAAAAAATACATGTCTCTTTTTTTGATTAGTACAACATATAAAAAAATTCGAGCATTTACGCAACAGATAATCAAACAAGAGTAAGCGGATTTTAGATTGAAATTATAAATTTACTGCATAAAAAGAAAAATCGATGAATATTGAAATCACCCAGATTTCTTGTTACGAAGATTTTGTACTTGCAAAAACTATTTAGTTTTTAATTCACAGTCAAAAGAACGGAATGTTAACGAAGATACGAGCAAGTTTGAATTTTGTTTGAATACAAATTTGAGAATCTACTGGCGACATCTTTCGATAAACTAATCGAACTCGGATAAAAAAGGCTCCGCTTGTATTCTGTAAAATAAAAAACAAACTGTAGAATTGTATAGCATAGCACTATTTTAATTCAATCCAATTTGTCGCAATTATCACAATCTTTAAACTTTTTTCTTTAAAATATTAAAAAAGAAATCTGTTGTAGTATTTCCATTCCGCTCAATCGTCTTCCCAATTCTAGCTATAAGTTTGCTGCGCATCTATGCTAACGACGCATGCGTGGAAAAAAAAAACTACAAGTGACGTGTATTTAATTTTGACGTGCCATGACCATAACCTTAAATTTAAAATAAATTACCAGAGTGATATAAAACAAATATTATACTGCTAAGTAGAGACAATACCCCTTTATAAATGATTAGTAAGGATGTAAACCGATAAAAATGGATTTTTTAAGTGATACTCTTGTTATGCTAATATCGCAGGTAAACTTGTTCATAGAATAAAATAAACCTAAATCTTTTTATTTTATCTGTTTGTCTTTAGATCCTTTTCTTTATTGGTGCTTGGCTTTTCTTTGTAAAACAACTCTTTAAAGACTACGAAGTTCGACATGTACTGGTTCAAGTTATTTTTTGTATTACGCTTGCATTATCGTGCACAATGTTTGAACTTATTATATTCGAAATACTAGGATGGCTTGATTCAAGGTATCAAAGTTTCCAAACCAATCATATATGATTTAATCAGATCTTATTTTTAGTTCGAGATATTTTTATTGGAACTTAACTTTATATTTATTAGTAGTTATGGTCGTCGTTTTTAATCCATTTTATATATTTTATTGTAGCATAAGCAATATACCTTTTGGTAAGTATTCTTTTTTGTTTACATTAAACACTAGGATTAATAATTTTATTTTTCAGTAAAATCTGAATTCGTTAAGTATCTAACCATATTCGTATGGTTTGTTTTCTTATTTATATTTTGGAAAATCGGCGAACCATTCCCAATTTCAAGTCCCAAACATGGGATATTATCAATGGATAATTTAGTTTCTCGTATCGGCGTCATTGGAGTAACTGTAATGGCAATTTTATCAGGATTTGGTGCTGTTAATTATCCATATACATCAATGGCTTATTTTATTAGGTAGGTACGTTAATAAATAAATTAGCTTGATTATTTTGTAAGTATAAAAAAAGTATAATTTTGTAGAGAAGTTTCCCCGGCTGATGTGACAAGTATAGAAAAACGATTAATGCAAACTATGGACATGATCGTAATGAAAAAGAAAAGAGTAGCTATAGCAAAGAAACAAACTTCAGCAAAGATGGCACGTGATGGTAGTAGAGAGAGGTTTGGTATATGGGGAATGTTGACGTCAGTTACGTCAAATAGAAACATTGAAAGTAATTTTTAATTTATTGTTACTAATAGAAATCTGACGTATCTCTTTTTAGATATATCGCAGCTTAAGCTTGAAATAGCAGGTTTAGAAGAATTAAGCCGACAATTATTTTTAGAAGCACACGAAAGCCATAATATGTTGGAGCGTATGGAATGGTCCAAAACGTGGACTGGAAAGTATTTTAATTTCTTAGGTTATTTTTTCTCATTGTATTGCATGTGGAAGATCTTTATTGTAAGTTGTATTAATATTGCGTTCTATTATAATTTCATTATGTCTGTTTTAGTGTACAATTAATATAGTTTTTGATAGAGTTGGTAAAAAAGATCCAGTCACCAGAGGCATGGAAATTGCTGTACACTGGATGGGCCTTAATATAGATGTAGGATTTTGGTCACAGCAAATTTCATTTTATTTAGTTGGCTGTATTGTGGTAACATCCATAAGGGGGTTACTTCTTACATTAACAAAAGTAAGAATTTTCAAATTTAAAGGATTTCTAATTACATAATACTTTTTATTCTGTTTTAGTTCTTCAATAAGATTTCCTCAAGTAAAAGTTCCAATATAATAGTATTAGTGCTTGCGCAAATAATGGGAATGTATTTTGTATCATCAGTACTTTTATTGCGTATGAACATGCCAGCTGAATATAGATTAATCATAACACAAGTTTTAGGTGACTTACAATTTAACTTCTACCACAGGTGGTTTGATGTGATATTTCTTGTTAGTGCGTTGACAAGTATTGTTACACTCTATCTTGCACATAAACAACCTGTTCGTGAGCATTTGTGATTAATTTTTATTATTGATAGACTTTTCTATCCATATTTAAATGCTGATTGTGTATCGTTATTTCATATGCTTTAATTTTTATATTTAATAAATAAATAATGATCGTACAAACACTTGAACTTTATTATTTGACAGTATTCTTACATCATTAATATTCTGAAGCCTGCTACTCACCTTGCAATGCAGTAATACATTATTATATTGTACAATCAGAGACATTGAAATTGTCCACTTCAGGTAGTCTCGATACCGACAGATTTACAGTCGCAATTCTACACATATTGAGCCGTAAGTCTTTCTAGGAAAGTCAACTTAATCCTAGCAGGTAACTGACAAAACAGTACTCATTGTATGTTGTCTCTGGTATAGGAATTGAAGTAAAATATTTTTCTATTCATGTTCACGGAAGAAAATTAACGCCAATTGAAAGGTGATTAATTGGCATTACTTTATGCTTAGATATATTTGAAATATACTTTCAAGTTTTATGCCTACACGACCAAATTAAAATGTTTTTAAACATCTGTGCATGCGATTGATTTAGTTGAGATGGTTGATAATACAAGCTTCATACAAGTATGATTTGATTGTTCAATTTATCTGACATCTTTTCTCTACCACCGCAATTAAATTTCGTAACGTGTGTGTACTCATTTGCTATTTTGTTGAATCCAGCAAAATTTACTGAAATATTGGAAGGAGAGTGGTGGGCATAACTCTTCTTCAAGGCTTCCACAAGCTGTGATGCATTAAAAAGTAAGTGAATTTAGAAAATAAAGGGAGAAGTAATAAATAACTAGGCAAGCCTTTAAATAGAACAAACGAAAAAGGTGTCACTACTCGTGTTGCCAGGTATAAAAGCATGTAAAAGATTCTTCTCCCCCACTTACCTGTCTAACGAATGACTGCTAAAGGATCTTTGTGCTACCTCAGGCGTTACAAGCTTTTGCAGTTGGTTATATATTGCTTTGTGGGCAGTTTTGCCGCCAGCAAAATGTACAACATCCACCTTAAAAATACAAAATTTTACATTTTAAGAGATTATTTCGAAAACTTGTTATAAATAGATCTAATTCTTACCAAGATCACTTGATTAGTTTCATCTTTTACCATTTCTTCCAAGTCCCGCAAATTAGGTTCTTCTTTCAGTGGAAGTATTTCAACAACTTTCCGTTTTTGGTTGCTGTTGCCAGGCATATGTGCTATATTTTGTTCTCATTTAATATTTGCGGTTGTTCCAGAACAGCATCTAATTTTGTCTCTAACTGGTTGAATTTAAACTTTATTTTGGAATATTGATGCAGTTCTACAACATTATATTACAAATGTTAAAGATTTAGATTCTTTTAAATTACAACTATTGTAAATTACCAACTGATAACTGGGATACCCTAGATGGGCTAGGTTGACTTGATGACGTTCCTGATCCGTTTTCATGAAGATCAATTATTTTTAATTTTTATTTCTGCCCAAGAAACATTGTATTGCTTGGTTTTCAGTATAACGGTTTCCCCTTTTTGCTTGGTGGTTCTGCTATTCTATATTCTTCATCAGCTTCTGATGAGCCCATATCTGTGTCTACATTTGAAGGGTACAGTGCTTTTTCTATTAACCTGCGAACTTTCTCTAAAGATTTACGTTGGTTTTCTCAACGGTGGCAGAAAACCATTGAAATTGATGGAAATCTAAATCGGCACTTTCCAGGATTAAGCGGTGTCATTCTTGGGCCACATGGATATTTGTACTGTGTGCCATCAGAATGAGCCCACACCAAAAGCACTTAATCTGCTGCATTTTTGTTGTCCCAGAAAATAATGTTCTACATTTTACTAAAATAAATAATAATAATAATGATAGTATGCAAATTTTAAGGTAAA
Organism: Ignelater luminosus; assembly: GCA_011009095.1. Taxonomy (NCBI): domain Eukaryota; kingdom Metazoa; phylum Arthropoda; class Insecta; order Coleoptera; family Elateridae; genus Ignelater; species Ignelater luminosus. The sequence continues at coordinate 7,420 of VTPC01000798.1, forward strand.
GTAAATGGGCTAGTACCTACATAGGCAGCTATATATTTTTATAATAAAGATTTTAAAACAGGTATGTTAACAGTCTTCTTTGAAGATTTATTTTCTAAAACCTTTGTTAATGTTAACTGAAATAAGGTGTCAAATGGTAAAATAATTTATGCACACATTTCTAATATCAGTTCTGTTAGCTAAAGTCTAGTTACAAAATATATATATATAGATATATCTGACCTCCTCTAATATATGCCAAAATTAGATCATTATGAGTTTATAGATATAATTGATGTTACTAATATTGTCCATAACTAATCTTTATGTAAGTTGTAAATATTGTGCTATTAGGGTATTAGAATATTAGTATTATGAGATTGTGTGGTACATGGGAACGATTTAGGCCCGATACTTTCATCATTGATTTCTATAGTGTCATGATATTAGAACGCGATGTTAGAGAAAAATAAAATAAAAAGAAAGCCACGATGATAAAAGATTAAATTTTTCAAAGAATAGAAATATAGATACAAATATGTGTGATATACAGTGTGTCCAAGATAAGGATGCACAGCATGGGTATCTTAGAAATGGTAAGAGATACAGCATCGGTTAAATGGGATGAAAGTTGGCTATTTATAGAACCTTTTTGTTGGCATTTGTAAAATCTAGATATCTTGGATAGTTTCAGAGATATTTAACAAAAAGTAGAATCTCGATTTTCGTTATTATTTTTTCTTTTCTTTATTTGAAGAGATAAAACTACTTTTCCACAGCCACTGTTTGTTCTCAATTAAAATACGCTAACAAAGTTCCTGTACAACATTTTGGTTTCAAGTAACCATCATCAACCTCATTTTTTTAAATAGGCGGAAGAACAACTGAAAATTGTTTTGGATAGCTCTTGTTGTCACGATTCTAGTGATGTAAACATGATAGGGTTAAATTGATTTCTTGTGCTATAAATTAATGCATTCTGCAGTACCCTGGCCTGCACGATCACCTGATCTAACACCGTTAGATTTCTTTCCTCTGGGGTTATGTCAAGAATCATGTGCTCAAACAAAATTTTGAAGATCAACAGCAATTATGACAGTTGGTCACAGCAGCGTTCAATACAAAAAAATCAAAACCAAAATAACCCTATCATGTTTACATTATTAGAATTAACAAGAGCTATCCAAAACAATTTTCACTTGTTTTTCCGCTTATTTAAAAAAATGAGGTTGATGATGGTTACTCGAAACTGAAACGTTGTACAGGAATTTTGTTAGCCTATTTTAATAGAGAACAAAAAGTGGCAATGGAAAAATGGTTTTAGTTTTCCAGAATCTCTTCAAATAAAGGAAAGAAGAAATATTAACAAAAATGGAGAAATCTACTTTTTTTTAAATATCTCTGAAACTATCCAAGATATTTAGATTTTGCAAACAACAACAAAAAGGTCCTATGAATAGCCAACTTTCATCCCATTTAACTGATGCTGTATCTCTTACCGTTTCCAAGATCCCCATGCTGTGCATCCTTATCTTGGACACACTGTATACAGTAAGCCATAAACTTTTTTGAAAAAACAAAAGCATAAGTAAACTGATCTCCAAAATAACCAAAACTTTTCTAATTTAAGCGACTTCGTATTTCTTACAATTTCCGAGATCCCAATAGTGAGCATCGAAATAGGGACACACTGTATAGTAGGTTGAAAACTTTAAATGTAAAATAGACTGCTAGATAAATAGAAAGAGGGAAATAAAAGGGTAGTTTGTAAAAAGAAATAAATGAAAGGAGTTAACTAGGGTAGTTAGTAAAGAAAATGATGGATAAAAAATTTGAGAATTGCAAGAAAAAAATTAAAAAAGAAAAACTATTATTGTGATTTTTATGTTAATAATTAAGAAATGTGCTAGAAGAGAATTGTTAAATAAAAAGGTTTATATATGTATATAAATAATGTCCCAATGTGGTGGGGCTTGAGTAATTTAAAACGGTTGGAGAGCACTAAAAAGGGCCAATATAAAGAAAGAAAAAGAAGTAAAATAAATAAAAAAATTAAATTATCACTGTTTTAAAAGTAGAGATATATCATTAAACAAAATCAAGAGCAATAGAAGGAACGTCAATTACTAGGTCAGGAAAGATGATAAGTCAGGAGGAAGAACAGGGAGATGAAGAGCAACAACAGCTGAAAGAAGTATGGGTAGAAATGGAAGGGAATACGAATATGAAAGAAGGAAGTGATGTGGAAGAGGTTGAATGTGGTATAGAAATGAGAAATGCCTTGTCTGATGAAACAAATATAAAGATAAAAGAAAATCATGAAGAGATGAAATATCAAAATTTAATGCAGATGTTAGTAGAAATGAATGCAAACATAAATAAAAATCAAATGGAAACAAATAAAAAGATTGATGGGTGGCGAGAAGAAAATAGAAGAAATATAAACGAAATGAATATGAGTATAAATGAAAATTTTAATTAATAAAATGGAAGAAATAAAGAGAGAAACCAAAGAAATGTTCAATGACTAGATAAAAATTTTACAAAATTTTATATAATGGGCAAGTAGAGACGCAAATAATTATGCAAGAAATAGTACAGAGGAATAATAATAAAATGGAAAAGATAGAAGGAAAAATGAGTGATGTAGAAATAAAGGTAAAACAATCACGATTACAACAAGATAAGGTTAATAGATTTGAAGAAGTTCAACAAAAAATCAATAATAAATGTAGATATAAAAGATAAACTGGGAAAAGAAAAATTTGAGGATAAAGAGAATATAGATTAGTAAAACCACAAGAGGTATAGTACGGGAAGAAATAATTAACAATTTACAAATATGAAATGTACATAATAAGAATAAGATAAGAAATAATTATCAAGAAAGAAAAAGTTATCAAAAGAATTACAAGAATCTTAAAGGAAGAGAAAAATACGCTATGAAATGGCAGAATAAACTAAGAAGAATAAAAAAAAAGCTAATAAATGGGGTGATAATGGAAAATAAATTATGGGAAGGGATAAAATCTAAAAGAAAATGTAAAAATAAATCGAAAAAGAAAAATAAGGGAACAAAATACATGAAATTTAAGGAAGATAAGAAATATACGATGAAAATGGAAAGATAGAAGGAAACGATTATAACCTATATAATTAATCTAAAAGCTGCAATAAAAGAAAAACGAAGAAATTATAAATACAGAAGGAGAAAGAAATTTAAAGAAAGTATAAAATTCTTACATATGGTGAAAATGAATCAGATATATGAATTGGACAAAATATGTGAAGAAAGTATATGAGGTAATCAATCAAGTGCCAAACGTAGCCAGTGGCGAAACTCCTGAGTATCTAAAGAAAAGAAGATTATCAGAGAGACCGTGGTTAATTGAAGATGGAAGAGAGGAAAGATTTGAAGAAATAATTGAACAAGCTAAGTGTTATAATTTAATACATGGTGTATCAAAACAAAACATACATGCACAATACAAATAGAATAACATTTTTTTTTGTTCTTATTTTCTAACACTAAGAAATGATGGCAAAATATCAAAAAAAACAAGAAAAGAAAATCAAATGAAAGATAAACCTTGAAATTGGTCAAAAGGTGATTGTGAAGAACAATCGAATTTTGAATAGATTCCAAATACTTGCGCAAAATTTCCTTTTCCAAATATTATTGAGCCTTATTTCCTGGTGCATAGCCGTTTTAATGACACATCTGAATTAAAACATATTGAATCAGGGGAAATAAGGGGAAAATATAACATTCAATCCATGTTTTGCGTATCATGAGTAAATAAGAAAAGAAAAAGTTTATGTTTTCGGTTAGATTAGTGATATGAATGAGGAATGAATGTGTTATGAATATTAATAAATAATGAAAAAATGTTATTGTTAAGTTATGATAGATAATGAAGGTTCAAACATTAAATAGTAATTTGTAAGAAAATCTTTTGAAATCAGTTAAGTATCAAGATAAAAAAATAAAGAAATTATTTGACAACTGTTTGAAGTTAAATCAAAATAAAATAGTACATGACGTATACGTAACTGATAAATAAGTAAGACACAGAGAGTTGATATTTCCAAAATAACCTGACATTGATGACAAACTGATAAAATATTAAGTGATTTCCAAAATAAATTCAATTTACCAAAAATATTGACATTAATTTGATTTGATTTGCTTAAAATAACCCACTCAAAATTCGAAGATCCTAAGATAAATGAAATATAAGTAAATGAGGTATTTATTAACAGAACATAATCTAAATTAAACTAGCCGGGCATCCAAAATCCATTTTACTAGTGGTGTATCAATACCATAACAATAATATACATCATTGAGATAAAAATGAATTAGGATTTATAATTAAAATTGCCATTAACAAAACTTGTAATTGTATTGTATATAATTAACTCAATTATAATTATAATGCAAATGATACAGTTTTGTATCCTTCTATTATTGTTTTGTAAATGAGAAATTAAATGTTTGATTTTAGTAGAAAAGAATTATACAATTCTACTACTTTTGAAATTTTCAAGTCACAATTTATATCTTTTAATTAACATTAACAATAATTAAAGAATTGACAGTACGATCACAGTTTTGTTTGGTAGTATATTTACAAGGGTCCTAAAATATAATTTTCCATACTATTTACTAACAAAAGACTGCTGGAGAGGATTGTAAAATCAATTGACACCAACCCTGCCCATTGTGGAGATGCCCACCACTTTGACCGATTTGGTAATGTAGAGTTAAAATTGCAAAATTGGTTGCCTACTTTTCATTATTTTATATTAAATAGATTGCATTTTGTTAACATTTAAAGCAAATAAATGTATCAGGGCACTACATACTATGATCCTGAACATTTTGATATAATATTTACTTTTAAAAAGGCTATGTTTATTTAAAAAAGAGTAAAAAACGGATTTTACATTATTTATGATTTTTAAATAAATTAAAGTACCTTTTACAATTTAAGTTTGTTGCATAACTAGAAAACATTGTAATACAACACTGTAGACGAAATGTGCAAACGGTGTAACTAATAATTAGCTCATTCAAATAACCTTTCATTTTTAAATTTCAAAGTATTCGTTGACAGGCTTACAAACTACAGAGAACTAAATCTTTGTAATTTCTCAACGACTCTAGGGGTTTTCTTTAAAGGCTGTTGTGGCGACAGTGTTACCTTTTTTTAAATTTAGCGCTGCTCTTTAGTTTTATGATAAATTCACTAAATTTGTAAATACAATAAAGTAGAAAGAAGAATAAACCAAGAGTAGTAGGAAGTATTTAAGAGATATTTGATTAATAATTATTGTGCAATGAGATTATTACGAAAATAGGAAATAATCGTCGTCCCTCCATAATATTATGAAGTCTGGTGTGAAAAGGAAAGTCACTAGAATTGTACTGTTAATTCAAGCGCCTGCGTCACCATAATCACCAACTTCACATCAATGAAACAAAATGTCAACTGTGTATGTAAGGAAGGTATTCGTTCGTAGTTAACCGACTAAAATCTATAAAATATTAACATTAAACAGGTGCAATAAAATGTGAGAATACCATGTGTTTGTTAAATTTTGTGTTCGGCGGCGTTAGTTAATCGATAGTTGTTAAGATAAAAAAATTCCGAGTGCAATAATGGCAAACCGGAATCGTCCAGTTCAACACAAGAACTTTTCAACAATATTTTCGAAATTGCAGGGTGCTTTTTCGGAGGCGATGACACAACCAAAATACGCAACAGATAAAAGGACATTAGACAAAACATGGAAGTTAATGGACAAAGTTGTGAAATTGTGTCAACATCAAAAAATGAACCTTAAAAATTCGCCCCCATTCATTTTAGACATTTTACCTGACACCTATCAAAAATTAAGAATTATTTATTCGAAATACGAGGAGAAGATGTATGTGCTTCACACAAACGAATTTTTTAACATATTTATTATTAATTTAATGCGTAAGTGTAAACAAGCCATTAAACTTTTCAAAGAAGGCAAAGAAAAGATGTTCGATGAAAATTCGCATTATAGACGGAACTTAACTAAGCTTAGTTTAGTGTTTAGCCATATGCTGAGTGAATTAAAAGCTTTGTTTCCTAATGGTGTGTTTGCCGGGGACCAATTTCGCATCACCAAATCGGATGCTGCTGAATTCTGGAAGTCGAACTTTGGGAACAGGTATTAATTGTTATTAATTTGGTTGGTATGTTGACTGTTTAAGTTGATGTCTTGAAAGGGTTATAGTAGTAATGTAATGGAATGTCGTGTGGTATAATGGGGTTATTAAAGTTATAAATGGGAATATCTAGTTAACTTGAATTTTTTTGTTTCAGTCTTGAAAAATTGTTTTTTTTTGACATATAAACCAAAAAATAATGTATAAAAATAGATATCTAGAGGAATTCAAAAAGTCAAGTATATTTTAGTCACTTTATGTTATTCGTATGGCTTGGTTTATCTTTCAACAGGTGGAAATTTTTGTAGGATAATGTAAATTATAAATTCCTAAAGTGTTTTACAGAACAAAAAGACTTGGGTGCAATAAATCACTCTGAATGTTTATTTAACATTGGCTAATCAGTTACATAAGCTTATCATATTTTTACCTTTTATTTATCTGTGGTTTTCCATTCTTATCATTTATGATTCATTTAATCTAACAAGACCTCTTACCGCTATGTTTTGTTTTATAACGTAGGGATTATTGGGTGTCAATTTAAATATTAATACAGTTTTCTCTGTTTTACAAGGTGTAGGTTGACGTATAAAATGAAGGTCATTTTCATTTTTTTTTTCCAAACCCAATTAATTTCCTAATTGATGATTCAGCAATTTGCTCAATCACCCTTAAATAATACCCAAAGCACGCGTGTATTATTAATTCAATTAGAATTAATTATTCTCTCAATTCATTTTTCCCAAAAAAGAAAATCGAGGGAGAAAAGTGATTTAAATTTTAATCGCGTTGGCGTGCATTAAAACCGTTATTATTACTAAATATAAGTCCAGGGCCATATTAAGACAATTTCAATGCCGTTATGTTAATTACAAAATTTCCATTGTCAAAATCCTTTAAGACAAATTTCAGCTGTGTAAACGCGGCTACGTGGGCGTTTATGAATGGAATATTGATTCGGACTTTTCTACTACGTGAATCCCAAAATATACACGTTTCTCTCCTCACTCGGATCTCCTCCGTTGACGACGACGTAGAGTAGAAGGACGAATTCGTTGTGTGTGTTATATTTTGCCCCCATTCACAATTTAGAACTTGTCAATTTACTACAGACCAATTTTAGCATTTTAAAAGTCTTTTCAGGGAAACGGATCGAGAGAATGATTCACGCGGCTCTTGTTTGGGTTCATCTTCTCTTTTGATAACGGTGCTAGACGTGTTTAATCAACCTCTGCGTGGGATTTCTGCCGGATCCTTTTCACTTTTTTATTATTATACATAATAAAAGTTTCATTTGAAATTTGATACCTCTTTATCCCTTGCGAAGTGTCTCAATTCAATTTGGAATGTTAATTAATTTCGGCCTACCTTAAATTACTTTTTATCCGTCTTTTTTTCGTTTGCGTCCAAAACGTTCCCGATAATAATTATTAGCCGAACATGTCGCGACAGGTATAGGTAAATTTAGTTTTATTAATTTCCGTCTTAGAATTGTGGGCGTTAACAGTGCAGGAAGTTAATCACAAGTCTAGGCGGATGTCAACAGCATTTTCCTCTTTGCAAATTTTAATTGCAGTTGAATGTGATTGCGTCGATGTCGCGTGAAATTAACGTGTTGGTATTACTTGATTGTACACATGCACACACGTACATGCACACGTTGCTAAAGTGGAATTGTAATTTTTCTCACATATCTCGTTTTCTTTATATTTAAATTATCATAATACTTGTTGAATAATAATAACAGCAACAACGAGAGTAAAATTTATTTAAATTTTAAAATATTAAAAAGTGAAAGGTGTGAACGGATGAAGAAATTATCGTGGGAAGATATTTTTCTTCTACTAGAAAAACAAAAGATAAATTTAAGTTGTTGCTACCGTTATTGTAAATTCATCTACAATATACAGGGTGTCCCGAAGTTATTAATAACTGATTTTACTTCTTTATAGTTTGCGATGTCATAAATAAAATTTCTTTTATATATAATTCTAACTGTGTTTTATTTATTTACAACTATTAATTATAATTAGATCGACCATCTATCATTCTCTACTATATTTCTCTTCGTAAGTCTACCGTCTGACGAACAGGAAAACATACCTGAAACCAAAGAAATAATACAAAAAATAGGAGTAAGCTGATATGGATGAAGTAAGAAAACTTGGGAAGTACAAAGCAGAAACGACAAGAAGACCAATTCTGTTGAAGCTGACGAAAGGACAAAGGAAAATCGAAATCCTAAGAGAAAGAAAATTACCCCCGATGACGTCATCAATTTTTTAAATGACAATTCGCATTTTTTCGCACAGATTTTGATTCTCTTAAAAATTCTGCGTACCGCAAGCATACAATTATGTCAGTGGCGTAACTACAAGCTAATTTATTCCAGATAGAAAAAATAAAGTCTTTGAATAAACTTGTTTCACATATCTCTTAGGGTAACCCCACAAAACAAAGTCTAAAAGAGATCAGAATCAGATCGATTGCTCCTCGTCTCAATTTAGCGACCTGGAAACACTTCATTCAAATAGTCCATAGCAGAAACACGATAATGCAGGTGGGGTGCTCCATCATGCTGATACCACAAATTAGTATTATTAGGAACATCGGGTATTATTTGTATAAAGGTGAGTCAATATTCACTCCCCAGCGCTCCCATATGTGCTCTACAATGAAAAATAAAACAAAAATCAAGAATACTAAAATCCCGAAAGCTAAGCCGTTTTAATTCAAAACAAGTAACTTGAAATTTCAAAAACAATTGGCCACTTGATTTTGACGTTTATTTGATTTGTATCATTTATTGACTATTGAAAGCTTCAAAAGTATTTTTTAATTCAAAATGGCGGGGTATCCTAACAGAGAATACGTAGATATGTTAAAAGTTTTAGGCGCTTGTAATGGTAACGGCTGTGCTGCCAAGTGTTTGTACAGAGGAAGACAATCCAAAATGTAGAAACGCGTGTTTTGGAGACGGGAACGTTCTTTGTATGCCAGTCGACCTCGGAGCCTCACCCGGCGACAGGAGGAACAGTTATTGCAGGATGTTAAGAATACGAGGCTTGCCTTTTATGAAGTAAGATTTATCGAAAGGGGGCGTATCAGTCAAACTTTTACAGTGCCATTTGACAGATCGCATATTTGTTAGGTTATGTTGTTTGTTTCAATACAATACGATAATCGACTCGAGTCCCGTCAAAGTTTGAAGTGACCAAGTCTGAAGAGAAATGGAATTGACCCAAGAAAATTATCGTGCAATAATTTTCTACAATTTTAAAAGGAAATTGTCTCAAAAAAAATTGTATCGCTGAACTAATCTCTGTGTTCGGAGATGAAGCGTCATCAAAAGCAGCAGTGCATCGCTGGTATGCAGAGTTTCAGCGCGGACGTATTAGTCTTGGTAAGCAATATGGCGGAGGCCCATCGAAAACAGCAGTCATTCCAGAAAATATTCATGTCATGCGTAAGTTAATCATGTTACATATCGAGAGTACAAAAGATCTTGCACCAAGAGTTGGGTGTCAGAAAGCTAATTTCCCGATGGATCCCTCATCTTTTCACTAATGAACAAAAAGCAGATCGTGTCGATTGGTGCCGTAGAACTTTGCGACGATTTAACGGAGGACATCGTAAGTGGTGACGAATTTTGAATTTATACACATACATATTAGATTAGAATACTGCGGGGTTAGAAATTAAAGTGCAATGGAAAATACGCTCCTCCGTCTTTAGACGCATGTTTCACAATCGTGACACCCGCATCTAGGGTAGAGACTACTAGTCTCTAACAAAGTTCAGTGCAAACCTTAAAGCACGCGTTTTCTTATTCATTTTTTCTTGCATCTTACTTTGTTGGCAAGTTGGTTGGGGTATGTTTTTATACAAGCAGCCGCAGTATCCCCCTTTAAATATGTATATGGATTTATAGTTATGAATCCGAAAGCAAAACTCAATCAGCTGTGTGTTTCAAAGTGAAACGAAACCAACGAAAGTGATTCGTTCCCGCAGCGTTTCCAAGAAAATGGTCGCTAGTTTTGTGGCTAAATCTTGTCATGTCGCCACCATTCCTCTTGAAGATCGACGATGTGTTAATGCAGATTGGTATACAACTGTTTGTTTACCGCTGGTTATCACTGAACTGCGAAAAACCAACACAATTGAATTTTTGGAGGCAGGGAATGTCGAGATTCTAAATCATCCACCGTATTCTCCTGTCCTAAGCCCCAATGACTTCTTCACGTTCCCAAAAATCAAAAACAAGTTGCGTGGAAAGCGCTTTTAGTCGCCAGAAGAAGCAGTTGAAGCTCACAAAGAAGCCATTTTGACTACACCAACTTAAGAGTGGAATTACTGTTCTACAAAGTGGTTTGATCGAATGCAAGAATGTATTGACCTTAATGGAGAATACTTCGAAAAACAATAAATATACTCTCGTTAGCCTAAGTTCTTTCATTTAGTAGTCAAATCTCACTTCATAAAAGGCAAGCCTCGTAATCCTACCTTCAGTACACGTTTGTTGTCAAGAATAAAGCGTCGCACCCAATCCTCTGTTCATAGATGTCTTTGAAGATAGAACTTGTATCCATACCATCTACAGCCTGCTGCATTCCGGAGATAATTCTGAATTTTTCCATAATGTTTTGTTTACCGCAACCAGCAAGGAGGTTTCAATCACCACAACCTTCATGATTGGCATTGTGAGAATCCTCATATTGTACGTCGGCGGAATCAGCAAAGACGGTCTTTTGAGAAAAAGGATGATCGGTCCATATTTTCTACCGCGAATATTGAATGGTGGAAATTACAGTAGTTTGTGCCAAAAAACTCTTTGCCAGGTCTGTTAAGAGGATATTCCTTCACAACAACGTGCAACAATGTTTTTCCAACACGACGGAGCGCCTGCGCATGCTGCACTACAAGTACGGGAAATTTTGAATTGCCGTTTTCCTAATAAATGGATTGGTCGGGATGGGCCAAATAAACGACAAATTACAAAATGTTAAGTTTTCTGTCTAATTTTACCTTAAAGCGGCTTCGCTTATGAGATTTTAGTATTCTTGATTTTTGTCTTATTTTTCATTGCAGAACACATGTCCGAGCGCTGGGGAGTGAGTGAATACTGACTCACCCTGTATAACTCAACTAGAGCAGGAATGAGATGGTCTCTCAGAAGTTCAGATTTTGTCCGCTTTTATTTTCACTATTTTTTTCAATTTGAAGTTTAAAAACTTTTCCCGCCACTCCTGTGACGTCACAAGTCTTTGACAATATGACAACGCTGAAGCCGGGAGCGCGAGGTGCGGATGCTGTCGGTATTACAGAAAGCGCTTAGAAGTTTGAATTTTCGAATTGTTGAGGTTATGTGGTATTATGTTATTATATACAGCGTGTCCACATTTCGATGCTCACTATTGGGATCTCGAAAATTGTAAGAGATACGAAGTTGGTTAAATTAGAAGAAATCTGGCTATTTTGGAGATCAATTTACTTATGCTTTTGTTTTTTCAAAAAAGTTAACGGCTTACTAGATATTTGCTAAAAACGAAATTATGTTATTTTTTTAAAAGTGAAATATCTCAGGAACGAGCAAAGGTAGAAAAGAACACCAAAGAGGGTGTTTTAGAGAATTTACTCCGAAACACAAAAAAATTATTTTCGCAATTGTCTTTTGTTTTACTTTGGCGGTGAAACGTAAATCCAATTTTTTTTTAATGGAACGTCTACTTGATTTTCATATTACTGAACTGCACGCCTTAAATGCATTTCAGTGATACATGGTTTGACATAGCTATTCTTTTGTTTTACCGAGTTATGAAACGAAAATCAATTTTCATCATAGTGTGGCATGGCATCTAACACACAAAGTCGTGGAGTTTCATCAAAGAAATTCATTTGTTATGCAAAAATTGCTAAAACAAAATAAATACGCTGTTATGGGGCATTAGCTGCTTATTTAATGCTATCTGTGAATGCCCAGTAAAGTATCTCAAAAGCGTCTTTTGTTTTGTTTTAGCAATTGTTACAAGTGTAATTTATCTGACAAAAATCAATGATATTCATATGTTTAAAGCCATGGCACACTAAGTGGGAAATGCTTTTTATTAAAAAAAAAAATAAGATAATTTCGTTTTTAGCAAATATTTAGTAAGCCGTGAACTCTTTTGAAAAAACAAAAGCATAAGTAAACTGATCTCCAAAATAGCCAAATCTTTTCCAATTTAACCGACTTCGTATCTCTTACAATTTCCCAGATCCCAATAGTGAGCATCGAAATGTGAACACGCTGTATATTCTGTCTAGAATGATAATATGTATTACAGTTAGGCAGTCGCTTTTAAGTAGCTTCTTAGAAAAATATTCTTATTTAAACCAACATAAAAGATTAACTTGCTATAGAAAATAAAATAAAATTTTTATACAAAATAACTAAAGAATATAAGCTAGGTACCAATATTTCTAGAAAATCCTACAGTTATTTATGAAAATGAAAGAACATTATTTATGATCCCTTAGTATCCTTAAAATATGAAAATAAAATTTTAAACGAGTTTAAACATCTGAATGAGATTATTTGTATGGAATTTTTAGAGGTTGAAGACAAATAATGGAAAAATATAAATGTCTACTAAGATAATCCCTTTGTGTATTATAGCTTTTCTAAGAAAACTTCTACTCAAGTAATTATAGTTTTAAGAAGATTTAAATGAGAAATGGGTAAGACAGAAATGTAATTACTGTATACTTTCAAAAGAAAATTGAATTTTTACTTCTCTTCTGATTGTATATCAAACGGAATATCATATAGATAGGTGTGGAGAGTAATGTGGCTTTAGTTTTGTTGATATCAAGTCAGTGTTTAGTGTTCTTAAAAATTAAAGGAACGTGATGGCAATACCGAGTGAAAAGATGGTGTATGGCGGGATTATATAGGGAAAAAAAAATGCAGAGTCTTGTACAGAGATTAAAGTCAATTCGCATTGTTATGAGGTAATCAGTCTTCAATTATTAGATATGTTGACTTTTGGGTACATTGCCGCTATTTGCCAAAATATCAAAAATTCTTATTTAAAAAAATTGTAAGAAATTACCTTCCAGATGTTCCAAACTGATTTTTCATTATATGGGAAGTACTTTATATGCGAGATACGTAACGTCAGAAGAAAAATAAATAGAAACTTTTAATTTAAGATGAATTGACCATAGGTTCAGAAAAAACTTCTATGATCGTTAAAAATCTACCTTATCAGTTGGTCGATGTTATAGTATGTATTGCTGAACAATACTGTCTTGATCTCACAGTTGTATTTAGTTTATAATCAATTTATTCATAGCAAGGTTAGGTCTTGTCCAGTATTTTATGTAAAAGTACATATTTTTATGAGAAAACACATGTTCGCGAAAGAAAGCGCACATTTTGATTTTAATGTTTTTCCAACAACAAAAATCTAATTCAAATCACGGACACTGTGAAAACATTTGTCACTATCTCATTTTAAAAATAATTTTGTATTTTTCTGTTCGTTGTACTTTTATATAAGGAAAGAGAAAAGAAAACTGATTGTGCACAAATGGTGTAGTGAAGATATGGTTTATCATTGAGACAGTTAGCGAAATCTATGAATGTTTCTGTAAATGGTGCCAAAAAGGTGATTAAAAATTTTTGTGTGAAGACATGCCAAAAACCTGAAAGAAAAAAAGGTTCTGCTAATCCTGAAGTCGATAAAAAGATTGTAACCTTGCTTAAGAAAAACTGCTCAATGTCCACAAGAGAAATTGCAAAAAGAGTACATGTAAGTGTTTGAACTGTGCAAAAAAACCACTATGTTGCAGACACCTTTAACCTAAATACAAATAAGGTCATTTTTATGGAAAAAACCATGAACCCCCCCCCCCCCCCCCTAATTGTTCAGAATGATTTTCACTTCATATTTCACTTTAAAGAAATATGATAATTTCGTTTTTAGCAAATATCTAGTAAGCCGTGAACTTTTTTGAAAAACAAAAGCATAAGTAAATTGATCTCGCTACGGCGTCGCCTTCGGCGCTCCGACTTTTCAAACTCCTCCGATTACTTCAGATACAGGGACGCGTTGCGCGCGGTCCTCGAACGTCTAGGGCGTCGAAACTATGATCGCTCGGGCTTTGCCCTCGCAAAGACCGCATTCGGCATCCCCACCTCGGACTTCGTCCGCGCAAAGGCCGCCTTCGGCGGCCCCTTCTCGAACTTCCTATAAATTAATTTTAAAGTTGCCAAGTCTGACATGGAACAACAGTGTCTCTAACCAAGAGAAAATCGTTATCAAGCTTGCTTTGCTATTGTCTTTTATTGAGTGCCGACACTTTATCTCACAGCAACTGATTTGTCAATGTCGTCCAAAGGAGTGGTGGGAGAAGTTTTATAACCTTAGATTTCATTTTTAACATCCAATCAGAAAAGAAGTACAATGATCACATGACATGTGAAGGTAAATCAATTGAGTTTTTTGATTGGCATCGTGTCATCGTGACATAAGGAATATCTGTGGCAATTGCGGCAGCAGCTGAGTTATTCAGGAGGTGACAAAGGTTTTGCCGAATTAAGCTGCCGGGCCTTCCTAAATGCACCCAAAGATAATGGCAGCAAATTCCTTTCATTTACTTTTCATGCAAATTGAATTGTGCCACCACTTAGTGTCAACTAGTTACTAATGTGATATTAGCAGATGGTCATATCGTTCTTACATTGGTTGCGTAATAATACCCACATGCCTTGCCAATTGATATAATTGTGGCATTCTTAGGTAAGTCACAGTATCGGATTTCAGCATATGAAACAATTGTATACAGTGATGTTCACTTATAACGAACCCGGTTAAAGCGAACTCTTGGTTGTAACGAACCAATTTGAAAGGTACCAACCAAAGTTCCATAAGAACTGTGTTAAGTTTTTCTTCATATAACGAACCCGGTTATAACGATCCGTTTATCCTATATATATATATATAAAGTTTCAAATATTTCCGGTTATAGCGAACTTTTAAGTATAAAATGCGGGACTTCTCCGAAAATAAAAACGTACCAACACATTCTAGATGCAAACAGCATTCAACAGTCAGTCGCCAATTGTTCGGTATGCTTACTTGCGCTGATAATTAGAAAAAAAATTGATGATGGTATTTTAAACAAAAAGCGAAACTGTTTTACATTAAAAGAGAAATATGGAATTGTAAAATATTTACAAAGAGGTGAAAAACAAAGAGAAGTATGTCTTGGAATTTAAAAAAATCAAATTGTGCCGATTGTTTTCAAGTTTGGTAAGTGGGCATAAATTTGCATTCTGAACAACTTGCGTATAAAATTTCTCGATATGTCTTACGGAAAAGGTACTTGACCTGCAACGAAAATAAGTTTTTGATGCCTATCAAAGGCTGCTTGATTTTTCAAAAATAAAACTATGGCGCAAGTTAGTTTCTAATCAAGCAGGGCCGATCCCCACAGGCTCAAATTTCAACTCGAACATTTTTTGTCTTTCACACGTAGTGTCAAGTCGATCTGGGGACGCCCTGTATGTTAGGTAAAGTAGACTTTTTTTACACGTAATATACGTATGTAAAATACGTGCTTGTTTTTTTTTTACATTCTTTCTAATTGTGTTGAAAATGCTGGAATATTTAACAATTAGAGAGCAAGTTGGCTTAGCCTAGGACGTCGCCTGGCAACCATACTCCAAAATGTAACTGAGAAAGACATTTTTTGAATGTAAAGATGAAAAAATTCCTTTGTTGTTTTTAAATTGTTTTAAGTCATTAAGGCATTCTGTGTCTAATTTGCTTAGTAGAAAATCTTCAGCCGTTATGTGCTGTTCATTGTTTAAACTATCATAGTAGAGGCACCGAATCAAACGATGCATGTCATTGACAGAATTTTCTAATAAAATAATTAGTAGAACATTGTAAATAATCGATTCTCAATAATAATTTATTGTAATAGCCGGAAAAAACAAAAGTTTTAAGTTTTATTTGTTAATACAAGAGAATTAACAGATTATGGCTAATTTTCTTGACATGAGATTGGCAACAGTTTTTAGTATGTTTAGTAATCGTTCGAAGAATGGGCTAATCAACCACTAAAAATATCAGAGTCTAACCTCACTTTCTGCGCGTTCAACATTCGTGTTATTAATGTTTGGAAATTCGTGTTTTTATAATAAGAGTTCTTTTCAGAACTAGTTTTGTGATCCTGGAACAACGCGACACGTCTAGAGTTCCTATATAATTGATTTTGATTGGTTGGAACCAGAGATCATGGAATACTTGTTTTAGTTTCAATTTTGAATCTCTTGTTATGTGGGTGATTTACTGTGATTGGTTGGAACCAGATATCATGAAATATTTGTTGTTTTTTAATTTCAATTTTAAATTTCTTGTCATTTTGACATTTAGTTTTTTTAATTGTCTGAATGAAAAATGAAGAAAAGTTTGGGTAAATGAAAGCAAAATTTGGCAAAATGAAAAAGTTAACATACTAGGTAGTAAATTATGTAGTAATAAACATTTTAATCAAGATCAGTGGATTAATAAAAAAGAAAAAAGGGGAAAGATATTGAAATACGACATGATTCCTACATTATTTGACTTTTCAGTATACTACTGAACAGGATCAAAATTGCAATATTTTGTCAAGCAAAAAGAAAATCAAAATTAAAGTTAATGAGAGAAGTAAATAAAAATTTTGAAGAATAACAAAATTTTTTGTCAACCATAAACCAAAGCTCAAAAATTACAAGAACTGAAAAAAGAGATGCCGTAATATAAAACCAAAACTTAATAGACTCATTACTTATTCAGTTACAGAATTCATAGAGCAAGAATTAAGTAGAATATAAGAAAACTCTAAAAACACCAGCATGCAAATAAAAGTGTGGCAATGAGACATAAACAAAATGAAAATATTTATTTGTATCTAATATCGGTGTATATGCCACTAGTAAATAATTGTGTAAGAAAATAGTTTCTTCCTGGAAAAACTTTAACCGCTTAGGCAAATAATATCCGACAGAACCGTTGTTGGACAAACAGCATTCAGCTTATCATTGAGGTTATGTGTCTTTAACAGTTTCATAGCGATATCAGAAGTATTTCAGCTTTTTATATTATAATTATTATTAACTATTACACAGATATAGTAAATAAAATAAAATTATTATTTCTAGTATTACAGTTGTTGATAGTCACGAGGAATATTTATGGTAATCTTATTCAAAAATCTCAATATTTTGAAATCAAAACCAATCTTGGTAGTTTTTATATTTCAGGTCACCTTCCTTTGTTCAAAATACATTTAATGTGTTTACTATTAACATTCTTAGAATATGTTCTTAAATTATCTTCTACTTAAAACCTAAAACAAGAAGTAAATACATTAATAATGTGCATTGCACATGGTATTCGAGATTCTAACCTATCTTTTAGTACATTAATGCTTTGTTCACTTAACATTTAAATTCTTGACCTTAAATTAAATAAAATTACTCGACTTTTTGCATTAGATTTAGTTAGTTATTTCCTTTTCTCTTTGCATTCAAAGCTGATTTTCTAGTTTTAATATGTTTTCTTGCCTGTTATTTCAATTTTCTTAATAATTATAACCTTAAATTTGACGTTTCACAATTTGTTTCACAGTAACTTACGTCATGCTAAAGTAAAAAAATTCAAAACAAATACCATTAAGATCAAGTGGTTTTGATTTCTGGTTCCACATGTCCTAACTTTTATAACTAATATTATGTAGGAACTCTAGACACGTCATAATAATGCCGACATCTTTGTGTAAACAATCAAAGCAACTTATTGCTATTGTTTTTTGTTACAGACTATACAATCATTATGTCAGCTGCGTATAAAGAGTTGCATAACCGACACAAAAAAATCGTTCCGGAACTAAATAAACGGTCTAAATTTCTTACTCGAAGGTGATGTCATTATATCATGATGACGTGCATCGTTTGATTCGGTGCCTTTATTATACCCCTATATTTTGAATGTAAGATGTTTGCGGTTAATTTTAAAATTAGTGTTGAAAAGTTAGAAAGCAAAGACAAACAGCACTTTATCACTGCAAGGTAACTTATCAGCTAAGATGCATCTAAGCACTAAATGTTATACATAGAACATACTGCCTGTTCAAACAATTACACTTCTTAAGAATGGAAAATTTCCTATTCTTTATAGAAAAGTATTCTGTCAATGAAGTAGAAATTTATGAAAACCTATCAAAATCACAAAACTGTTAGGGGATTAGTAAAATTGTTTCCTGCTCAAAGGTTTTGTATACAATCCTTTCAAGAATTTCTCTCCATATATATCTTTTATTGATGTTGTTTGTACTAAGAAAATTTTACATTCAAAAAAAGGATTTTCTTAGCAGGTAAAGGAATTATCTTTGGAAAGTCTAAATAGTTACTTAAGTCATAGATTTTGTTGTGAATTACTAAAGAATTAGTATAACTGTTTACTTTGACTAAGGTTCTTTACAATAATAACTCCCAGTATTCTCGTTAATATACAGTGTGTCCGCGGGTTGAGTTGACAATAGGAAAGACTTTTTTATTATTGGTCTTAGGACAAAATGTCATTCTTGATAAAATTGTCTGCTTGTTTCAAAACCTCCAATAATGGTAATATAATTTTGGTATTACCAACAGTAAACCAGAAAATTTAAAAAACGCATTCTTTTAGTATAAAAAAAAACGACTATAAGTTCTACATTTATTCAGAAATCAGATTACCATGTTTCAACTGCACCTGCAAAAAAAAGCTAACACGATTTCTTAATTTAATTTCAATCCATTGTTTTTCAATAAAAAAGCGACTGCGTTTCAAATTTGTTGGAAAATCGTGTTAGCTTTTTTTTTGCAGGTGCAGTTCAAACATGGTAATTTGATTTTCGAGTAAATTTAGAACATTTTGTCCTAAGACCGATATAAAAAAGTTTTTCCTCTTGTCAACTCAATCCGCGGACACACTGTACACTCAGGTGCAAAATAAACGGGCCACAATTTTCTTTTTAAATTTTTTGATAATTTCGTCTTCGTTGTTGTAATTTTAATCAAATTTTTGATATTCCACGCCAAAAGACACTATTACGGTATAGAAAAAGATAGCATATGGCACTTATCAGATTTTTTTTAAGTTAAATTTAAAAATATGCGTTCTCCACTAGCTTCCGTAAATTCAAGATTTAATCAATTCGATCGAGGTGCCTGCGATTTTCAACGGTGTGAGCATTTGTTAACTGTCAAAGCACTGTCTGTTTTATTGCAAATTTGTGCGTTCATTATGGCTTTCAGTGCTGAAGATTGTGCTTGCGGAAGATGGACGAAGCCAGCGGTGTGTGGCTAGAGTACTTAATGTCAGCCACTCGACCATCCAAAGGGCACTCGTTTTCGAGAGACTGGCAAAATATGCGGAGACCGGGATGTGGTAGGAAAAGAAAAACCATTGCCAACGATGATCGATTTCTTGTTCTTAATACTCGACGGAATCGTCATTTGACTTCAGTAGAAACAAAAAAATCAACTTCGTGAAGTTCGTGGTACCGAAGTAAGTGTGTGGACAGTTCGGCGAAGGTTACGGGAGGTTGGTTTGAAGCCTTGCAGACCAGCTACTGAACCTAAGCTACTCCGACGTAACCGAGTAGCAAGACTACAATTTGCTCGCGAACATTTGATTTGGAATTTGGCACAATTGAGTGCTGTACTGTTTACTGATGAGTCGCGGTTCTGTCTACATTCACCAGATGGAAGAGAACGAGTATGGAGACGACTAGTTTTTACGCGTTTAAACCTTTCGTGTTGTTTGGGCCTCTTGGGCTGTTCTGGCTGATCAAGAAGTTACCGAGAGTTTTTCGGGCTGCATCAAGTTTGTCGGGAGATTTCGGCCCGTGCAGGGCTCTACGAGCAGGTACAAAATGAAAATTGAAGATAAATTGTGAGTACTGCAGTGTTGCCAAGTATGGAGATTTTCCCCCCAAATTGGGGATTTCTGAAGTTTGTGGAAAAATCTTAAAAAATTGTTTAGACGATAAATTAAGAATTTTGAATAAATTCTAACACGCAAAACCCTGAAAAGAGGCCTAATACACGTTCAGAGGGGAATCGGTAGCTCGAAGGCGAAGACTTACCTCCAAGCTAAAGAAGGCTTTATCTAGGTACAAGAAAACTCAAATTAGGTATAAAGGTGTTACAGTAGATAACCTAAAAGCGCCAGAAGCTATAAAATCAAAACAATATGTAAAAGGAGAATCACGCTTTTTGCTCTGAAACACGGTGCTCGACGCTCCTGTTTAAAGAAAGCTCATACACATAAATTCACTCAGAGTGCACAGCTAATATCCACTCAAACTTACCTACGAGGAAAACTCCATCGTGGTGAGGGTGATCATACTGTTCCCACAATGGTGAAACATATCGTTAGAAACAATACTATTTTCTTAAATCTTCAGATTTGGAAATTTATGCCAGCTCTGGCAACGTTGGTTATAGCTATAATCGCCTTTTCGACGAAGTTAAACGCAATCTGTTGGTTGAAGATTTTCTACTTGTGACAAGCAGCAAGTTATTGCATTGGCGATGTAAAATTGATGGACGGTTGGCAGCACTCGTTTGCAAGCAATTACTGAAAGCGTCTAATCACCACTGCTGAAGTTTGGGATATTTTTATTGGACGAGTGGGGAGAAAGGCTTTACACCTGCCTAGTTATTTCCTATTTCTTTTTATTTGCTAAATTCACTTACTTTTTTCCCTTTTTTTATGCATTACGGCTTGTGAAAGTCCTGTGAATGGGAAAGAAATAATCGACTCATTAGAAAGGGCACCAGTGGCGTACGAAGTCGGCAGTAGTTCTGAAGACCAAATTACCCCCTTTAAAGATTAGTATTTCTCCCCTTTAAGTTTGACACTATCAGAGGATACAGAAGGACGCAAGCGAGTCGAATCGTTTTGCGATTCGGATAATTTCGGGGATTTTCCCGACCTTTGTAATTTCCCACCAAGCCGAACTGCGCGACGATCGTGTTTTGTTTTAGAGAGGCGCTCATTTTCCTCAAAACGTGCCCCCCGGCCATCTTAAGTACGCCTACCAGGGAGTGACGGAGCCTGGTCGCTATTATGCCCTAGGGAGATTACGTATGCAAAAATCATCGAAATTGACCTGATGATTTTCGAGATTTAGAGAATGAGTATTTTTGACATGCTCGTTCTCCTAGTCTGGTTGGTGATTACATGAAAGCTTCTTAGAACAGGAAACTGCGAGCAGGCATGTGTCAAACGCGATAGGTCCGGTTGTAAGGCAAGCAATGAATTGAACACGCACTACATCCCTTGGCAACACTGAAAAATCAATAAAAAGAAACCGAATAAAAAAAGTAACTAAATTGGATTATTTGTTAGGAAATGCTCTATAAAACAACTAAGAAGCATATTTACTGTAGAATTGAAAATAAAAGAGTTATCTCGCCTCAAAGTTTTTCATTTCCTAGTTTTTCATGTTTTTCTGCTCATAACTTTTTTATTATTGATGTTACTCCAAGAAGTTATTAATTGAAGTTGTAGATAATTGTCTTATCCACCGAAATGATCTCTGCACAAAATCTTGGTTACTTCTATAGGAGAAAAATACGATCGTCGCGACTTCTATTGGAGATTTAAAAAACGTCATCGGATGATCACGCTGTAGCAACGTTGATTGTAGCCGATGATGCCTCCATTTTGAAGAAATTTAGCGCCATTTCTTGGTTGATGATTTTTCCCTATCTTGTTCAGACAATTATTTTGTGACGTCATCATTTTTACAGTATGGCGGATAATATAGAGCGATCAAAAAGAAATCTTATAGCGGTTGGCTTAAAAACGTACGTCGGCGTACGTAGTAGCTTGAACTTTCTCTACTATATTTCTCATCATACGTCTACCCTCCATAGTTATTGTTGCTTAGCCCCACGTTGCTGGAGCCAAACATTCGTTACCGATCTTGGTTCCATATCTTTTAGGTTATTGCCAAAAGTTCTTTTATCTTGTGTTTATTGATAAGTATGAACGTTTGTTTTGTGAATGCGATTTCAATTATCCCAACATTTAGCGGAAGCTTAGGTTCGATAGTGAAACGGAGACCGAACGTTAGGTTTGCCCATCTAAAGGGAACACTTGTAGGATTAAAGATTGTTGCTAACAACGCCACTTTTGAAACTTCTTTAGAAGAAGCTTGTTCATGGTTGCTACACGAAGATCGACAGTTGGGTTTTGTCTTCCTAAAGCAAGCGTTTTGAAGTTTTCAAACAGGCCCGTAAGTCGCTCTTACCCTTCTTCCTGTGCTTCTGTTTTTAAACCTTCATATATGGTGTCTCGTGATTATTGGACAGAACTTCGGGAGCTAATGATAGAGGTTGTTTTAAGTAAAAAAGTTTTGATTCTGTTTTGTTTCGTAGCTACAGCCGGAGATAAAATCGAACAGATGTTTATATGAACTTTTCTACTATCAGCTTTCGAAGCTCTACCCATCCCTTGACTCTATACGAAGCTTACAAGCTTTTCTTGTCTATCTTACTTCGTACTTTTCGAACAAGCAAAGTCAGTTTTCATCCTTCCCGGCAACGCCGCTTCGGAAATTTCTTTCCGAGAAGCTTGCTCCAGGTAGCCAGACAACGGTTTTGTCTTCTTAAAGGAAGCTTTGCGAACGTAAGAATGTAATTTCTAAACAGCTTGCATGATTTCCTTATCGATCACGCTTCGTACTCTTCGAAAAAGCCGATAGTCAGCCTCTGTCTTTCTCTGACAACGCTGCTTCTGAAACTTCTTTAGAAAACCTTTCTCGCACTTTCCAGTCAGGCCGTCTTGTGGGCCGACGGGCTTCAATCTTCCCGGCAGCATTTGTCCTTTTGTTTTTTAACTTTCTTAAACGAAGCTTAACTGGGGTAGTCGGGTGGAATCTAACGGTCGAGTCTCTCTCTCTTCACCACCAGTCAGGCTGCAACCTTCTCGGCAACGTTTCTTACGGTATACGCACTTCTCTGTTTTTTTTTTAATTAAACGAGACTTGTATGATCAAGCAGAAACTAACGTTTGGGGCTTGTATTGCAAAATTAGACATCGCGCTTTCCAAACGGTGTGAAAAGTACATAGTCAAGCAGAAGCTAACGGTTGAGTTTTACTCTCTCAAAGGCAACTTTTGTAAAGTTAATGATGACACTTCATGCTCGTCAGCCTGCATTCTTCCCGACAACGTCACTTTTGCAAGCTTAAAGGATACTTACGTGAAGTGACCGAGCGACGATCAAGCAATCGTGAGATTAAAGATCGCATTTATCGAATAGAACTTTTCTTTCTGACAGCGTTATTTTTTTTCAACCTTCTTAAAGGACACTCGCTTGGACTGCCATACAGAGGCTGACTGTCAGATTTTGCCTTCCCAAAGAAAGTTATTGCAAGATTAAGGATCGCGCATATCCACCATGACTTCCAACATTTAAGTCTATCTTCTTAGACCCTTCTCACCCGTCTTCCTCCAGCTGTCTGGAATTCCACGCGTAACATCTCGCTGCCGGCAAACTAGGTGTATCAGAATGAAAGGCCCATGACAGCCCTCCTACTCAGGCGAGGTAGCTTACATGCCGTCCAACAGTCGGCTTCCGTCTTTCTTAACAACGTTGCTTTTCTAACCTTAAAGGAAACTATCGGAAGGTTTCCCGAACCTTGGTATTTCTCTGCTACATCGCTTATGGCGATATTAGTACAACAAGAGCAATTTACTGACGATGATACGAGTTATATCAGACAGGTGAGATCTGTCTTCTTCTTTGTCTCAGGGTTGCCTTCTTTCATCCTGCTTCTGTGCATCGCCTCTTCCATCCTCCAACCTTTCTCCCCAAGGTCTTCCAACAGTCTGTCCCTCTACATAGTCTTCTCTTCCCATTCTCGACCCTTTTACCAACGTATTCCCCACTACGCTTCTGCACATGTCCGCATCATCTTAGCCTGCTTTCCTGCATTTTCTTGTCAATAGGTCCTGCTTTGACCGTTCCTCTGATGTAGTCGTTTCTTATCCTGTCTTTCCTTGTTACCCTGCACATTCTCATTTCAGCCACTTCCAGCTTTTTTCCTGGGCTTTTGTAATTGGCCACGTACTGCATAGCAGGTCTCACCACAGTCTTTTACAACTTCCCCTTCATCCTGCAGGTCACCTTATCACACAACACACCACCAGTTTAGCCATCTGCAATTTACCCTGTGCTGTATTTCAGCATCCAGTTCTCTGTCGCTCTGCATGGTTGATCCAAGATACTTGAACTTCTTAGCCGGTGGTAACTGTTCTTCCTGAAGCTTTCCACACTGCTTTGTTATTATGTATTCCGTCTTTGACTTGCTAATCTGCATTTCCCTCTCTTCCGGTGCTTTCCTCAAGCTTCTCTTCCATTTCCACAGCAACATGCTCCACGGTGCTGGGCTCTTCACGTCTTTTACAAGCACGTCCATAATCAGATCAAAGAGGTATGGACTGAGTGTAGCCCAACTCTTATCGGAAATCCCCCTGTCTTGCCTACACTGCTTCTAACCTGCGTCGCCGTACCTTCATGTATCTCTTTTACCAACTTCACATACTTTTCCGGTACTCCTTTCTCTCTCATTCTTCGTCATACCTCCTGCCTGGGGACTCTCTCTCTCATATGATTTTTCCTGGTCTATGAAGACTGAAATTCTCTTTTCCATTAATCCCTCTCGGACCTTAGTTTCCACGTGTAGCCTTCCTTCAATTGTTTGATCCCTCTGAAGTTACCACAATCCTGGACATCGCCTTTCTCTACAGGTGAGATCTGTATTGCGATATAATTAATAGAACGGCTCTGGTGCTTGTCTTGGTAATGACCGCGTTTGGATTTTTCAAGTCTCTAATGCGTGAAACCTTCTTGCTCAACGCTTACTACTCCGTCGAGTTTCGGCTATAGCATTTAGGTTAGAAAATACATTAAAAAATTAATTAGACGTATAAATTAAGAATGTCGAGATTGACACAGACGAACAAATGCAGTTTAAAAATACGATCGCTTCTAACTCTTGACGAAGGCAATAAAAAATAAGAAATTACATTTAAAATTGAATTAAACGCTTTAAAAGCTAACAAACCTACAAATTAAAGAATTCTGTTTCTTAGCTTGTTTAACATTGCTGTAAAAAATACGATGGGAAAGTACACAATAGAATATTGCGCAAGTTACATTCGAACAAGTGCATTCTCAGAAATTAAAGTAAAACCCATTAAAGAGATATCAAGATTAGATAAATAAAGGGTTTTCCAATAAGAGGTGTTATTTTGAATAGCCCGCTATTTCGGTAGATGTCACTTTTGAAGCTATCATTTTTTGACATTTGACAAGTAGAAACTACGCCATTAATAAATATGGAACGATACACGCTTCAACAACGCATTGAAATTATTAAAATTCACTATAAAAATGGTGAAAATTTGGCAGAGACGGTTCGTAAAACTCGAACATTTTTGGGTCACCGTGAAGCACCTTGTCGGACCGCAATACAGAAATTGGTGAAAAAATTCGAGCTCTTGGGACAAGTTAGTGATGTGAAGAATAAAACCCGTGCACGTCGCTCAAGAACAGCCGAGAATATTGCTGTTGTAGCCGAAAGTGTTAAAGAAAACCCAGGTTTGTCCATTCCTCGTCGTTCTTTGGAATTAGCCATTCCACAAACGTCATTACACCGTATTTTGCATAAAGATTTGGGTCTTAAGGCTTATAAAGTCCAGTTAACACAAGAACTCAAGCCGGCCGATCATCAACAACGTCGTGTCTTTGCTGATTGGGTCGTTGAAATGCATGAAAATGATCCAGAATTCCATCGAAAAATCATCTTGAGTGATGAGGCCCATTTCCACCTCGGTGGCTTCGTCAACAAGCAAAATTGTCGGATCTGGGGCTCAGAAAATCCAAGAGTTATTGTTGAAAAGTCTCTCTATCCTCAACGTGTGACTGTTTGGTGCGGTTTATGGTCCGGCGGAGTCATTGGACCTTACTTTTTCGAAAATGAGGCTGGAGCAACAGTTACGGTGACTGGATTGCGCTATCGAGAGATGATTAACGATTTTTTATGGCCGGAATTGGATGGTATTGATCTGGACAACGTTTACTTTCAACAAGACGGCGCTACGTGCCACACAAGCAACGAAACCATTGATCTTTTACGGAAAAAGTTTCCGGACCGTGTTATCTCTCGAAGAGGTGATCACAATTGGCCACCGAGATCTTGTGATTTAACACCTTGCGACTTCTTTCTTTGGGGCCACGTGAAAGAGAAGGTCTACGCCAACAGCCCAGCGTCGATTCAAGACCTCAAAGATGGAATTCGTGAGGCTATCGAGGACATAGGGCAGCCACTTTGCGATTTGGTTATGGAAAATTTCATGAAAAGGATATTGTCCTGTAAGCGTGGTCGTGGTGGTCATTTGCCTGATGTTATTTTCCACTATTAACGGCATACCTTCCTCTTTATAATGAAATAAACATCCGATCATTTATATTAAAAAATGGCACTTTTCTTTGAATATCAAAATAACACCTCTTATTGGAAAACCCTTTACATTGTCGAAGAAAGCTACAGAAGAAATCATTTGGATATCAGGTAGAAAGAGAAAGAATAAAAACAAACATCACATAGTTTTATGACGACCAGGATATTACATTTTATGACGCCCTTCAACGTGGGGCCTTTTTAACATACGCATTCTGTTATTTCATTTCACGTTAATCGGAAGTACAAGAACTTTTTCAAAGTTAGCAATTCAATTGTTTGAAAGGATCCTTGATATATTGCTTGCCCCCTCAACTCCAAATTGCAATCTTTTGTTATGCATTTTTTTCTTTTATTTTTTGACATCCGACCTACTTCATGATATTAATTAAAATTATGTGCGTTCTTGGTTTTCTTTTTTTTTTTGCATTTTCTCTTTTACACTTTTCTGATCTCAAGTGACAATGCCGCAAACATACTAGAACAAAACAAATATTGTAAGACAAATAAAAAAAAAGAATTCGCAACGAAAAACAAGATCTTAAAATAGACTAAAACAGAACTCATAATAAATTTACATTTTCCGGAATGCCCTGTATCAATTCAGAAAACAAACTCGATTTTATAGCGATACACAATATCGTCCTTCAGGGATAAGGCTGGAGAGTCGCGGTTTCCTTGTTAAATTTATAATTTATTCACGTTTATAGTACACAATCGAACGAGAGAAAAGAAGATTAAAAACCCCCACCTTAATACATCATTCATCTCTGTTTCGGGGGCGGATATTTTTTTATGTAGCGCAACAAATATATTATTAAACTCTCTCCCTCTTGCGCTCTACGAGAATATCGAGAAACACGAGGGTTGATGTGTGTGTGTATGTGTATGTTGTGACGTAATTAGTATAAGCAGAAAAACGGAAAATGTATGTTGGTGGTGGTGTTTTTGTAAGGCGGAAAAGCAACTGGATCAAACTTGGATTAATACACCCACATGCATATAGAAGTTTTTTAAATCGATTTGTATGCCTACAAGAGGGAAAACTTTGTAAATATTGAACAATATTTTTGTTTTTCTTTTTTTCTTTGTTTCCTTTCGACCATATTTGTTACAGTACGTTGGTGTCCTGGAAGATATTTAGACAGGTACTGAATCAAGTACATCCCATAAATTCGGGATTAGAAGCGATGGCACTAAAATCCACAATAGATTTAACGTGTAACGATTACATATCAAATTTTGAGTTCGATGTTTTTACGAGGTAAGCTCAATAAAATGGTGAACGTTTATAAAATCGTTTTAACACTAATTGTGTTTTGTTTTGCAGATTATTTCAGCCATGGGCTACGTTATTACGTAACTGGCAGATCCTAGCCGTAACGCATCCCGGTTATGTTGCGTTTCTTACGTACGACGAGGTCAAAGCACGTCTACAAAAATATATAAATAAGGCTGGAAGTTATGTGTTTAGATTATCATGTACCAGGTTAGGGCAATGGGCTATTGGTTATGTTACGTCGGATGGAGAAATATTGCAGACCATACCTCAAAATAAAAGTCTGATACAAGCGCTGCTGGATGGATACAGAGAAGGGTTGTAAGTGTTTCTGTTAGAAAATCGTATGTGTGCTAAATGCCATAACCTCACTTTATGTTTTCGACGTAAAAGCTACAACACATGTGTTTAAAATATCTACAAACTCACCAAATTGGTTACAAAAGGAATGATTTTATCTTTAGTCTTATGAGCTTTATACAGTGGTACCTCCAGTAATGTTTATGTACCAGAATTACGCCAAGATATCGAGTTTGGATGGTTGGTTTCTGAAAATCTGTAGGAATAAATTAGTATTTTATTCATAATTAAATGCCTCTTTTAAAACATTCAATTTGTTTTACGGAAATCTTCGTCACAAATAGTCTATGCAATTTAAATTAAGTTTAAAAAGATACACTCAAAAGGATTGATAAGCTACGGAAAAGCAAAAGTCCGATTATTATTAATCATTGCTTTGCAAAAAAGATAAAGTCTGAATTATAAAAATGTATACAGGATGTCAATAAATAATACCAACAAACTGATAAGATAAATTTCTGATATCAAATATTCTTAAATGGAACCTACGGTCAATTGCCTTGTTACGAGGTAATGAGTCTTCAAAAAATGTGTTCAGATAACTTTATGTTGACTTTTGGGTGCATTGTCCCTATTTGCCAAAATATCAAAAATTTTTGGTAAAAGAAATTGTAAGAACTTGCCTTCCAGATGTTCCAAACTGACTTCATTATTTTTACAACATGCTAAGCAGAGCATCTTAGCAAAAAAAAATAATTAAATATCTAGTTACAGGGCTTTACATCTTGAGTTTTGTGTTATTGATAAAATATGTAACTAATTAGAAAGTTTTGGTCGAGGAGGCAGAGACCTGCACGGACGAGGCCCCAGTTTAAAAATGTATTGGACTGTTTGGGCCTGCGTCCGGTTAATCGGGCCGTTCGATCTTGCCGGTCCTTCTGAACTATTCGGCCCTTCGGGTTTATCAGGCCATATAGACCTCTCGAACCTTTTGACTTCTCGGCCCTTCGGGTTTATAGGTCGTTTTTGACTTGGACTTTTCGGGTCTATCGGACCGTTTTAGTCTTTCAGCCCAACTGAATTTCTCGGCTCCTCGGGCTCCTCTGTCGGCCGTTCGGACCTCTTGGACCTTTTGCACTTCTTGGCCCTTCGGGTCTATCAGACTGTTTTGATCTTTCGGCCTTTTGAATTTCTCAGCTTCTGGGGCTTCTCTGTTGGGCCTTTTGGACATCTCGGCCCTTCGGGTCTATCGGGCCGTTCGGACCTGTCGGACTTTTTAGACTTCTCAGTCCTTCGGGTCTATTTGGCAGTTTTAATCTCTCGGACCTTTTGAGTTTCTCGGCTCCTCGGGCTTCTCTGTCAAGCCGTTCGAACCGTTTGGACTTCTAGGCCCTTTGGGTTTATCAGACAGTTTTGATCTTTCAGGCCTTTTGAATTTCTCAGCTTCTCGGGCTTCTCTGTCGGGCCTTTTGAACTTTTCGGCCCTTCGGGTCTATCAGGATGTTTTAATCTTTCAGACCTTCTGGATTTCTCAGCCCTTCCGGCTTCTCTGTCGGGCCTTTTTGGACTTCTCGGCCCTTCGGGTCTATCAGGCTTTTTTAATCTCTCGGGCCTTCTGCATTTCTCAACCCTTTGGGCTTCTCTGTCGGGCCTTTTTGGACTTCTCGGCCTTTCGGGTCTATCAGGCTTTTTTAATCTCTCGGGCCTTCTGGATTTCTCGGCTCTTCGAGCTTCTCTGTCAAGCCGTTCGGACCTTTTGGACTTCTTGGCCCTTCGGGTCTATCAGACCGTTTTGATCTTTCGGCCTTTTGAATTTCTCAGCTTCTCGGGCTTCTCTGTTGGGCCTTTTGGACATCTCGGCCCTTTGGGTCTATCGGGCCGTTCGGACCTGTCGGACTTTTTAGACTTCTCGGTCCTTCGGGTCTATTTGGCAGTTTTAATCTCTCCGAACTTTTGAATTTCTCGGCTCCTCGGGCTTCTCTGTCAAGCCGTTCGAACCGTTTGGACTTCTTGACCCTTTGGGTCTATCAGACCGTTTCGATCTCTCAGGTCTTTTGAATTTATCAGCTTCTCGGGCTTCTCTGTCGGGCCTTTTTCGACTTCTAGGCCCTTTGGGTCTATTAGACAGTTTTGATCTTTCAGGCATTTTGAATTTCTCAGCTTCTCGGGCTTTTCTTTTGGGCCTTTTGAACTTTTCGGCCCTTTGGGTCTATCAGACAGTTTTGATCTTTCAGGCCTTTTGAATTTATCAGCTTCTCGGGCTTCTCTGTCGGGTCTTTTTGGACTTTTTGGCCCTTCGGGTCTATCATACTATTTTAATTTCTCAGGCCTTCTGGATTTCTCAGCCCTTTGGGCTTCTCTGTCGAGCCTTTTGGACTTCTCGGCCCTTCGGGTCTATCGGACCGTTTTAACTCTCGGGCCTTCTGAATTTCTCGGCTCCTCGGGCTTCTCTGTCAAGCCGTTCGGACCGTTTGGACTTCATGACCCTTCGGGTCTATCAGCCCGTTTTGATCTCTCAGGTCTTTTGAATTTCTCAGCTTCTCGGGCTTTTCTATCGGGCCTTTTGGACTTCTCGGCCCTTCGGGTCTATCAGACGGTTTTGATCTCTCACGCTTTTTGAATTTCTCAGCTTCTTGGGCTTCTCTGTCAGGCCTTTTTGAACTTCTCGGCCCTTCGGGTCTATTGGGAAGTTTTAATCTCTCGGACCTTTTGAATTTGTCGGCTCCTCGAGCTTCTCTGTATGGTCGTTCGGATTGCTGTGGTCATTTGGGCCTCTTGGACTGTTTGACCCTATCGGACCGATCAAGAAGTCATCTGGAGTTTTTCGGGTCGCGTCAGATTTGTCTCCAGTGCATAGCTCTACGAGGAGGTACAAAATGAAAATTGAAGATAAATTGCGAGTACTGCAGTGTTGCCAGGTATGGAGGTTTTTCCCCAGATTGGGGATTTCTGAAGTTAGTGGAGAAATTGGTGAGGATCTTAAAAAATCTTTTTGGGGATAAATTAAAAATTTTGAACAAATTTGTAACCATAATCAAAGTTTTATTTTTGTCATTGGAAGTTTTGGAGTCAGTATAAAATTTTATTAATAAACGAGTTTTCTGAGAAATCGATAACAAAAAATGTTCCATTTGGTGCGTACTTTCTTGAACACATATTGGAGAAAAGTCAAAGTTTGTTAATAATATTTTCATAACATTTTGGCGAAGTTTAACGCCATCTGTTGGTTGATGATTCTCACCTACAGCATAAAAGATTACTTGGTTCACAAGCAAGCAGCAAGTTATCGCATTGGCAACGTAAGCATTATTTTAAAAATTTTTAAAGTTGGAGATTTTCGTGTACCGTGTATCTGGCAACACTGAAGTAGGGGCACCTTTCTCGTTCGTTCCATTTGAAGCCCTTCCTAGTTATTTACTATTTATCACTTAATTTGTTAAATTCACTCACTTGCATCAAAGCTTGTGGAAGCCCTGTCATAGTAAGTGACCTTCAAGTCTGGTAATGGAACTATGCACGAGAAGGGTGGCAAGCGGATGTTTCAGTTTTGTTTTGAGTGTAACTAGTGTGATTCAATGTTGCTTTCTACAGTAACCATCATAGAAATTCTTGCTTCTCTTCAGCCTAGAAGTTAGTTAATGGTCATTACAGTTCGAGCAGTGATGATGGTGGTGGTGAAACTGTAAACACTGAATGGGTCAGGGGCAGTGCTGGTTATTGTGAAGTTGTACCGGAAGATGCAAAGGTGATAAAGGGCGTGATGTTGAACTAAAGATTTTGATGTTTTGTCAATTACCACGATTCTTATTTCAGCGTATGAAATTATGTTCTATGGATCATGGGCAATGACTGAAGGGGTCATAATTGAAAATATTTTCACCCAATGTAGATGTCACCATTTAGCAATCCTCAGGGTTTCCCCTCAGTCTGTTCATTAAAATACAGGTATTCTGCGTTGAAAGGATCGGAAGGTTGTAGGTTATGTATGAGAAAGAGGTTAGGTTAGATTGTTACAGCACTGATCATTAGATTTAAGTGGAGAAAAGAAATGTTACATCTAAAATGATAAATAATGAAGTCTTGGTATGTAATTCTGAGATTTAAGCTTTAATCTTTTCTTTATTTCATGAGTAAAACTCTTAATTTATTGAAAATCACAAAACTGATAAAGTGAGGTTAAGCGATGATTTCATGTTTAAAATTTACAAGTGTCTTTTTATAGTTATTTGTTTCCTGATGGTCGGTCAGTAAATCCAGATCTCTCTTGGGCCGTTCAACCAACCCCAGAAGATCACATAGCAGTGACGCAGGAGCAATACGAATTATATTGTGAGATGGGTAGCACGTTTCAATTATGTAAAATTTGTGCAGAAAACGATAAGGATGTCCGTATTGAACCATGCGGGCATTTACTTTGCACACCCTGTTTGACTTCCTGGCAAATTGTAATACAATTTATAAAGGTAATTATGATATGTAAAATTCATATTTTATTATATATTGCAGGATTCAGAAGGTCAGGGTTGTCCGTTTTGTCGAGCTGAAATCAAAGGTACTGAACAAATAGTAGTAGATCCGTTTGATCCGAAGAAGTCGCACAACAAATCGAAAGCGGCAGTGTTGTTGGCGCAAAACGTTGACGATGAGGATTTAGATTTAGAGGTATCAACTGATCATTGCACGAATGATTATGCAGACTAGCGCTGGGCTGTGCTTCTTCGTGTATTATTATTATATTATGATTATTACGTTTCCCATTATTATTATATATATGTGCTTATGCTTTATTTATTTTTAAAGTTAAGGAGGTTATATATGATAAGAAATACACGTGTGTCGTAATGGTTTTCTAGGGTTTAAATAATGGAACTTAAAAAGAAGAGATGAAGGATTTATTTTGCACGTTTTATGTGACTTTTGTGCTTGTATTTGTCACCATTGTTTCTGAAATGTCAGGGAATTGCATGTACTTAAATTATTTTTGTGAGCACTGAAAATTCTTGCTCGGCATGGTATTATATATACGTTTTATGTTTAAATTGCGTTAATCATTAATTGTTGGGAATTGCAAGACTTTTTTAATTTAAGATTACAAAGTGATTTATTTTTATTTAAAATATCAGTCAATACCTTTGACAGTTGGTGGATTTCAACAAACATAACCTTAAAATTGATTATGGCTAGTAAGAGCTGTTTTGTGTCATGTTTTAATAATAATTAATATATTTAGATGTTCAAGCTTGCCAGCAAAGATAAGTAAGTTTCTGTTAGGATTTTAAAGATATGATAATTAGACTTGCTGATGTCGGAATTGAATTTACTACCCTGCTAAGTGCTGAACATTAATATGCTACCGTCGACCATATTATTCATCTGAATCACTGATTGACTCATTTATGGTGTTTTCAACATGTATTTTTGGCTTTGTTTTCTCCACCTTCAGCAAGTCTGGTGATAAAAATAGGTTATAGTTGAGGTTATGTTGAAGTAATAGCTGGAGACGCCAATAATTTTGATATTTTATTATGAAGTAGTAAACATCGATAAATAATTTTTACTTTATTTCTATCTTAGCAATTGATGATTATCGTATGCGACATTTAATTCGACACAACATGAGGCCTAGTTTAAGATTATCATTCTTTGTGTCTTCTAAGAATTTTAATCAAAGTTATTAATGCAGAAAAAAATGTATTTTTATTTATTTAATTTTCTTTTATAAAACCAAATATACAAACATCTCACACTCTCACCAAAATATCATCAGTTGTTAATATTACATATAATTTATTATTCTCTTTTAGAATGACAATAATAATAGTAATAATAATAGTCGTTAATGGAAGGTATTAACACATTTTTTCATTAATAATTTTGATGTATATAATAGTTTATTCTTAAATAAGTTAAATATATGTTAGCAGTCTAAACAGTTATTGTTGTATTATTTGTTTTTGTCTTCGTTTTTTTATTTTCATTAATTAGTGAACACACACATATATTATCTCTTTCTGCATGAAGTGGTGTAATGTTTTATATGTATAAAAAATATGTTTGTGTGCTTTGTTTTGTACCACTGCTTTTATTATATTTTAACAGCACGGTAAGTAGGATGTGCCAAGTTTTATATATATTTTTTTTGCTTTTGCATTTACCGCTTGAAACAAGTATTGCAATGCATGTTTTGCATTATTTTTGTTATCATTTTCAATGCATACAAGGCATTTAATCTATTGTTGGTCATAGACTAACGGTTTTAAACTAAATCATATTTTTTGATGTTTAGTATATGGATTTCTGAAACTGCTTCAAAATATCTAGTAATCTATGAATTTTGTTTCTTTTTTCAAAACGAAGATTTAGTTGAATTGAGCTCATAAAACTGTAACTCTTTCTTTTCAACGATTTCCGAGACCTCTAATACTAAATACTGAAAAGAACACCCTGTATATAATTTGCAAGTGCCTAATTAACATTATCTAATGTTATACTTTGTTATTTTGTCTCATTTCATGGTTTTTCCAAGTAATCTTAAGTTTATAGATTTATATTTATTTCACTCGAGTAAAAATCGCGTGCATTCTAGTCGTTACGCGTTTCTAGGAAGGTTGCTGTTAAGCGTAATGGCAACAATTTTTCTTGTAATCGGCGCTATTTAAAACGGTGCGCTTTTTTTTTTATTAGAGAAGAGAAAATATAGACATTTGACTAGTTTTACAAACTTCTTGATAATTTATTATTTGTATTAAACAATAATTTATTGAAGAAAGAATCTTGAAGGTTTTATCGTTAGTACCAAGAATTGTCTATATATACAGGGTGTTTGATATAATAACGATATTAATATTGAAGAATCACGTTAAGTAGATGACCAATGATAAATTAAGTGTTTTGAATACAAAATATAAAAAAAGTAAATAGTTCTTGATGAGCAAATAAGAAATTATAAAAATAAATTGTTCCTGCAGCAGAATCATGATCAACCTTTAGGGTTCTCTATATAAAAGAATAATTTGAGGTTATGTTTAAAAAATTCCAGGACATTGCTTATTTTGTGAATAGCTTACTTTATCCATAAATGTATGGTTTTGGCAAATAATGACACTCCTAACACTTACTGTCTGATTTGCAATTTGTGCCTTTCATATTCTGCTTTTAAGTCCTTTCTCTCTTTTCCAGCTTTTCTGTTTTGATTTATTTAATGTACCCTTTGTTTATTTACTTTATCTTTAACTTTTTACTTCTATTTTCCAACTTTAATGCTTCTATCTTAACACAATATTATGAAACCATATTCGTGATTGTTTTTTGTTTTACACAAGCCGAAACCTGCTTGTTTAATGGTTACTCACCATAAGTATCTAATAATTTACATCCATCGTTTTGCTCTCGCATTTGGACGAGACTAGGGCCGATCCTAGGCGAGTCATAGTCTGGCGGCTTTTCATTACATGTCAAATAGCAGTGGGGGCAAGGGGGTAAAAGTTGGAAATTTTGTAGTTTTTGAAAACGAGAAATCGAAATAACTCGAGAAGGGTAGAGCGAACGCGGTGACACCTAGCGGCAAAAAAAGAATCTTCCGCCTCAAGGCAGTTTTAAATTTGAACCCATAGGCGTCCATGGGAGGGTATCGGTGCAGGGGTTTTGCGAAGATATCGAAACGGAATTTAGTGCCCCGATTGAGTGTCTTCAACCGCATATGATGCCACTTGAACTGATTTTGCATTTTTTAAGATTCGGCCACTAGAGGGCGCGACTGGCCAAACCAAGGAAGGCTTGTAGCTCAGAGACTATAAGGGCTACAGGAGTCTAGTTTTCACCGATTGACGCAGCAAATAATAGAGAAAGTCCGATGAAAAACCAAAAAATCCCGAAGTTCTGTAAAAAAACCGTTTAGGTAATCTGCGAACTTTACAACCCTCACCAAAACCATTCAGGTAGTCTGATCAACATAATATTTGAGATTTATGTTCTGGGGTTGTTTATCTACCCACCCGAGAAAACTCGATTCGATTCGATTAACTCCGCACTTTTCTCCATGGCACGCCGAGACGCCCACTTAAAAAATTTGTAACTCAGTTAATTATAGTCCGATCAAGCTGGGATCTTTTTTAAACTAAAGAGCATCATCGCGGAAATAGGTTTAGGTGGATACCAGTGGCGTCTTTCGGGTTTTGGGGTCGATTAGAACAGAAAAACGTAATTTGCCTTCTCCTTTTTGAAGGTGTAACCAGAGTTCCTAGGAAAACGTAGTTGTAACACTCTGATGCGCCGTGGAATCGGGAACAAAATGCACTTTTTTCTATAAGGTCATCTAGGTCGAAAACGCGAAACACTGAAAGGTTCCCCCTCGAAACCTAGGGGGAATCGTTTCCTTTCTGTGCCTACTAGCGCAGTTATTTTTGAGTAATTAATGCTGAGATTCGGCATGTAGCTCACCTAAATCTGTATGCATCTCTTTTTCAAATTCGATTAAAATAGGCGGAGGAACTTTAGAGCTAGGAAATTTTAAAATTTCTTGTAGATTTGCTATTTGTCATTTTTGCCGGAACGGTACGTCCTATCGACTCGGAGCTTTGACCATCGCAAAGAAAAGGTAAAGATACTTTTTCTACCACTTTTTCGAGAAAGCACTCCTTGTACCTAAAATCGAATCTGATGGTATAACGTAGGAAAGTTGGTGGCCATAGGCGTGCGGTCGAGTGATCGATAAAAGCGTTGCGGGGAGATATCTCGAGCTCTCGAATATTTGATTCTTATGATGAGGGCTATACCAAGAGTTATCGAGGCATGGCACGTGTGTAAGGAGGCACACCTACTTACAGATAATGGATTTTCATGATGTTATTACACGTCTGGAAATTCTGAAAAAAAAGCTGAGGTATTTGGTGCCTATAGCAGAATTTTGTGAGACAGCTTTGTGTGTCAAACAAGGTGGTATGTTTAATGTCAGTTTTATTCAATAACATCAAAATCAAGTAAACATTCTATTAAAAGAAAAAGTTTCCCTTCAGGTTCTAGCTTGTGGTAAAACAAAAAACAATCATGAACAAGTCTTTTTCATAATCTGTGTTAAATTATCCACAAGTTTCATTTTTTGTCATTTCTCCATATTGTACTTTATATGAGATATTGGACTTTAAAACAACAGAGTATTTTCATGTCTAGCAGTATTTAGTGAGTCATAAACTTTCTTAGAAAATAAAAGCGCCAATAAATTGCTCTCCAAAGTAGGCAGTTACATTTTCCTAATTTAAACAACTTTGTATTTTACGGTTTACGAAATCTCTTCAGTCAAACTTGATTGTAGTGACAAAATTTAGTAGCGTCCTAGAACTATTTACTTTGTCAAGTCTTAATTAAATTATTCATTTGTTTCTGTTCTCACCGTGACAAATCTTGTTTTCAAGGATGGAAGTGATTTGTGGAATTGTGGTGGAAGTAGTCTACAAGCACTTGCTCTATCACCAAGAACTGAAATTTCAGTAAATACCTCTAAATGCTCACGACACATTCTTTTGCACTAATAATTCTCCATTTTTAGACTGCAGTAAGCCCAATGATATCACCTCGAAGTAGTCCACGTTTAATACGTCGAAGTATGACACCAACCAATGTGATACCACCACCTCTTCCACCACGCAAAAGTTCACCCACATTAGAACAAACGATACCCACAACAAGTTCAAGTACTATGCGGAATGGTACATCAAGTACAAATGGTACTATAACATCTTGCAATACGGTGGAAGAACCAAAAATTGTCCTACAACAACTGCCATTACTTCCAAGGATAATGAAGAGTAGTTCAATGCAGGAAATCAATCGAGATACTAGTAGTTCAGAAACAGATAACGTTGTGGAACTGAGTTCGCCTGAGACGATATATGGAATTGTAATTTCTGATTTTAATATGGACACGAAAAGTTATAGTAAACAAAGTCAGTATTGGAAAACACCACAACCGAGCCCTTGTCCAACAAAGTCGAGTACAACGCCTAATTTTGGTAACGCACAAATAAATATTATCAAAAATATTAGTCATGAACCTACTTATGAAAATATTAGGATAAATATGCCACCTAAAAGTAAAGAAAAATATAATCCATTAACGTCTGATGATAACAGTTCGGTTTGTTATGAAAATCTTAACATGGACTATATTAAGAAATTAGTAAGCGAAGGCTATTCCAGAGATTCTGTTATTAAAGCTTTAGGTATTACAAGGAATAATGTAGATATGGCTTGTGATATTCTTCATGAATTCGGCACTAAGCTTGGATAGTTAAATAAGAAAATAGCCGAGAGGACTATTCAAGGAGCTCGATGACTGTATTTGAGCTTTTTAAATAGTCAACTTGGTTAGAGAAGTTTTGTATGTACAAGGGTGTCATCTTAATGTGTTTTTATGCACAAACCAAAAAAAAGCAGTTGAAATATTAAAATACATTTTGTTCTTGAATTGTTTTTGTTTTTTCTAGCTGAACTCCCGAGATCATAAGTTATATTTGTCCGAGTCTTTTTATTTATCTTGTAATATGTTAATTAGATGATTCATTTCTCAAGAAATGTATACTATAGTGATAATTGAACCAATCTGGATGGTGCTAAATCTTAGCTAGAGAAAAATGAATCATCTTGTTTACAAAACATGTATTGCTCCACACTATGGTGGATTGTGAAAGACGATTGTTAAGAATGTTCAAATTTATTTGTTATGCAATACATTTGCTGGAATTTAAAAAGTGTTTCAACTGCTCCATTTCCACTTTTAACACGTCTAACAAATTTTTAAATCTTCACCAAAAATGAAATCCTTGTTACATACAAAACTAAAAGCAAGTCAAAATCTTAGCTTGAACGAACAATTGTTTGTATATTAAACTTATTGAAAAAAAACTAGTTCTTGTTGGTTTTATATTATTGTCGTGCCCTCAAATGTTTGAAAAAAATTGTTATTAATAAGGCAGGGTAAATTAATACAGAGGGCTTCATCTAAGTAGGTGAAAATGTTTTCTCTTTTGTTTGTGTTGATTGAAAAAAAAGGAAAATAAAAATTAGAAAAAATAAAGTAATGAGAATAACGAAATTAAAACTTCTATTTTATTATAAAACAAAAGGAAAATTAAAAGAGTGATAAGGTAACCTACTTGGATAATAATTTTGAAGAAGCACGGAAAGTGTCAGAGGTATTACTACTGTGCATGTAGAGGACGCTTAACTTAATTTACAAATTGAAAACAGAATTCAAATATCATTCCGCATTTTTTACTTAAGATGTGATACTGATTATATAAAATTATATTTCTTTGGTTAGATTACTGGCACGATATCCAATATTATGCCAATTGTTTTTCATCACCTAGTGCTGATATTACAAAGAGCAAAAAGATCTTTGTTAATGTTGATGTCTTCACGGATGGTAACATCTGTTGCACCAGTCTTTTTTTTGATTTTCTGAACCAGCTAGATCTACTAAATGAAACTCGGCTATTTTATTGATATTGCTAGAAAACATCGAAAATAAAAAAATTCTTGTAAGGTAAATGGTAAATATGGCATGACTTCTAGAACTATGTGTGTTCATGTCTGTGCTACCAAGAGAACTTCTAGCTAGCTAGATTATTCTCAAGTTTTAGAAGCACTTTGTACAATTTGTTTGATTAGGCTTGGGATAATAATGTCTTTTAAATCTTCTCTAATTTCAACAAGACACTGTTCGCATTATCTTTGAGCTAATAAGTCGTATAAAATTTCTTGATATAGTTCCATAAGTGAGACAGTGATGTTAAAATCGTAAGTAAAATTATCATCAACCTAATTAAAAATGAAAAAATGTACAGCACAAGAAATGACTCCAATTTCACCTTCACCATTATAAGTTTATAAGTAGCTTCCATTTGACATATTTTACCTGATCCAGTCTGCCCATAGGCGAGTATAATTATATTGTAGCCTTCAAAAAGATTATCAATTATATGTTTAATGCACATATTGTAGAAGGTGTCCTGTGAGGTGGTACTTTCATAAACATAAGTAAAAGCTTTATCAGTATCTTTTATTCTAATTTGCTTTGATGTAGGGGACAATCAAACGAATAAAACTTGAAGACTGAAATATGAACCCTAATGCTGTCACATCTGTGAAATCAAGATTGTCTTCTGTAAGGTTTTTACAATTGATATTCATGATTATGCACTAGAAATAGAAATTTCAGTTTTCTACCATCTACTTTCAAGAACTCATTCCCAATATCAATTATAGACAATTCAAATCTGCTTGGAATTCTTATAAACATTCTCCAAATCCATTCTGAGCTTTTACATTAATTTGTCATTTCTTGCAAGGAAAGTCATTCAGTAGTATCACTTTTATTATGTGATTTGGTGATTTCAGAAACAGAAAGATTAAAATTATACTCAACACAGATCAGCAAGAATTTATCAGATCTAACCTAAGCTAGCAACAAACATGTCAAAATTTGACAGTTACATAACCTAAAAATCGAAATTTCTATTTTATTCCTGTTGTTTCGTTGTATTCACAGTTTAAAAATAGATGCGTTTTGTGGAATCGATTCTAGTAATACTGGAATTATTAATATTTTGGAAACAAACACTAAAAGTATTAATTTGATTTGGAATTCGTGTATATTTTTAGGTTATGTTATATCCCCACTATGTTGAATCTCATCATTTTTAGTTTGAACACAGAATCACCGGTTTCATAATAGAATTTACATGAAAACACACCTATAATAATTTTAAATCTGAATAGAACCTTTACATGCACAGGTAATACATCTAACTAGGCTAAATTAAACGAACACTTTTACAATCAAAACATTGATCAGTAGTTAATGTGTAAAACTAACTGTGTTTTAATAGATTTTCAATGTTTAAACGTTATTCAAGTGCAAATTATGCAATACAATTTTTAAGTAGGACATATCTGCAACGTTCAAACACAATACTATGTATTCAAAGAGAAAAGAAAAAAAAAAGAGAAAAACGGCTACTGTATATTTGCCGCTCCGATGACAAAATCTTCAATTCAATGGTCAAAAAAATCTATATGTGTAATATTTTAAATCAAAATAATTATAATTAATTAGTATCGTACTATTTTACAGCTCCACGTTTTGTAATAATCAATTACAAAGTTAGCATTTTTGATTTTTGTTTTTTTTAAATATTTTTGTCTTGTTTATTAGTTATTATTAATAAATATATTAATAAATAACAGGATTAGCGCTGCCATGTGTATTGTGCTCTATTTTTAATACGTGAGTCAGTCTGTAGGCCTTTTAAATAATATTTTAATACAATCAGAGCTGTACATACTATTATTTCCTCAGGAACGCATGCCAAAGTCTGTATATATATGGTGGTTAAGAATTATTGGCTATGTTTTTTATTCATGTAAATATTTTGTCATGTAACATTATGTAATAACTTGAATATATTGAAATTTAACAAAATCACACGAGTTTTCTTGTCATAAAGGCTTTATACATCTTATCAAGTAATAAGTTAAAGTAAAATTGATAGAACTATGGCTTGTTGTTTTCTAGAGGCCATAAGACAGACTTCAATCATTTCAAATACCTTCAGCTGACTTGAGGATATCTTTTCACAACACCTGTCTAGAAGCTTCTTAGCTCAAAATTTGTCAATTACTATCATCATGCCAAGGGAAGGCTTATCAATATATATATATCATATATACATTTACTGCTCCAACCATAAAAAACTAATAATTCTAAGTTTCTTCTATTGCTGCTTAGCAGTTTATAGGCATCATTTGCATTATTCTGGCATGGAACAGTACCTCTGTGCAGCCATCAGGGCAACTCTGAATAACCTTAGGGTGAACAATGAACTTGTCAGGAAAAAGTAGATCAGTAGTGTTATTAAGTTTTTTTTCTAGCTATTCTAGTCTCGTATGCATCATCTTCATAACTGGCAACTTTGTTTGGCTTCCAGATAAGATGGATTTTATATTTTTAAAAATGAAACACAAATTAAAAGGGCAATAATATTATATTTTCCATAAATTCAACCATATACTTAAATATTGCAATAATAAGTAAAAAGAAATAAGTACAATAAAAACAATGCACCACAGAAGAAAAAAAAATAAAACAAAAAACCCCCATTTCAATGCGATACTTAATTTTTAAATCGTTATTTGTCATTGTATTTTACATTTTAAAATAACAGGCCTTCTTACATTCACTTTCATAAGCAGCACAATTACATATCAATTATTAAGTTAACTTTTATGAATCACACCGATCGTTTATTCAAAACCTCGGACAACGCTAAAAGTCCAAAACTGCTAATAAGATATAAACTTGGCGGGATACTACAAAGTAATCTATATCTTTCTTCTACAAAATAAAATAGGCGTTAACAATTATGATTTAAAAG
Source organism: Ignelater luminosus (assembly GCA_011009095.1). Lineage (NCBI taxonomy): Eukaryota > Metazoa > Arthropoda > Insecta > Coleoptera > Elateridae > Ignelater > Ignelater luminosus. The sequence goes on from VTPC01000798.1 coordinate 50,170, forward strand.
TAAATTTGAAAAGTTTACCTGTCATAGCTATTGATTTCTTGGTTGTTGCCCATCCTAATGACCGTTGCACTGCCATTTTCCATTTTGTATATCTTGCGTCTCGTTCTAAATTGATAATTTATTAACATCAATCATCATCAAATAAATAAACTTACCATCTTCAGTAGTTGTTGGAAGAAAAGTATCACTGGGTACAGATTCACGATGTTCTGCACTAAGATCCCACGCGTTAATTCCCTTTGCTGCACCTGCAATCATGGCTACTCCTAATGCAGTCACATCTTGTGACTGAGCTCTAAACACTGGTATTCCACTTATGTCAGCCTAAACACAATTTTTAAGCTTAATTGCTGTCTTGAAATTATTAAAAGTAAAGAATACCTGAAGCTGCATTAATAAATTATTTGTCGTCATTTTTCCATCAACGTGTAGTTTTGTTAACGGAATTCCACAATCTTTGTTCATTGCTTCCAAAATATCTCTTGTTTGAAAACAAACTGCTTCTAGCGCAGCTCTTATAATGTGCTTTTTAGTAGTAAAGGCAGTGAGACCACATAAAATCCTGAAAGAGAAAAATACGAGGTTATGTTATGTTCCTGTGATAAATAAAACCAAGAAATAATTGGGCCTATTCTAATTCAGTTCATTAATTTTAACTTTAAATATTATTAACTATGACAGTTAACTAACCATTAAAATTGTGATTAAAATTACTGACATTTTGACAATCAAGGTTACCAACATAAGCATCTCAAATCTTACTGTTACTTCTTTCATAAATACTGGTGAGTTTACTAAACAACAAAAATGAATTGTGATGGGAAATTAATGTGCTAAATAAAGATTATGACGGTACAAAAGGTAATAAAGATTATTTTATTATTTAATTTGAATCCAGCTTTTTTTTATTTCAAGGAAGTTTTTCTTTACAGTTAAAAATTTGTAACTAAGAATGAGGTTATGTATCATATTAAATTTACCTGAAAATTTATCAAAAACTGGAATTTAAACTTTTAATGATTTTTGGATAAGATTTCCAACATGAACTCAAGATGAAATAAAATGAGGAAAATCAAAATGAAACATAATCAATTGAAACTTACACACCCTCTAGCGTCCTTTCGCCAATATGGGGCATACAAGCCTTTAAATGCTGGTACAAAGTATACATCTCCAGTATTAAACACTTCTTGAGCCAAAGATTCGGTGTCCTGTTGGACGTTATTTATAAGCCCCATGTTATCTCGAAGCCAGTTCATTGCAGCCCCAGCTACTGCAATGCTTCCTGTAATCATTAGTAATTATGACATTATCTAAAAATAATAATATGCTAACATATTAAATATTTTGTACTTGAATGAAGATATAAACTAATATTTACATTCATTATTTGCTAATAAAGTTGAGCAACTGATAAGAATAAAAACACCTGGATTATTTAAATAAAATCATTAATACCTTCTAATGCATAAACAGGCGATTCGTTTCCTAATTGATAAGCTATAGTTGTCACTAACCCATGAGTTGATTGAACCCTCTGGAAAAATTGATAAATACATTAACAACAATGCATGTAATAACATCAATGTTATAATTTACCGTACTACCAGTATTATACAACAAAAAACAGCCACTCCTGTAAGTATTTTTTGCCTGACCTTTTTTAAAACAATTTTGTCCTATTAAAGCTGACTGTTGGTTACCTAGAATCTAAACATAAAATTAGTAAAGAAAAAGATTTCAATGAAACTTAAAATTACTCCAGAAATTAGTTTTCCATTAAGTGGTGAATCACTGTCTTTGATTTTCCCATAAATTTCTGAACTACTTCTAATTTCTGGAAGTATAGTAGATGGTAAACCAAAAGTATGAAGTAGTAAAGGATCCCAATGTAAAGTCTCAATGTTCATAAGGAATGTTCTCGAAGCATTTGTCACATCTGTTAAATGTAAACCACCATTAACTCCACCAGTCAAGTTCTAAAAAATTTAATTTTATATAATTCTATCATATTTGATGTTTCTTCAAATTTACCCATAATATCCACGTATCCACTGTGCCAAACAAACATTTTCTAGTTTTAATTGCTTTCCTAATAACCCTAACGTTATCTCTCAACCATCTCAATTTAAAAGCGCTAAAATATGGTGAAACTGGTAAACCACAGGTTGATTTAAAATGGTTTTTGTTATTATCAGGTACTTTGGCTAAAATTTGGTCCACTGTTGTGTCAGCACGAATATCATTCCAAACTGTAATATACAAATTAAGTATAAATTTTAAAATGCAAAAAGAATTTATATTTTACCAATTGCGTTATAAAGAGGTTCACCAGTTGTTCTATCCCACACTATAGTAGTTTCGCGTTGATTTGTTATTCCTATCGTTACAATATCGTCGATGCCTAATAATTAAAGAATTTTAAATTATCACAGACATAAAAAATACTAAAAATGTACTTACCGTTCTGACCTAACTTACTAGCAACGACTTTAATACAATCTCTAACAGCACATAAGATTTCTTTAGGATCCTGTTCTAACCAGCCTTCTTGTGGTGTGTGCTGTGCTATATCAACAGCGTGTTCAACAAGTTCTTTTATATTTTGACTAGGAAAGACACAGAATTTAACAGTTCTGGTTCCTGCATCTATTACACCGATTAATGGAGTTCTCTGATCGGGCATTATTTAAGTCTTGAAGAAAAAAATGAGAGCTTAAAACACTTAAAAAGAAATCCACTTACACAAAATTTATAATTATAGATTAACTACCTTTGTTAACAAACATGCGTGAATAAAACAAAGGTCAAAGATTATGAGAAACGCAATTTATCCAAATTTGATTAAAAACAAAGTCTATTTAACATATGCAGATAACTAAAAAGGTCAATATAACCACGGCGTCTAAATAAACTTTAAACAAACTTTAAATTTTTTAACACAATCATTTATTTAATATAAAAACTATTCATTTCACTTTATTTACTACAACTTTAATGTACAAGTATTCAAGTATGAGTGCTATTAGATAACACCTGCAATCATACGTTGCTGTTAACTATACAGTTTAACAACAATAAAAAATTTAAATACTGTTAACCTTGGAACACAAAACAGGATATTTTGTTATTACGTATATATTATATTATTAATTGTTTAACACAATTTTAATGGTGCAGCCTAAGGGCAAATTAGAATTTTACTGGTTTCCCATTCAATCATTTAAACTATTCTAATCACCTAAATAAATTTTTCTTTTAGGCTATAATAGAAAAATTTAAAGTTTGAATAATAAATTATTATGCAATAATGTAGCAATACATTAATATGAAAAACTTGGCAGGTACTCGTTTTAAGAGGCGTATTTTTTATTGACGTAATCAGAAATAACGTAATACAAATTTGAAAATAACAATAATAGTTTGCCTTTTAACATTAACGAATTTAGAAATCAAAAATAATTCAAAAAATGGGAAATAAAGCCAAAAATCCTTACCTAACCACAAAGCACCACGCTAGATTCCCTAATGAGAAGTACACACTAACAATCACTTTTTATACTTAGATTTTATTTATTATCATTTCCTATAATTACTGATAACATTTCGATTTAATTTATTTCATATACATATCAGTAGCATTTTTGTGATAAGAAATTGAAAACGTCAAATTTTATAGGTTAGGGCGTGTTTGTCTTTTTTTGTGCACAAATTGGCAGCACTTTTTTTCTGACAGCTCAAAACTTCAAAAACCTACATAACCTATAATAATAATAAATGCACGACAGAAAACGTGTTGAACGATTTCCACTCAAAAGTAATGTTGATATTCAGTACTTGTGCAATATAAACTTTAAAAAAATGACGAAAGCTCCAGACTATAATAAACCTAATATGTGGTACGATCAAGAGGTAAGTTCTCAGCTAACATTCTAGAAACTTGGTGTAACTTTGAATTTCCATAGATAACACAAAAAAATACCTCGGTAGCTATTGAAGAAGATATATTGATCACATTAAAGGATGAAGCAAAAAAGTGTCTCAATTCAGATGTTGCCAATTATAATAGCAGTAAGATTTTAGTTTTAAGTAATATTTCGATATGATTATTCATGGGTTTTCAATAGGGAATTCAAAGACGAATTCAAATTTTCAATGGATGAAAACTATAATGGCTAAGGGCGTTACTTCAGATAAAATTGCTGCCTTTATAGTTGCAATTCAAGATGATCCTATTCACAATCTTGATACTCTTTCAAATCTCGTAGGAATGGTGAAAGTCGGTAAAAAGAAAGAATGCATAATTGTTGTTGGTAAGACTATTTCCAGTTTTAATTTAATATTAATCTCAATAAATCGATCTTTCTAGAAAATCTAGTTGAACTCTTTTTAACCAATCTACTACCCTCAACAAGAAAATTGATACCATTCAGGCAGAGACCTTTAAATTCATTAAATGATTTATGTTCTGGAAATGCTGTTACACGCAGGAAATATTTATCAGTATGGTATTTTGAGGATCAGTTAAAAGAAACCTATGCTACATTTGTTCGGGCATTAAATTCTGTAGCGCATGATGCTGTAGATCATAATAAAGAAAAGGCTCTGATTGCTATGTATAAATTATTAGCTGGTAATCCCGAACAGGAAAAAGTTTGTGAACCACTTGAATCTGCCTATTAAATATTTAATATTAATTCCTATTTATTTCAGAATCTCTTGACAAATATAATAAATAAACTGGGCGATCCATCAAGAAAAGTTGCTTCAAAATCAATATATTGTTTAACACAACTATTACATGAACATTCAAACATGCAAGGGGTAGTTCTAGGTGAAATTGAAAAATTATTATTCAGACCAAACATTCAACCTAGGGCTCAATATTATTGTCTATGTTTTTTATCACAGTTCTATTTACATCATGAAGCTAGCGAAATTGCAAAACGCCTAATTGATGTTTATTTTTCATTTTTCAAGGCTTGCGTTAAAAAGGTAAAAATGATTAACCTTGCTTGATATTTGTTATAAAATACGAGTTTAATATTTTCTTAAGGGAGAAGTTAACAGTAGAATGATGTCAGCATTATTAATGGGTGTCAATAGAGCTTATCCATATGCTAAAATGGAATCTGATAAAATCTCTGATCACATCAATACAATGTATAGAGTAGTACATGTTGCAAATTTTAATGTCAGTCTTCATGCATTAACGTTGCTATTTCAAGTGTCTGGTGATGCAGAAGTTAGCGATAGGTATGTAACAATGAAATATTTTAAATGTGAAGAAGAGTAATAAATTTAAAACTCACAGGTTTTATTCTGCTTTGTACAAAAAATTGTTGGATCCACAAATATCAAGTACAACACATCAGGCCATGTTAATAAGCTTGGTGTATAAAGCTCTCAATCGAGATACCAAAATAGATCGCATTAAAGTTTTCATAAAACGGTTATTGCAAAATGCTATTTTTATGCAATCCTCAATGGCTAGCGGAATACTTTATATTATATCACAGTTATTAAGTAGAAAACCAGATTTATCTGCTTTAATTTTGAAGGCCTCAAACTTTAGCATTTTGGATGAAGAGAATGATGAAGAAGAAAAATACGTTGATATAAAAGATGAAGAAGATGAAAAGAAGCTAAATGTGACAAACGAGAAACATGAAGAAGCAGATGTTGAAGTTATAGAAGATAAGGTTACACCTAGCTGGGTCCATGGTGTAAATATAAATGGAAAAGCAAAAGTATCGAAAACCAGAAATGCTTACGATGGTTTCGGTCGAAATCCTCTTTATGCTGGAGGAGAATTCTGTGCATATACAGAATTGAATATGCTGAAAAATCATTTTCATCCAACTGTTTCCCTTTTTGCTCGAAATCTATTAAATGGTATGTTTTGATTTTGCTTTTTGAAATAAACAGGGAACCGGAAAGTTTTATTTATTTCTTTTAGGGGAAACAATACGTTATTCAGGTGATCCACTGAAAGATTTCAGTTTGATAAAATTTCTGGATAGATTTGTGTTTAAAAATCCAAAACAGTTAGAAGAAGTGAAAGGATACCATCCAACATTTGGAAAAAGGAAAAATTATGCACCCAATGGAATACGTAACTTATCTGTAAATTCTAGGTTGTATTTAAATGAGAAACAAAAGAATATACCTATTGAAGAGTTATATTTGTACACGTAAGGATTTAACAATGCTTATTATCTAATTTATTGTATTGACTTGTATTTTATAGATTTCTTCAAAAGAAATACAGAGAAAGGAAAAATCGAGGTGATGATAATGAAGAGGAGAGCGATTTAGAATCTGTAGCAAGTGATGAATTTGAAGAAATGTTGGATAAAATGACTGGGTCTGGTAAAGATGTGGATGAAGATTTGGATTATATGGATGCTGTTGGTGAAAATTTAAAATCGAGCAAAAATAAAAAAGAAAAAGATGCTGATAATGATGGTGATGAAAATGAAAGTGATGATGAGGATGAACTGGAAGACGAAGAAGATGATTTTGATATGGATGGAGAAGGTGAATTAGAAATGAATGAAGAAGATAAAGGTAGTTTTAGTCATGCTTTCTTGTAGGTTACAAAGTAAGAATTTTAATTTTCAGAATTGACTCAAATTTCTGATGATGAGGAAGGAAGTGATATTGTGTTTGATTCTGAAGATGATGATGAGAAAGAAACACCTAAAAAGAAGAGAAAGAAGAATGATGACGTAGCTTCCTTGTTCGCTTCAGCTGAAGAGTTTGCTTCACTTCTTGAAGATGAAGGCAGTTCAAATCGAGCTCCAGGAAGTTCTAATGCATGGGCCAATAAAGACAATGCTAGTATGTTAATGTTCTAATTTATATTAAAATTTGTTTCATAATTGTTTATTTCAGATATGAAGCAAATTTCTTGGGAAGAAAACCGAAATCGATGGGTCAAAGGGTATGATAAACAAATGAAGAAGCATGGAAAGAAATTCAACAATAAGAAGGGATCTAAATCATTCAACAATAAGGGTGGTTTCCAAAATAAAAATAAAAAGAAATTTAAATAATTGTTTATATTATTAAGTTTTCAATAAATCCTATTATTTTGTAGCCTTTCCTTTAATTGTAATGAAAGTTGTAAACTATTTGATTTGTGTTGCACACTTTTTGCCATTGAAAGACACCCAGTATGCTGTAATGTTGACGTGAGCTGCAAAAAAAAAGCGCCGAAAATGAACTAATTTTATTGGTAGTTAACAAGCTAACTTCACATGAAACTAAAAAATTTTGAAATTCAAGTTATTTTTAATTTGAGGTTATATTATTATCTTTGAATTTGTTATTATAAGAAATAATTAATTTTCGAGAATGTATAAAATGTAGCTGTTGACCTGTTAACAATCACTAAATTATTTGTTCCAATTACCCAAGAAAGGTCGTAAAATAATACTTAAGTGATCAGAGCTGGGCGCATGACATAATAAAAAATAAGTAATGCCATTACACATTACAGAGTAATTGGTAATTGATAAATCAATTAATAAAGTTATTGAAGTACTGTATGGAAATAATATCTATATTTTTTATTCATAATTATTTTTAAATAGATGGTCGGTGTATACACCAACTTTTACTTCCAGTCTATTGTTACAACTTTCATGGACAATCACATTTGTTTGAAGTGACAATCCAGAATCTTCATTTAAAAAAATTCACAAAACTCAAAAATAGCCACTCCAGTAACAAAAAGTGTCAAAATTTTACAAATAGCAAAAAACTCAATTGCCAAAACTAAACGTAGATAATTTGTCACACATCTGATAATCCTGCATCTTACCCATCTTACTCGGTACTAACGAATAGTTGTAATAAATAGTAACAACATTTATTCAATATCAGAGAATATGTGTTATAATCATGATGACGATTCATGATGCTAAACTATCAAATGGTAATTCTTTATTTAGTAAATGTGTAAGAATCTATATAAAATACGTAAAATACACAACATTCTAATGAAAGTAGCAAGTCCACAATTATTTAATAAATTGTTAACATGTATACTACTTTTACAAAGAATTATATTAGGAAATATCATCACCACTTCTATTTTGTTACTAGCACCAAATTGCAGGCTTATTAGATTATTTAGTAAGAATGGTAATGGAAACAGATTGCATTACTAATTATTGCTATTACTTTCATTCTTAAAAAGTATACTGCATTGACATTACCATTACTAGAAAAGTATTGGCATTAGTAATCATTTAGTAATTATAATTACATTACTGAGTAATGCAATACCGTGCCAATTTTAATTTTCCCGCCGTTATACTAGACATCTAGTAGATGTCGTAACTACCACAGCGGATAAACTAGATGCACAAGGTTCAATTTGCCTCAAAATAATATGTTTATTGCATTAGCCTCCTATATCAGTTATCTATGCATTAGCCTTCTCCCATGGAATGCCTTTGGTGCCTT
>VTPC01000798.1:58654-72397 GCA_011009095.1 Ignelater luminosus
CTCCATAATTATATCATTTCTCTGTGTTCTGGCTACGGACATTTTTAAATGCGTCATGGCTACCAACATTATCGTACAATAACAATCTAAACAGTGGTGAAGTGTCAAAATATTGCAATAAATGCACATTTGTGTTCTTTATTAGAATAAAGTTGTAGATTCTACCAAAAATGACGGTTGCAGATACCTCGGAAACTTCAGAAAAAGAAATAGAAAATAAAGAAAAAGCGGAAAAAGAAGAAAAACAAATCCTAACCTCCTATGTTAAGGAGGCCGAAGAACGGTTGCAGCAAAAGCTTGAAATGCGAACAGCAAATCAAGGTGCCCAGAATACAAGACCTAATGAAGCATATTTTAGTAAATTAGATTCTAATCTGAAGAAGAACACTACGTTTGTTAAAAAGATAAAGAATTTTAGTTCTACCCAATTGGATTCATACTTGAAAGACATGTCTGGCCTTAATTTGACAAAGTATATTTCTGAGATTGCTGCAGCGATTGTAGATGCAAAGTTAAAGATGACTGATGTAGCAGCAGCACTTAAAATGTGCAGCATTTTACATCAGACTTATGCTGAATTTTCTCAACACTTATTTGAAAATTGGCAGAAAATTCTAACACTTAAAATCGGTGAAAAGATTGCCAATCCTAGTAAACTGCGTGTTGATTTAAGATTTTATGCAGAGCTTGTGAGCTGTGGTTTGTTTAGTAATAAAAATGCTTTTACTTTATTAGGAAATGTGCTGACGACGTTGATTAATATGGATAAAGAGGAACATTACAATATATCAATTATACTGAGTTTTTGTAAACATTGTGGAGAAGATTATGCAGGTATGATTGGAAAATATAATGAGACGTCTTGTTCTAATTAGTCATTACTTTATAGGTTTGGTTCCAAAAAAGATTGTCGAACTATCCACCAAGTATGAAATTGTTATACCAAAAAGTACATTTCTTCAACCAGAAAAGCAACAAAATGTTCGTGCTTTGTTAAAGGAATATTACAATTCACTCTGCAAACATCTTGTTAGGGATCACAAAGAGATGCGTGAATATGAAAAACAAAACAGAAGAATTTTACATTCGAAAGGAGAGCTTAGTCAAGAACGTAAAGAAAAATTGGAATCGTTACAGATTTCATTTGAAAAATTATTAACTGCTACACAGAGTTTTGCTGATATCCTAGATGAAGATCTTCCAGTGTTACCAACAGAGAATTTTCCAAAAGAAGAAGAAACTATGATTGTTACTGGAACTGGCATGGATGCAGAAGAAGGTGCTGCTAATGCAACTAATATGGAAAATATTTGGGGCGATATAGAAACACAGAGGTTTTATTGCGAGCTTCCTGAACTTCAAGTATTTTTACCTACATCGTTTTTACAAAAAGATAAAGATAAAACTGAAGCTGTTTTACCCGCTGATGCAGTTACGGAAGAAACTTTAGATTCAGAGTTACCAGCGGAAGAACTTGAAGATGATGGTGAGAATTAGATTTATAGTGTAATTAATTTTAAAATGTCAAATATCTTAGGTTAGGTATTTTAGGTTAAGTCTGACATTTAAGATCATAAAAGGTTATGTCATCAAAATACTCACTTGTTAATGATGAATTTAATTTTTAATTAAAAATCTTAACATTTTTATGTTTTAGGAAAAACTGAAGAGCCAATAGTAGAAGAAGAAGCAGATGATTCAGTATCGACAACAGTCAGTAATAAAATAATATTGGAAGCGTATCTCAATAATTTACCGAATTGTGTGAATCGTGAATTAATCGATAATGCAGCAATAGACTTTTTGGTCACATTAAATAACAAACATAACCGCAAAAAGTTGGTGCGTGCTTTATTTGGAGTTAATCGTACTCGATTGGATTTGTTACCATTTTATGCAAGATTTGTAGCAATTCTTTATCCAGCTGTGCCTGAAGTTGCAAACGATTTGTGTCTTATGTTACGCCATGATTTTAAATACCACGTGCGTAAAAAGGATCAAATTAATATTGAATCTAAAATTAAAGTTGTGAGATATATAGGAGAGCTTGTCAAGTTTAATTTATATTCCAAAATTGAAGCACTCTATTGCTTGAAAGTCTTATTGCACGACTTTTCACATCATCACATCGAAATGGCTTGTAATTTATTAGAAGTATGCGGTCGATTTTTGTTCTGTAGTCCTGATTCACATCAGCGCACCAAAGTTTATTTAGAACAAATGATGAGGAAAAAATCTGTTATGGTTTTAGATTCACGATATGTTACTCAAATAGAAAATGCTTATTATTATGTTAATCCTCCAGATATTGCACCTGTTACAAAAAAAGAACGACCAGTAATGCATCAATTTATTAGAAAACTACTCTATCAAGATTTACAAAAGAATAATACCGATAAAGTGATGAGATTGATGAGAAAATTGGATTGGAATTGTGAGGAGACTGCTGCTTATGCAGTTAAATGTCTTATGGGAGCTCATAATGTTAAATATCTAAATATAAGGTTAATATTTGCTAGTTTAAAGTAATCGAGAAGTTAATTTTGTATATTGTAGATGTTTAGCAAATCTCCTAGCTGGTCTCGTTGCTTACCAGGAAGAAGTTGGTACAAGAGTGGTGGATGGTGTCTTAGAAGATATACGATTGGGCTTGGAAGTCAATTCACCAAAATTTAATCAGAGACGTGTTGCTCAAATAAAATACTTAGGAGAACTTTATAACTATAGAATGGTAGAAAGTTCAGACATCTTTAAAGTTTTATATTCCTTAATAACATTCGGCGTGACAATGGATCATAATATGCCATCACCGTTAGATCCACCTGATCACTTGTTTCGTATTAGATTAGCTTGTGTATTGTTGGAAACTTGTGGTAATTTTTCATCTGTAAATGTTTAATGGATTTTTACATATTACGTATATTTCAGGCACATATTTTAGTAGTGGGAGTAGTAAAAGACGCCTAGACTATTATTTAATATTTTTCCAAGCTTATTATTGGTTCAAACGATCCCTTTGGGGTGATTCTTTTCCACCACCTCTTGAACATTTATTTAAAGATACTCTACAGACTTTAAGACCTAAACTGAAATTGTGTCAGAATTATGAAGAAGCTGTTGCTGAAGTTAACAATGTGAGAACAAGTCTTGGAATAGGTAATAAAAATTTCTGTGCATTTATGTTCATTTTGTTAAAATGACAAACTATTAACTGTCAATTTGACAATCAGGATTACCAATTTGACATTAAAAAAAAACAATGAAATTATGGTGTTGTCTAATTGTTTTTTTCATATAAATCAATTCTTTTCAAGTAGAAAATCTGTTGGACGGCTCCAATAGAACCCCAGATGGGACACTTGAAACTATTGCTGAAACTGATAATGAAGATCAAGGCGATGATGAGGCATCTGAAGGTGTTACCGGTCCAATTACCGACGATACTGCAACTGAAGATGAGACCATTGATCACACACATGAGTCAGATGAAGAAGGTTAAAAAATGATTTAAAATCTTTGAAACTTCTTAGAATTTCAATTAATTCAAACTTGTAGGCGATCCAGATTTAACCGATGCTGAACAAGAACCAACTTCAGAATCACACGCTTTACCTAGTGGTCCACGTAAGGTTGAATGTCCTGAAGATGACGAATTTCTCAATGCATTAGACAAAATGGTTTCTGAGAATATTCAAGAACGCATGCGTGAACCTGTCAAAGCTTCAAATGTTGATATTTCTGTTCCGGTTGTTTTAAAATCCAACAAGAAAACTTACGATCAGTTACAGGTAAGGATAAAATTTTACTTTTGAATATTAATATTAATTTGAATATTAAATCCTAGGATTCTGCTGATGCCGAAAGAAAAACCATGGGCTTTGTTCTTATGGTCCGAAAAGGAAACAAACAGCAATACAAAGCATTTGAAGCTGATATAGATTCCGAATTGGCTCAGAATTTGCGTGATCAAGAGTTGGCGCAGCGTGAAGAAAAAGAACGCGTCAAGCGTTTAACTTTAAATATTACCGAACGATTTGAGGAAGAAGATTATCAAGAGATGCTGCAGGTAGGTTTTTTTTTTATAATTACATTTCATTCGTTCAACATTTTCCTTCTTATTAGCAACAAAACAAACCTTCAACTCAAAATCTGAATAGAGAAAGGAAAAAGTATCAACATCCTAAAGGTGCGCCTGATGCAGATTTAATTTTTGGTCCAAAACGTGTTCGTTGAAATGTTAAAATGGTTGAATGGATTACAGTTGATTACTTCTATGGTAGCCGATAGTAGGGCTTAAGAAATGATTGATTTTGATGGGGAAAAAACACAGAGTTTCGATAAATTTCGAGTTTTTTTTTGTAAACGAGTACAAGTTATATAATAAATTGTTTTTTCTTTTATTAGTTTTTATTACTATTTAAAATTAATTAGTTGACTACTTGTTCTTTGCTTTCTTTCCATCGATTCTGTGGTAGATCCAAATGACGATTAATCAAGAAGTTCTTGCAGTGTATGACCAACTCTAAACATTCTCTGATGAACAGCAAATAATACTGAAAAATAAAAATATAAAAACACATTAACATTTCAGACTGTTTATTATTTCTTTTCGCACGACAATTATAAGCTAACAAGATAAAAAAAGAAAAGTAACTAGAATGCTTATATAATAATAAAGAAAAAAATTAATCTGCGTCTTCAAATTGATCATCATCAAAATTTTGGTCTCCATTGCCATACGTATAATTGGTATGAATTGAATGGTTACGCAGCTGAGAAGACAAATGGTTCATCTCTGAAAACGCATATTTGTCAATCAGAAATAAACCATATTCTCAATTAATATCTAATTTACCTGTATCTCCTCCTGCTCCAAGATCATTTAATCTTCCAGCACTAACAAACTCATCTTCATTAAATTCTTCGGCATCTTCATAAACATTGTCTTCCTCATCATCCATCATATCTTCAGGGTCAGGGTTTAAAAGTTGGCATTGATTCAATGCATTGTATATGGTGTTTATAGAATTTGAATTTGATGGAACCAAAATTAACTGTGAACTTTCAGGTTCTGGTTCTGGTTCTGATTCTGTATCGTCTTCGTCTTCATCTTCTTTTTCTTCATCAACTTGGGGTTTTTCAATTACTGGCACATCAACACCTACAATTGTAAATTAAACAAACGCTAAACAAAATGTTTGATATAAAAGAAACCAACCTGGTATGGTCATATGTCCATCAATAATTACGAGCACACATTCAGCTGGATATACTTCGTCATGTTTAGACGTTGCATGCATGGACACATGAGGGTATTCAATACAAAAACCTAAACCTCCTGGTTCCTTCCAACACAAGGTTCTAGAATTTAGATCGATTAGATATTAGTACAAGAAATTTTCGGTACATTCTAACCTCTCACTAATAATAAGCGAACCTATTCCTAGATCCCTACTGTCAAGAACAGCCCTTACATTATTTTCTTCAAAGATAATCGGCGATTCTGGTTGCTGAAACACTGAAAGTATTACCATTTTGCATCGATTTTTACGAGAAATTTTAAGAAAAATTTAAAGCGTTATGATTTTTAACAAAAAGGTATACAAAACCGACATGCTCTCCAACTTAAAAATATTGACATTACCAACAGATTTACAAGTTTGAATTGTTTGAAGATTTAAACGTAAGTGGTTTTAATAATAAAGTATTTAATCTATTATTAGTTATTTAAGGAAAATTAGAAAAATTCTATTATTTTGTTAATTTTTACAAAAAGCTTAATTGTGTTAAAATACGAGAGTTAGTGGAGACTGCATTGTGTATGTTGGTAATGCAGACATAAACATAAAAATCCTAACCTACAAAAATATAAACATCACAACTATCAAAACTCAAAATAATAAACAAGAATATTTGAATTTTTATAAATGGAACCCCAAAAAATAACGTATTATAATGAAATTTCTTTAATGATGTTTGGTTTTGGTGATAGTCATAAACCAAATCCTGAAACAGTGAGGTTTGTCGAAAGTATTGTTTTAAGACAGCTTCGTACTATTGTACATGAAGCTTTAAAGTATTGTGAAACCAAGTTTTTGCGTGGAGAAGAACTAGTTTTCTTAATGAGGAAAAATAAATGGAAGATGCGAAGATTTGTTAAGTATTTACATAACAAAGATCGTAAATTAAAATTTGAAGCAGATACAACAGAAGAAGTGAAACCTACGAAGAGGCATAAAAATGAATTATTGGATTTTATTGAGAAGATTGATGAAACTGGAGAATTGACTGATTTAACCGAATTTGATGAAGGTAAATATGAACGGCAGGTACGTGCCGATAGGATATCGCTTGCTTTGGATGAGAAAAAATATATGGACTTTTATAAAGCAAGATGCACTTCATTTAGCAGTAAGGAAATGTCACGTGCCGCTAATTATGAAAAATTACGCTTATGGGTAGATCCAAAGAAAGAATTAAATTTTACCAATGTTGCTATAGAAGTTTTATTGTATTATGCTTATGAAACTGTTGCTCAAATAACTGATTATGCTTTACTAGTTAGAATGGATGCTCGACGAAATGGTGATCCATTAAGTAATCTAAGTGGTGCTCATTATTCAGCTACGATGTTTGTTGCCGAACACAAATTTAGTGGCCCAAATCCTGATTATAGCAGAGTTTATAATGGACAGCCGCCAATTAGTGTTGCAGAAATTAAGGAAGTTTTGAGACGTGTCAACATGCCTCAAGCTGGGAAGTTAAACTTTGGTAGAAAGTTACCAGATACTCAATATTTATTTGCTTTGTAACTGTATTCTGTGTTATGTTAATTTTATAGCTTCTAAGACGTTTTAGAATTTTTATATTCTGTAATAAAATCAGTTGAAATATAAAAAGAGTGTTTTCTTAAGTCGTATAGGCAACCCATTATACAGTGGAATAATTAAATATCTGCCAAACAAAGATGCGAATATACGTTTGTTAGCGTATAAAAAAGGATAAACAGTAGTGTAGAAAATGGCAGCTGTAGGTACTTCAAATTTTGATTGTTTAGAAATAAAAACCCGTAGTATAGAGCAAACCCTTCTTCCTCTAATAAAACAGGTAATTTTAATTTAAAGTTTTATTTTGCAATTAATTTTATTTCATTCTATACTCCTGCACTTGCTTCATTTAGTGATTAATACTAGTCTTGGGCGTGCACTAATAATTTAATTCTAGAATAATACAGCGGTAATAATTTTAGTAAGTTTCGCTTATTAAAATTGTTTATTTAATGGTTTTTAAGAATTCCATTGTTTTATTGCATTGTTAACAATAGCAAGGTTATGTTTTGTGTATTTTTGTAACACACATGTGTTTTTAGTTTGCTATAAAGTCAGTGACGTAGGGGAATTATTTTAGTAAGGGTGTGTGGCTTTTCTATTTAACAATGAATTTAAAATTAACAAAATTATAGTTTATGTGATTATAGTTGCTTTGTTTGAAGAGTTTTATTGCTGATAGTTATACAAAGATTATGTACCTATAGTTTTTTTTATCAGAAGAGAAAAATTTATAATTTGATTTTATTTTTAATATTTACAAGATTTCTGTGCGTATTTACAATGTAATTCTGTATTTTATAGCGAAGTAGTGTTAATAGTTGCAAAAGAAAGAAATCTCACCAATGCCCAGCGCGTAGTTATTTAATTATATTTGATAGGGCTTCATTTCCTTTTGTCGATGTAAATGAAGAGGAAAAGAGGGTCTAGCTCTAGAGACAGAAGGGTGTTGACGTTCCTAGCTTACAGAATACATAATAGAAATGTCTCGGAACCTTTTGAATTGTTCTTAAAGTAACAAGTAGAGTTAAATGAAAATGGGCGTTTCACAAGGATCTATTTTAGGTCCTTTATTATTTATGATGTGTAATTGCAATTATTAGAAATGAAATATTACGTCGAGTAACGATGCTAATGATTCGTAGATAGATTTTTGTCTTCTAGTTGTGAGGACTAACGGTTCTGACAAAGACAATTTTGTCTTGAAAATAAATAGATGCGAATGATTTTCAAAATCGCAGCGCATGACGGAACGTGAATCTAATATGTTACAAGTTGGAATTTGGAATTGAGTTTAACTAAGCGAATTAAATCATTTAACGAAGTAATAAGACGCAGTTTGTACTTGTCGCATCGATCTGTCTTCCATCAATGATTTAAATTGAAAAACAAAAAGTTGAAATTGGTTAGGATTATGCGAATATTATTGATTCAATAAAATTTCTCATCCATTGAGTAATACGCCATAATGCAATGGTACCCCCATTGATTTATACATCACGCGTAAAAATGCAATCTGGAACATATAAACTTTTGATAGCTCAATAAACAACGCAATATTTTTGTTTTCACAATGCCCACCCAATGTAGTCGATTCATTCAAGCTTGTTACTAGGCTTTACGTGAGCCGAGTTTTTATTATCGAAAGTAGTAAATTTATTGCCGCTTATTTAAAACTTGGGAATTGCTATATAGAGAACGAACAACATTTTCATATAAAATACGTGTTCGGATTGAATTCTCGCTCATTTTACAGTTACGCATTAATCGATTAGTAAATTGCGGTTTTAACATGCACCAGTCCTTGTTCTCAAGTTTCTCGCGTATAATATTATAGAGCTTGATTGAATCGCCCCATGAATTTCTTATTAGGTTTCATTGTATAGGGTTGGCATTGTTAGACACATTATTATGGCAGAAGTTGCACGAGAGATGAAGGGAATAGAAATTGAATATATCAGCTTCACTCGAGTTCCTAAAACTAATCGTTTTCCGAAACTTTTCATAGAAAACTTTTGATTAGGTAATTTGTTTCGCGTGTTCGTTTATTGACTAATAAATTGACTTTAGATATATATCGTTTTCGTGATTCGTTTGTTTAAAAAGTTAGTTGCGGAGAGATAACGTGGAGAGCATGTCGAAACTAATTTGTAAAGTTTAATTGTTGGTCGGATGTTTGGAAGGGTATTTGAAATATTATGGCGATTTACACAAAGCAAATTGCTAAAAGATATTCATTTCATTTAGAGAATTTAGTTGTTTCTTTACCTGTTTACTTTGAAAATAATGGAATTTTAGGTTATTGGATGTACTCCATTGAAAATTTCCAAGTTCTAAGGTTGAGTGAAATATTCCTTGGCTTTTGCCACCGAAGCCTTTTTTCTGTAAGTCTGTCCAATTTCCATCCCACATTTCGCTAAGTCTAGGAAAATGTATTTAAGCAAAAATTCTAATTCTTAAATAATAATAAAGACATAAAAATTACTAGAGAGACGATCATCTTTCTGAGGCTTCGTAGTGAGTTCCATACCGAACTGTCTTCAGGAAGATTTATGCCCGCTTTTAGTATAGGGCAAAATCGCATACATTAACATACAAAACGTGTGCAATCTTGAGATAACTCAACTGTTTTTATGACGAACACAACATACGAAATAAAAAGAAATGTCAATGACAATTGTATTAAATTTAAGTCCGTTGTAAGATTTTCTTGTTACAAATTGCGATTGAAAGGCGGAATCTGGTAGTGCACAACAGATATGTAAATTTTCAAATTTATCTCTGAAAACTGTAGATATAATTATGTAGATACACTAGCCATACTAGAATATTGCTTTATATGCTTTCTTCTTTCTTCTGTGCTTGGGAATCGGATAATGCTGGGTGTTAGGCTTACAATTGATAGATAAGTTCTGAAGAGATACAATTTAATAATTCTTCCAGGTCTCAATACTTGCTGTATTTTAAAATGTGGATGTTATTAACTCAGACCGTCCCCTGGCCTCCTACCATTTGCAATATAGTGAACATACAATGAAGTAAAATGAATGCAAAGGATTAATGGTTAATGTTCTAGTATTATTGGGATTCCGATGCAGGCGACTCTCTAATCCAGTATGCAGACCTTGACTAATTCAACTTCCACATTTGCCTTGCCTCAATGTTAATATTTCAATGATCTTAGGGTAATGGAGGAAAGAGGCACATAGCAATATTGTAATTATTATGATCGATCTGGATAAAAATGGCCTAGTTTAAGTAAGAAACTATCGATCAATCATAAATAGGCTCAATAAAAAAATTGCAACCAGGCACCAGACTGGTATTTACACTGCAAGCTGGTGATATCTAGTTTGTAATGTCAAATAACATTGATGGTATGCATTGGTATCAAAATCAAGTAACGTTTCATTAGAAACAAATGCATTTGCGTTCTATTTGTTAATAAAAGACAATCGCAGAAACAAAAACTGTTCAAAGCTAGAAATGATATCTAATTTTTGTTGTTCCATCTATAATCCCACCCACATTTGATCAAATTCTTGTCTCTTGAGGTTTTGAAAGATATCGAAAGGGCACCAAGGGGTTTCGTTCTACTTCGGAGTATGATTTTTCTGTCTTTTAAGATTTCGCCGCTAGAGGTCACGACAAAATGAGGAAAATTCTACTGTAAAATCTTTTCCTCGATAACGGTAAGAGGTAAGCGAACTGAGTTTGCGGTTTTGTAAATAAGAGACCCATGCAAAACTTTTCCGGCGGAAAACAAAAGATGATCGTTGATTCTGCACGTTTTCGAAATCTTGCGAAAAACATTAAACATTCATCGATCACCACGAGTTTCGGGTATGCTTCAGCCAGAAGCCTTTAAACAAGATTGGTGCAGGTGCAATTCGATCCTTTTTTTGTTTTTTTTCACCTCTACTTCGGCAGTTGAGATAAAACTCTTTATCGTTAATGGTATTCAAAGCTTGATTTGGGCGATGTTCAAGTGTCTTTTCGTTGTTGTGATATTTCGGAAAATTGAATTTTGACGTAGTTAGCCATGATCGCGATCGTTTGCAGAATTTATTTCGTTGGATGTTTTGAACTATTAGCTACAAAAACGGCCAACTTGATTGTCAAATTTCTAGAAAACCGCAAAGCTAGTTAATGTGGGATAAAGTAGCGACACCAAACAAAAGATGATCGCGGATTGAGCTCAATAACGATGTTTTTCCCTTCCAGACACCAAATTTTGCAGAAATAGACCGAAGTGCATAATTTGCAAAAAAACTCCACTTCCTTACAGTGCGTGAAGGTATAAAGGAGGTGGACAAGGGAAAACCCGAAGTTTCAAAAGAAGGCACACAGGTAAAGACGATCGCTAGTATATCTATGCCTTGTATTGTTATACTACAAACTTTGTTAGTTAGAATTAAGCACGGTAATCATGAGACGATTATAAGAGCACTGCTAGAGCCAGCGTCCCAAAAATCCTATATTCTTAAAAGCACATTAAAGGAAATCGGGTGTTTACCTGAAAGGTGTGAGTCGATTCAGCACTCATTGTTCGGTGGACACCATACTGAGGTGACACAACATGATGCTTATATTACAATCACCCTTTCCTCGTTAGAGGGTGATTACATATACTCGTTTGAAGCTATAGATCATCACGAAATTTGTGGGAATATTGCCCCAATTCCAAGTGGACCATGGGTAGAACAATTAAAGCTTCATAACATTTATTTAAGTGACGTCAATACAGATGGTCCAATAGAAGTCTTGTTCGGCGCAGATGTGGTTGGAAGTAGGGCTGATAGCCGTCCAAACCAAGCTTGGTTGGAAACTTACGGGAAAGGTCTCAAAGGATACGAACAATTGTAAAGATCTTTCTATGTTAGTCACCAGTATGCTTACTAAGGATGCCAGAATTACTGACACACTGGGCATCACAGATCCGTCAAAGAAATTAAGTAAAATTGAACCTGAAGCTGCCACGCACCAGCATTTTTTAGACTCAGTTAAAATTAATGAAGAAGGTCTTATAGAAGTGCGACTACCATTTATTGAAAATCACCCCCACTCTCTACTATCTATGGCTTAGCGATGAAAAGGATGAATGGTACAATTAAAAAACTGAAGAGTGAGGGATATTGTGAAGCTTATCAGTTAGTGTTAAACGACTGTATTAATGAAGGAATAATTGAGAAGGTGATCGAGGAGCTGTGGACTGTTTGGAACTTATGGAGCTTGCTAAATCAATAATGTGTGAACACAAGTTCAATCTCAGAGGGTAGGAGTTTAACACGATTGATGAAGTTCCACCGAGTCATGTATTAAGATTGCTGTGGGACCGCAAGACTGACACTCTTGAAATAAATGTTGGTAACCTTTCATCAATAAAATTAAGAACGGTAACCAAAAGAATAACCGCATTCTTGACCCATGTGGAATGGTATTTGGTGTTTCGCTGATACCTAAAATCGGTTACTTTCTGAAGTGAAGATATCAAGATGGTTGCCTGGTTGTACCGAAAGCAAAGTTAATTGGACTTTGCACATATTCTCAGATGCCTGCTTGACATCATATTTAAGAGTGGCGTCTAGAGAAGGAATCAGACTACAACTTGTCTCTGCGAAAGCGAGAGTAGCTCCAATAAAAAAGTCTTCTAAAAGCCTTACTATTCCCAGACTGGAAATGCTGGCAGCGTCTATTTCAGGCAGACTGTATAAATCTATTGCACAAGATTATGAACTAGGTTATATTAAAATTACATTTTGGACAGATTCTACCACAGTTCTAGTTTCGCGAGGGTCTTATCCTAAGAAATCTTTGAGCACTCGATGACGGGAGGGGCCTAGCTGGCTTAGGCAACCTGAGAAAACTTGGCCTCAACCTGAACTTACCTATAATGAAGGAGGGATTAACAGTGAAAGGAGAAGATTGGTATTATCGACGGTTTTCTCAGTATAAGGAAATAGTAAGATTGGTAAGATAGTAAGACCTGACAGTATGTTAAGGGAGAATTAACTGCGTGGAAATGAGAGTATTTCTACTGGTTCAGCAGGAAACATTTGATGGTGTATTTGACAAAAGATTGAAAACTCTTGCCTTTCACTGATGAAGATGGCATTATAAGGATCAAAACTAAAGTATCCAATAGGGCTAAGGTTAATGATTTCTGTTATCCGATCGTCCTCCCTAATCATGAGCACCCAGTTGTTTTTCGTTTGATTTTAGATTGGCATCGAGATAATCCACATGATGGAGTTCAAATGATATCAGTCTTAAGTAAATGCAGTAGAGACATAATGTAAAAAAAATCTGAATCTGTTCCTACGCCTCTACCGGAAGTTCGAGTTCGTGATGTTTGTGAGGAACTCGACTGGAGTACCATTCAACAATACAGCTCGCCTAGACCTCGATCCTCTTACACCGAGTTTGTTCCTCCAGGAAGTGGAGGAGGTAGGAGTACCTGATATAGACTTAATAGAGTCTACTCATCTTAATCGAAGGCTCCGATTTCGTCAGCACTTAAAGAGTACAATACGCGAACGATTCAGGACAGAATATTTGGTACGATTAAAATTGATTTCCACCAAGGGTAGCCCAAAGGAACTTAGTGTTGGAGAAACTGTCTTAATCGGAAACAACAACTCGAAACGTATTGACTGGCCGTTAGCAAGAATTACAGAGACTATCAAAGGAAAAGATGGTCATGTAAGAGTTGTGAAGTTGTGAACTAACCCGACCCATCCAAAGAGTGTACCCCATTGGAACTTGAACTGAAGTCTGATGGAGTTAGGAAAGCTGCTGGTGAACGTCTCCGAAAATCAGTTGAAAAAAATATCACCCTGGACTCCTGTCCAGGAAACTCTGACCCAGATGAGGGTGAAGAAGAACCCGTAAAACCTAGTGAGGTTCATGGGGAAAA
>VTPC01000798.1:88603-151880 GCA_011009095.1 Ignelater luminosus
ATAGTGTGCGTGGTTTTTCAAATATATTTTTGAGCATCAAAAGAATGATGGAGGTTATTAAAAAACGAGCACAATTCCGCGGCCAGGGAAACGAGCAAAAAATAAACGAAAACTGTACAAGTTTTGTAATTAGGGATTTACATTAATTGTTTGGATTATACCGAGGATTACTCGAGTGATCCGCTCGTTCTCCCTAATAATGTAACCTCTTCCTTTTTTTAATCGCTAATCGATTAAGCAATTTAAATATCTCGAAACCGTTTAAAAATACAGAGCGCGAGAGATAAAGAAGACCGAATTTTCCGAAACAAGTTTCTCGTCACGGAAACAATTAAATCGTACTCGTGTTATGAACAGCCTCCTGCTTAAAACGGAAATAATTACGAGTCCGTGACGGCCCAAACATCGTCTAAATTGCGCCTTAATAGCTCCCGACGTTCTTCCCCAGAATGGATATCGAAATTTCAATCAAGAGATGGGAGTTAAGCGTCGAATTTATGCTTACACTAAAGCAACCCCAAGCTAAATTATCATCTTTACACTCGATGTCTACACCCGCATTGGCGGGTCCTTGTTATAAATCACTATCGGATTGATTTTCGGTTAGCTGTCATCTCTATCCTCACCTAAATTTAGGACGCCCATCCGTGCCGTTGCCACTTGTCATGTTCATTCCAGTTTTTTTCTTTTTTTTTTTTTGGCCAGCCGGGAGAAAAATTATGGGTGCCATTAATATTAGACCCTTTCTTCACTTTACTATGACACGGATGTGATCGACTTCAACAACTTTCCTTTTTGTAAAGGAAAATTCTTTGAAGCTGGCCGTGTTTACATGTTTACGAGATACAAAATGCATGGAGTCTGGGAAAAATGCAAGGATCGTGAAAGGATTTACAAGGAAGTCTTTTGTAAGGATGGAAGGATGATACGCAGAAGCTTAGAACATCCCTTTTTCTTTTGTAAAGGATAATCTTGATGGAGGTAGTCTTATATACAAAAGTATCGCGAAGGAAGAGAAACGCAATAAATACTTGCTTTAGAAAATCATTTACTTGCGCGTTACGTTCTGGAAGTCGTACGGATTTCGTTATTATATTATGTTTGAGAGATGATTTATTGTGATAAGTTCCGAACAGGAGAATTTTAATAATATTCGCCTGGGTTTGTTCGATTCTGTGTCGCATTGCGAATCGGTATTCTGGCAATTTGAATATTTTAAAGGGATTTTCAAGGACTTATTAATTAATTTTCCCCACCATTTATCGCATTTCAATTCCACCCTTGCGATTTGTATAAGCGGAGAATCGAAGCCTTTTGTTCCAAAACAAATACCTTTGAGTCATTATAATGCCAACGAAGCAACCGAAACGTCCACTGTCCACCTCCTAGGGTGATAACAACGACAGTGTCGTAACATCCCAACAAAGCCAGGCGCCATTTTCATTTACAAAAGAAAAAAGAATCTGCTGGTACAGGAGTGTGGAGTAGAATAAAGTACTTTTTATTTTGAAACTTGGATGTTGTGGCTAGTCTGATGTAAGATTATAAGCCCGATATTATTTTTCTTCTTTTTGTTCCATTAAAAAGAGTTTCAAGGATATTAGAGCATCGGGCGGAATGAAAAGATGATGCTATAAAAATATAGTCGGATGCTGTTTAATTGACGATGTTAATTCAATAAAAAAAAGTAATGAAATTTCGTAGAAATGCCGGAGAAAAACTGGGATTAAATCTTTTATTATTTGTTGAATATTGTAAGTCGCTGCGAAGGGGTTGGAATGCCTATAAATGAATTTTTCAAACTACAGCTTTCATGTTACCATATAAAACTGTAAGAAAATCGTGAAGGGACTACAGCTGAAAGGAACATTGTAAATTTTTTACCTTTTCATGCGTTAATAATGGAAATCGATCTTTTAAGATTACAAAGAAAAAAATATGTGCCTCATAGGAGTTTTCAAGAATCCTTAATATGAAAGATTTTTTGGAAATATCTTGTTTGCAGACGGATGTGTGTTTGTCTGTTAACTGGAGCGGATCAAATTAGATTAGGAAGGAAATCAGGATTGAAAAAATCAGTCAGAAAAATAAAATTGTATCGAAACGACGAAGCTGGCTGTTTCGATTTTACAGAAAATCTGTTAGTAGCGCAAATAAATCTTGATATTTAGTATAACGACTTCTTTTATTCGAATTTATATCTAATCTAATTTTGTAGAGATAATTCTATTTATGAATCTGACAAATCGATGATGCAATGAATTTGGTAATAAAGCTACCCTGCGATCCAGAGTCTAGTAAAGCCCAACATTGTTTTTTAAATTTAACTTGTGTAGAACATATTTTTCCACCACTACTGGTTGCTAACGAAGTATTATGAGCCCTTCAATGCGAATAGTCAACAAAATATTAGAAAAGTGTGCGTTCTCTCCGCTTTTCTCTATCCTGAGCCAATTTCTTCATCTCACAATAACTTTGTCTACTCTTTTCGTATCCTTCTTCATCATAGTCCATCTCAGACTCTTCAAGATTCTACTCATCTTCCTGTACGCATGTTTCACCATTAGTTCCTATCTTTATTTCATCAAAACTCCTCTAACTTTTCTCCCTTGACGTAAACCTCCATGTTTTCATTTTTTCCTATTCGCATTACTTTGCGTTTCTTACGATTTATCTTTAATCCGCACTTCTCTTCCATCGTTTTAAGCTGTTTCAACATTTCTATCAACTCCTCTGTACTTTCTGCAAAGATCTTGTCGTTAGCAAAGCGGATGCATGCAATTCTTCTTCCTTCAATTCTAATTCCAACATTTCTACTTTAACATTCTGCCGCCATTTCCTCAAGGAGAAAGACAGCAGTCTTGTCTTGTTCCTTTACCAATTTCGAACCAATCTGTGATATTTTCTCTAATCCTCATGATTACTTCCTGTCCCATATTCAAATTTCTCATCCGCCTTCTATCTTTCCAATCTATTCCTTTATCTTTCAATATTTCCATTAGCTTTACCCACAGTACGCAATTGAAAGCTTTCTCTTAAGTCTACAAGTCTCAGATCTTTTCGCTTTTCCGTATATCTTTTTCCACCCCAATTGCATCTCTCGTTCCCATTCCTTTTCTAAATCCAAATTGTTCCTCAGGTATCACCTCCTCCATCTTCTTTACCAGTCTCCGGTTGAGCACTGTTAAGAATATCTTTGCTACTTATCGTTCTGTGTTCCCCACACTCGTAAACTCTCTCAAACCTTCTTCATGTAAGCACTTCAACAGGTCCACTGGTATACCATCAACGCCCACAGCCATGCCGCTTTTTATATCCCTCATTGCAGCAATTATTTCATCCTACCAAGATAACTGGGCCGATGTTATCCATACCTACTGCTGTTTCCAATTCTACCTCCCTCTCAACTGCTTTCTCATTTGTTCCATACAAATCGTGAACGTAATTCTTCCAACGCTGCAACACTTCTACTTCATCTTTCAACAAGAATCCCGCTCATTTTCTATTTCTTTTCCACATCTGATTTTTAATCTGCGCTATATTTTGTTCATTAGGAGAGTTAGGATTTGTAGGTTTTCTTCATTGACTAACTTTAACATTTCTACAAAGATATCGTCCTTTTGTGCCTTTGCCGTTTTAATGGCTTTTGTAACTTCCGATGTTAGTATGTCAAGTATTGTTTCTTGAATTTTATTCATTTGGGGTTCTGTTCTTTCAGCATCAAAGAGATCTTCAGTATATTCTTTCCAGATGTTTCCTAGTTCCTCAAGTTAAGTCAAAATTATAATTATTCCTGCTGCAGATGCCACTGTAGGCATTACACCTTTTTGGCCTAGTGAATTTGGAATGTGGTTTGGGTGTGAACGCTGTTGCACACTTTTTGAATAAAATGTGTCTGACCCAGTTAGGGAGGAAGTGTGGAGGTTCGGCGGGTCGACTCCGACGTCGGTCCGGTCTCCAGTTCTCCCTTGGCATCACCGTCGCCGCAGGTGTAAGGGCAGCAACAGGGAGCGAGTCCCTCGTTGTGTGAGGGCACCGCAACACACCACACGCGGGCGCGCCCGTCTACCGGGCCCTCGGAATGTAGTAGGTCTCCTGGTTCTTGTTGGTGGCTATAACAAAGCAGAGGGGGGAGGGGAGGTTTGGAGGATTGTGAAGTTTGGAGGTTTTGTGAGGTGTCCCGAGCATCGAGTGTGCTGTGGATTTATCTGAGGGCCAAGGGGGTGTTCTCTAATAGATCTTGGAGGTCGTCGGGGAGCTCGGAGGCTTGGACGAGGAGAATGGCTGGAGGGTCTTTGATCTTCCTCTTGGGTTTCCTGGTGATGGGCAAGAGTGGAGTTCTCAGGGTGTCGAGAGCAGCGGTTTGGTTCTGCTCGATGGCTCTCTTCACGAAGCCGCCTCGTAGGAGGTCGAGTCTGGCGTCTATGGAAGGTGTTTCGGCTAGCTCACAAACCTCCCCGGAGCGATGGAAGCGATTCAGTCGGAGTAACCTCCGACACATGGCCCTCTCTTTCTTACGGAGCGATTTCACGAATCTGGGCGCGGCAGTTCCGAAACAGATGAAACTGTAATCCAGGACGAGGGTGCGCCGGTGGAGGATGCCACTGCAAAGAACGGATAACAAAAAGCTGCGTTGCTGGACGATATCGCAGCATCTCTTAGTTTTCTCGGCCCAAGAGAGGGCCTTCGAAAACCTGATGCCCAAGTACGTGACGGTGGGAGACAGCCGGAAACGGCTGCCCCACAGTTGGAGGTGGACATTGTTGTCCGACATTCTCGGTTTCCTAGAATTGTTCGGGTGTGTGAAAAGGATCGCTTGGGTCTTGTTGGGGTTGGGTTTGATCCTCAACCGCTGAAGTCAGGACTCTAAGCGCGCGAGTTCGCGCGACAGATTCCTGGAGGCAGCGGCAGAAGAGGGCGAAGTTGCCCATCGGCGAATTGTGCCAATGTGACGGCCCTGTTCTGGGGTCGTGGGATGTCGTGGCAGAAGAAGATAAACAAGAGCGGGGACAAAATGGATCCCTGCGGGACGCCAGCCCTCGGAGTGTAAACGCGGGAGAGTTGTCCACCAACTCGTACCCGGTGGCGTCGGCGAATCAGATGATCCGCACGAACTGAGGGGGGACTCCAGCTGCGAGGAGCTTTTGAAGAAGCCCCTCGTGCCACACCTTGTCGAAGGCGCGCTCGATGTCCAAAAAGGTGGCTAGCATGCATCTTCCGGCGTTAATAACCACGCTGGCGTCCGTTTGGAGTTTTAGAAAAGGATTCTGGGTGGACATGGCGGTGGCAGAATGGAGTACCTGGTCATGAGCACTCTCAGCCTGTCGGCGAAGTTTCTTTCGAACACCTTGCCTAGGACGTTGAGCAGGGCTATGGGGCAATAGAAAGCGGGATCGTGGTGGTTTTTGTTAGGTTTGGGGATTATGACTACGCGGGCGGTTTTCCAAGAGGCCGGGAAGTGGCCGCAGCTGTGGCCCTGGGAAGGGTCGATTTTCGTTTTGGAGAATTTTGGTTTGCTCGTTCTTTTTTTGTCTTCCCCGGTCTTCTTCGGCAGAAGCACGGCCTGTATGTTGGGCATACTCCGGAAAGGAGCTTATTCAACTCCTCGTTGTTCCTGATCGCGACCTGCAGGTGACGGGGGATGATCCTGGTCATCTTGTTGTCGCGGGCCGCGTTTCCGGCCAACTCGAGAACTTCGGCGGGCAGGTACTCCATGACGGTGACCAAGTAGACGGGCGCTCCCTCGCCAACCTAGTTTCTCTGGATTTGTTACAACTTTGTTATTGTCATCTAGCATTAATGTTGTCGGAGTGAATCTTTTCGTTATGCTTGTGACTTCCTTAACCTTTTTATATGCATTAAAGTGGTGATGTTTTCTTAATAATTTCTCTAATTCTTAACACTTGTCATTCATCCACTTTTCCTTAGCTTTCCTGTGGTTTCTTCGCGTATCCATTTCTTGTGCTGTCTTGCAGTTTTTCTCTTTCTATGGTTTCAATTGTAGCCTTGAAGGTATGCCATATGTTTTCTACAGTCTCTTCTGATTTTGATCTAAATTCATTAAGTGTACCATTGAGGACTTGGTTTCTGTATATATTTCTGACAGTTAGAGTTTTTCGAGATTGGGTTTCTTCTTCCTGTCGTGTTTGATTTTCTTCAGTTTGATTGATATTTTGCCAACAAGAGGACTCAATATTAGCACCGGGATGCACTATGGTGTGGATATAAATGTTTTGAGACGACTCCAAGAACACGAGCGAAACATTTGACGCCGTTCGAAGATTAAGATTACATGAAGATTGAATTGGTCTTGAATCCGCATAGTTTATCTACTTGCGAATTTTAATTATTTTCAATAATAGATTTCTGAAGTGTTCAAGTTACGTTAGCTTCTGATTGTTTTGGTTTCATTTGTATAACATAAAATTCTATATTCTAGAGTCTAGTGCACTAAATAGAATCTTTGCACGTCTTCGTAATCTCAAAGCGATGGATTTTTGCTGGATTTGCTAGACGGACGTACTCAAAGACTCGAACTTTATTGTATGTTTTCAATATAGAAGTTTTGAGTGACTTTAAAAAGCGTCTCGACGCCATTTTAAGCTGTTTTGAGCTCAAAGTTACGTGAAAGTTAAATTGGGCCAGAACCCGCACAGTTTATCTACTTGCGGATTTTAATAATTTTAATTAATGAACTTGTAAAACGTTAAAGTTGCGTTTTTATATTGTATTGATTTTATCTGCATACCGTAGACTTCTAAATGTTAGAGTCTGGCAAACTAGATAGAATGAATTTGTACATATGTCATGAGAGCTGTTTACTTAAAGTAATGAATTTCTTCTGAATTTTAAAAATTTTCTTATTGAGATACATCAGCGATATCTTAAAAGAGATCTTAAAAGCGTTTCACGCCATTTTTAGGTGAAGATTACGTGTTGGAAGCTGAATTGATCCAGAACCGCATAGTTTATCTACTTGCTAATCGGAAACTTTAGAAATTGCTTTTTTCATCCAGTGTATAGAATTGGTTTTTGCTCATTTTCATCTCCTTTTTGCTATGTTACCGTGAAGAAATCAATGTTATTTACACCAAAAAGTTGATATTGAAAGCTTTGTGACCTGTGCTGGTGGATTCGGTTAAGGAATACCCCTTTCAGCTAAATGAGAGATTTTAACGAAAGAGATCAAAAGTCGCTGGTAGTTTTCAATAAATTGATCGTACCAGTGAATTCGTTAACAAAGTTTTTGTTACTGGGTACAGCAAAATCTAAAAAAAGCTGCAAGAAAGACCTCACCATAACCACAAGATGATCGATCCCACTACAATCAATTTTGATCGTTATGTAGCGATATTTAAAACATGGATATTGCCTGGTTTTAACAAGATGGTATCAGTGCTCAGTTTTACGTCTAGTGTTAAAATTTGGCGACGTTGCCTGATTTAACATTTCATGTTTCTGTTGGGGATTTCTTGAAATCGAGAGTTTATCCTCAAACAATTCAAAAACTCCAAGGCGTGATTAGCGAAGATTTACTTTTTGAATTCTATAAATTTCCTTGTCGAGATGTAGCAGCAGACATGATTTTCGTTTAAGATCTTTTCTTGCCTTGGTAGACATAATAAAAAACTCTTTAGCCTTATTGAATGTTCTCATGTCCCTAAATTTATGTTTTTTATGTTTATGAGTTATGACCAAAACATTGCAATCGTGCACAATTTAGCTCATTGAGATATCTAAACAGTGACGTTTCAATGACGTCAGCTACTCTATTGATAGATAGCTAATCGTGTGTGACTGAAGTGTTGGGCGTCTTCTTACAGCAAGCGGTGCTAGGCCCCTAAAAGCTCTTTGTGTACAATCGACATTCGTCATAAACAGCTTTAAGACATGCAAATCGTTCGGAGTAGGATTTCAGATGCTCAAGCGGTCGAGCTATGGTCCAGTGTGTCGAGATGTGGGTTCAAATCTATTTTTTATAAAAGTGAAATTTTCTATATGTAGAACTTTGAAAATCCAAATGGATATGATTTCCAAAAGGAATTTTGTTTTCACTTGTGAGGAAAATCTACAGTCCCATATTTAGAAATAATAGAAAAAACGTTTGCAACATATTTGAAAAATTCTATTTTGCTATACATAAAACTTTGCTGCTTTGAACTTGATTTTCTCAAAGCGTCTACAATACATTATTAATCGATACTGCAGTAAAGCCACATAAGTACCTCAAACGTCATTTTATGATCCTTTTGATTGAAACATTGATCTCACCGGCTATAACACATTAATACTCCCTCACTCTTTTTATTTCGTGTTCGCGTTTAGCACAAGCCATTATTGTATAGCTTTAACAGCAAGTGACCCTACTAACATAAGCTACTTCCGATTTATTGGCTATCCGGCACCACTTTTACTAATGTAGTAAGTAGAGCACACATCCGTTAACGTACTAAAATAAAAGGAAAATATTCTCGTTTGGGGCTCTATTTGATGTTTCTCGCTTCAACATAAAAATAAACAAAAATGAATGTGTGTGAGAATCTTTTCTTGCTTTAGCAAGACGTTTTCTGTACGTTGTTAAAATAAAACAAAATTACAAAGCTTCCACAGCAGTACAGCCAGTGACACTTCTGAACTTGAAAATCAATAGCCAGCGGTACATGGATTTTCGTTTAAAACGGTTTGACATGATTGAGAGGTTAGAGATGCAAAGTGAACGATAGGAAGTTTCAGTATTAAATATCTTAGTACATACATTTGCGCGTAATTGTAAATAATTCTCAAGAATATGATTTTTTTTCCTTTATTTTGTCAGCAGGTTCACTTATCAGAATTGGACATCGATAAAAATCTAATAAAAATGATGAAACTCGGCCATTACCAATTTCATCCATTTTGATAGAAAACAGTGTCAGAGTAAACAGAGTATTCCTTGGCGATTTCTGAAAAGGATTTATCAAAATTCAAAAGGAATAACCATGTATCAAATTTATCTCAGGTTTCTTCGTTGTTTTTGTTATTTTTTTGTATCTGACTTTGAAATTTCTGCAAGTTAACAATTATTATTTTATTTTGATATTAGTAGGGCACACATTTATTTTTGGTCAGTGTTCTAATAAGTTTTTTAAATATGATAATGTTACTTCTTCAATCTATCACCTATCAGAGCGTATGAGCAACGGTTATATTTAACTAAGGTGCCTTCCATGTTAGGTTGACTTCTTCAACAGTCCTGTACAGCGACTTAAATCTCTTTTGGATTGTTTTGGTACCGACTGCACAGTTTTGGTTTTAATTCTTATGTGCTGTCTTTTTGGGATTTTTTTTGTTGTGATTTCGCTAGGAAAGCGGAGAAGTATACTACTATGTAGCTCTCAAAGTAAATGCTTAAAACCATTGGGGTAACAACAAGTAATGCATACTGACTAGATCCTCCTTGATTATCTATTTATTTAATCCTCTTGGAGGAGGCATTAGTATGGTCGTTTTGACAGCCACGGATCAACAACTGTACATTACCCCCCAACAGGTCCCTTTTGGTGACCTACAGTCGAACTTCTCTTTCCATTACGTCGGTTATACTTACTTGGGCGCGGTTCAGACTTTGCTTTGCTTCCGTCGAAAACACAGTAGAGACTCAGCGGTGCCGGAATCGCTTGAACACCATTCCCCTACCACTGCCATCAATCAAAGTGTCATCTGGATACGACAAAGATGCAAACTCTGTTCCTATTGTGTTCTCTTAAGGGTTTTAAGTCTAACAAACAAATTAACAAGAAATCTTCAGAACAGACAGTCTCTTGAAGCTGTACTCAAAATCTTAACACTAATTACCACTAAATAGCCTGATAGGGCATGGAGAGAAGATAGTCCTTTCAGGAATTAATATGAACTACCTACCACGATGGGTCTCAATTCCACGACTACATCGTTGGAAAATTCTTTACTAGAAACCAAACCGTAAATGGCGTAAACTCAATTTTAGGGGAAACAAATGATGATCTAAAAGTGCAAAAGTGTCTTTAAGCGCCACGCCACCGTTTAGATGTTTCTCGAAAGCCCCACTTTTTGTCGTATTTCTTACTTGCTTATTATCGAAAGGTGGCACGCCGAGGCGCGGCGGCTTTAGAAGCCATGCGGCTTCTTTCCAGCCTGGAATGTAGAGGTGTTGATGGATGACCATCACGCTAATCTGGTTTGGAAATTTGGAGGTAAAAAAGATGATGCAAGAATTAGTTGGCGGCGTTGGCGTGTGGCGCTTGGAGGTGACTCGTGTTGGTGGATGAATCTTGTAGAGTTGGCGTCGCGGCGGTTGTGGATATGTTGGAGCCCGTGGATGCTGAAGGCTGGCCCCATAGCGTCGAATTCCGGAACGGCCGGTCTTGGTGATAGTGTTGATGATGATGGTGATGACGGCTGTTGGTGGAATTGCATGTAGTTATTGTTGATGTTTTTGTTTTTTGATCTTAGTATAATGAAAAGGATTATATTTTAGGAGTAATTGAATGAGTAAAATGATATGTAAATGAAAACTGTTTTTCTCAAAGTCGCAACTCCATACGGTTCGCGTCGCGGGAGGATTTGTGTAAGAATAATGATGGGAGGGAGATAGGGGATTGCCCAGTCGGTGACGGGCAGAAGGAGAATTTCGGCAGCTGAATTGATTGTTAAATCCGAGGAGCCTCAAGTTTGAGTGCCAACCGTGGAAGTGGAATGTTGGATCGCGACCTGCCTCCCCCCCCCCGAGCAGGTCGTTCGGATGAAGCTGAGAAAGTGGAACACTGCTGGCTCTACGTCCAAGCTCTTAACGTATGGCAGGCGGAGTTATGGCGACTGCCGCCTGGGTGTCAAACCGGGTGTTGAATCACCGATGGCGGAGTGCTGCTTACTCTTTATTCTTTGGTGCATCATCGCTCAGGCTGGTGCCGGGTCGACCGCTTTGCGTTGCGCTCGAAACCGAAACGTCGCATATCTATGAACCTGAAGTAAGGTTTGCTTAAGGTAAAGTAATTTTTGTTGCACCTGTTACAACTTTACACCTCGAAAACTTTCATCCAACCCGATTCATCATTTCGCCACCGCATAGCTATGATTATGATATCAGCGTTGTTTCCCCGCCGAAGGCGGGAGGCCGTTATAAGCTACCTTCTGTAGTTTCTTCAGCCTGCTGGATATTGTTCATTTGGTGCGAGGCAGGATACGTGCGATGTTGGCGTTCATTGGCACTTGACCGGTTGTTGATGTAGTGGGCCTAGTTGTAGCAGCGCGAGGAGGGCCGTTGGCAGCATAGATGTTAAGCCGGTGGCGTCCGGGTTCACCAGTCTGTTGTCTTGAATTGTGCGACGGTGATGAAATTAGCACCTGAAGTGCTGATGGTGGTGGGCGGTTCCTAATGGGTGGGGCTTGATTGACTTCTTGATTTTGTTTTATTTCTGGCGTTTTTTACGGGCGTCGCAAGCTGACGGAGGTTGCGACGGAATGATGGCGCATTGGTAGATGTATCTGTCTTAATGGATTGGCCCATAATGGTATAAATCGAGGTGTTGTCGTTGGGGTCATTGACCCGAGATGCACATTAATTTGAAGTTGGAATTTGATGTTGAAATTTGCTGTTGGTAAGGTGCCCATCTTCTGCCGAGCTGGTGTCTTGCCGTGTAGTTGGTGGTTGAAAGCCATGCTGGGCGCCGCGACAGGGGCAATGGATATGGTTAGATATCCATTGGCTGTCGCGGGCGATGTAGATTCTGGTGTTAGTAGCGGATGAAGAAGTGAAGAACGTCCGTAGCTGAAGTTGAACTAAACTCGCGATTTCTGGTGTTGTCCGGCATCAGGAGACATCAAATCGGACATGATTAGACTCGCTCTCTCAAAATCACACGCAGATTCACTAATACAACGCTCATATCTACCGAGCCGTCCGCATCAACCCTCATGCTTATGCCCTCAAGATCATGCAAATTTTTAAATATTAACCTACAGCCGACTACATTATACGATAAAGACAATTAGATTCTAGAGTTGGAAAATATCCTGAAAGCTAACTTTCCTATTCCTAAGAAACTTCGTCACAATAACCAACACAGCAAACCACCGCTCGCCAACTCATACTTCTTCTTCCAAGTATGAAAAGAGAAGATCTAGTTTCAGTTTTTGCACTACGATTAAACTTGGGATGTCCAGGGATTAATTCTCAGCTATTCTAGTTTTTAACGTGATTTTCTTTAGTGCCGGAACAGTATTTTCCAGGAATGTTTGCGCACAGTTAATCTTTTTTAATCGCCATCTGATGAAAAATCTCTTGAAGACAGAGAGTGACTAAGATTCGCCTAAGGTCAACTCAAGCTCAATTAACGTCGCCATAGTCTTCAGCCACGGAAAAGAGTAAGAAGCTTCTCTGTTATCGAAACTGTTTCCAGTCTCCCGTTGGTTTTGCCAACATTGCGGGACACAAAAGCAACCCCTCTAACTGTAAAATTTCCGTTTGTTAAATTTTCGTATTTTGTACGTTAGTGCGTGATCACTGCTTAACTACCTATGAGATATTTGTTATGTTGTTTCAGTTATATTTGGGTTTCAGTTTTTCGTACGTAACAGTTTTTATAGTAAACGAAAAAGTCAACTCAATAAGTCTGTTTAAATCATGAATGAAAAAATCCGTTCGAGAAGGTTTGATAAGTCAAGATGGGACTAGCAAGCCGTGGAAAGTATCTAGCTCGCGGGCGCAAACGCAATTATAAAATAATTAAGTTGAGCTGTCTAGAATTTGTTTCTTGTTCCGTTCCATCCTTGATCTAGAATAATGAGCACCGGAAATAAAGTTATTGAATTACACACGACAAGAAGGTGAGATTACAATTACACGTCCGTAAAGTAGAATCGCCAATTGATAAACATCTGGGAATTCCGAAGAGAGCAAAAAACGCTGGAAATCTACTCTAAACACTCGAAGACACTACGTGCCCACCAAATTGATGATTCTTGCATCACTAAAACGTGTGATTTTGACATTTTAGAATTTAAAATTATCTTCTTCTTCTTGTGCCAAGTTTCTTGATTCTGCGCAGCTTGCAACCAGTTTTTGCCCGCTATCTCTTTGATATCGTCTGCCCATCTCTTCTGTGGTCTGCCGACGTTCCTTTTTGATGTCCTAGGTCGCCATCGTATGTGTCGGTTTATCCAATGTTCTGAAGGTTTTCTCCATAATGCTTGTGACCGTTGTGCGGCGCTTAATGTCTGTGTTTCGGACTCGGTCTCTAAGACTTTTCCCGAGCATTGCCCTCTCCATAGCACGTTCGGTTGTTTTTAATTTGTTTGCGCTTTTATGTGTTATTGCCATTGTTTCTGTGCCATATGTTGATAGGTGTCCCATAATTTTTTCTTCAAACTCATTGGTATTTCTTGGTTTCTTAGTATTAAGTTTTCTGAATGTCGTCCATCCAAGTTCTGTTGGTCTTGTGATCTCGGCGATTTGGTTTGGTTTTCCCAACTTAGTGAGGTGCCCAAGGTAGACATTTTCTATGGTTTGCTGGTTTACCTGAATTTGTCTTTGGCTGTTTGACATTATTTTTGTTTTCCCATAGTTCATTTGTAGTTCTGTGGTCTTTGAGTTCAGGGCAAGATCGGTTAACATTTGTTCTAATTTTTCCTCATTTCTACTTATTATGACTATGTCGTCTGCAAAGCGCAGATGGTTGAGGTATGTGCCATCTATGCTTATTCCTTTTTCATCCCAGTTCATTTTTTTTGATATGTTTTCTAGCGCCAGTGGGGAAATGGTATCTCCTTGTCTGATGCCTCTTTGTAATGATATTTTTCTCGTATTTGCGGTTTCATTGATCTTAACGTTTGTAATGTTTTTGAGTCTTTTAGTCCTTCGAATATTGACCAAAACTCCATTACGTCGAAGGCCTTTTGGAAATCTACAAACTCTAGGTGTAATGGGATGTTTGCATTTTTCAGTCAGAGTTCGCAGGGTTTGAAGGTGGTCAATGGTGCTAAAACCCTTCCTTTAAATTTAAAATTAGAATTATCTCAATTTGATATTTTTATACTTCTGATTACGGTAGAATAATGAACAACAGTCTACTTTATCTCAAGGCTTTTTGATCTTATCAAGCTATAGAACATAAGTACTTTATAAACTGCTCAATGCTGTTTAATGTTACTCCAATTAAAAACTAAAGAGTACTTGAATAGAGATTTTGAAAGCTGTTTAAAAAATTCATCAAGTAGGTCATTAAAAAGAGTTTGCTTTTAACTTGGTGGCATCCATCTAGATTCTCCACTGATTTATGAACGCAATTAAAGCTATTTTCCGCAAATGAAAGTGCAAGCGAGAAGAGAAACCCGAATTTGATAAACTGGACGTTGGGAAAAACTAAAAAACAAATAAATAACGTAATAGGCGAAATAGTGGAAGCATCGAAGATTTATTTTTTGTTCTAGTTTTCTCTTGTTGCTTCCTAAATGTTTTCAGTCACATTTTTTTCTAACTAACGTTCCTTCTGTTCAACTTTTTTTTTATGCCAAAAATATGCAAAAGAGCGCTACAAATTTCTTTATCGACTTTAAAAATATTTTCGTCCCAAAAAAGGTTCTTAACGTTTTCCCCCCCAGTAACATTTTTATTATGGAACGTGGGCGGTTTTGATGTGTCGGTATGTTTCACAATATATTTTTCAGTTCACCAATCATCTCTTCAGTGGGAGTTCCTGACGAAAAAGTTTTTTTACGTTCTTGGAATCGAGATGATGACCATCGCGTAATCACAAGTGGTGTACACTCCTGCTGGTGTGTCTCTCTTCTTTCACATACAATATAACATAACCCACCTGTATTATTTTATGAACGGCGGCGGTGGAGGTTGCGCGTCGTGTTGTGGCGCGAAGAGATCGTGTTGATCAATAGCTCGGGGTCCGGGATTCGCGAGTGCCTACTCCACTGCAGTCTTCCCGGTCACGCGTTTTGCAGAGGCCGTCAGCGACCGATCTTCCACCCTCAAAAAAACAGTATTCATCAAATACACCAATTTATCAATTTTTACTAATTAAGTAAATAAAATATTGTTTTTTTGGTATATAATTTAAGAGCGCGCGTACAGTTTTTAAGTGAGGAAAAGTAAGAAGTTTTTTTGGTTTACTTTGAGAATTTTTGAACACATCGAAGTTAGTTTTTTGTTAATTGGAAGAGAGGAATAAGAAAGGTTGTGTTGATTTTATTTTGTTTTTATATTCGATAAGCTACCTCAATATTAGAAATAATTTTTAAATAATAATAATAACATATCAGCCTTTAACGAATATTTTCCAATTTTTTTTTAAAGATAGTCATATTGTATTTAATTATATTAAATCGAATCGAATTTACATAGACAAATATTAAACTTGAATGTTACAAATTGAAGATAATAAATTTGAGATTTAAAAAAAAAAGAAAATTGTAAACATAAGGGCAAATACAGATAATAATAATAATTATAATGATAATAAAATAAAATCTTAATTACTTTTAGTAGGAAATAAAAGATGAAGTGGACGCGCTTCATTAATTCTTAATAGTAATATAAATCTATTTTTCAATCTTCAATATTATCGTTCTATGTGATTTGAAAGATAATAATAATAAGTAGAAAATTATAAAAGAAATTAAATTTAAATAAATTAAAAGTGTATACTGATAATAATTAAAATAAATAATAAAATAATAAAAGATGCTGTCTAGACATTCTTCCATTTCTGGTAGACATTCCAATGGAAAGGTAAGATTTTTTTAAAACCTTCTTTCTCTAGTTTAATTAAACGCGAAAACTTTCATTAAATAAACCAACCCGCATTGAATAAGCATGAAACATAACATTTTACTAAACTGAAAAGGCAATTCTCTCACTTATCTGAAAAGAGTTTTTAAACAATGATCCTTTATATTCTATGTTCTGTCATTGTCACAGAGTTTCACAAACCGCGCTAACGCTCGTTGCAGTAATGACACATGAATAACAAAAAAAAAAGAAAACTCTCGTTTGAGGTGCCTTTTTTGTCATTTGAGAGAATTATAAACAAGAAAAGAAACGCGCCACTTTTTAATATAATCTTCTTTCTCCCTTTCTCTTTTTTTTCTAGCTTTGTAGAAGAACATTTTTAATTAAAAGTTAGTCAAAAAAAGATAAATTCAATTAGAAGGTGGTGGTAGCCTATTATCCGTTTATATCTTTGTGACAAACTTTTGTGGTCGTTATAGCGAACTTTATAGCGTAAGAATTAGGTTATTTTAACATTAAAATATTAAGTAAAAGCGTTTCGCTTTTTATTTCTTCTTTTAACTCGCTTCGCTCCCAACAACATCGAATTAATTTGTACAGACTTGTTTTATCGAAGTGGAAAACGAAGTTCAAAAGAACGTGCGGGGTTAAAAGAATCGAGTCCGCACATTTACTGGAAATTAGTTTGGAAATGTCATCGGCTAAAGGAAAGAGTAAAATGTCGTGTTCAAAGGTTCGATCGGACTAATTTTATGCAAAAGGGATTTTTACAAATGGATTTTTCGCAGCTAGGAATTTTCCAAAATGGAAAAACTTATTTCTTCTTGGTATCGTTCTTTGATATTGTTATTGGCTCACTGATGAGTTCCAATAAAATTTAGTTTCGGCCACAAACTTGCTGTTGGTGGATAAATAATGAAAAAAGTTTCACAATTTCATCATAGCGTACGAATTTAAGTTTTCATCTTTCATCTATCTAGAAGCTTTTTATGGCATCTTATTTGATAGTTAACACTGCTTCCATCTAACCTTCCCGTCAACAAACCTTCAGCTTAATATTGAATGTTTGGTTAATTTGCATACACAATCTAAAATAGTTCATGTATGCCACCATTTCATCATGCCAACATATTGTGATGATATTAAAAATGTAGTGATATTTGAAAATGATAAAAAAAGAAAGTATAAAAAAAATTTTGTTTTTGGTTTTGATAAATGTAATGACAGTGAAAATAAATAAATTAATATTGTCAAGAAAATAGCGTTTTAATAAAAAAATTAAGAACCAAACGAAGAAAAATAAGGACCCTGAGAAAAAGAGCTCTCCATATCATAACATAAAAAAATGGCGCCCAACGTGGTAGGGCAAGTTAAATAAAAGACATAATTATCATTTTGTTAGTTGTCTGTTGGTAGTGGAAAGATGTCAAAGCGAGGTAAATCGGTAGATAGTACAAAAAGGGACAAAAGAGAGGAAGAAAATATTGAAATTGAACAGATGGAAGAAGAAGGTACAAGTATGGAGGAGACCATGGGAGATGTTGAAAAGGGAGATAAAGAGCAAAAAGAAATAAGACAACAACAACCAGATTTACTTAAAATATTAATAGAAATGAAACAAGACCAAGATAAAAGATTTGAAGACCAAACTAAAAGATTTGAAGACCAAACTAAAAGAATAGAAGACCAAACTAAAAGATTAGAAAAGATTAAACAAGATAATACTAAAAGATTTGAAGAAATCAATCATAATCAAGAGAAAAGATTTGAAGAAATTAAAAGAAAATTTGAAGATCATGAGAATAGATGGGATAATATTGTTAAAAACATGAGAGGTGAAATACAAGAAGAGGTGAATAATAAGATAGATGAATGTCAGAATGAAATGCGTAGGAAAATAGAAAGACACCAAGCAGAAATTATCAACATGTTACAAATAAGGGATGCAGATATAAATGAGGAAATTAAGGAGCAAGAAAAGCAGAAGAAAACTACCAGCAGAATGTGAAAATAGAATTAGAAAAAATAAACAAAAATGTTGAAGAGAAATCAACAGCAGGTAATCATGGACCAAGTCATTATTGTATATTAGATAGCGGGATTCAAAATATGGCAAAATTCTCAGTAAACCACAAACGAATAAATCCAAAAGAAAGAATTAACAGTTTACCAATAAGAAAGGCAAATCTTAAAAATAAGATAAAGAATAATTACAAAAAAGAAAAAAATTATCAAAATAACAATAATAAAGAAAAATTGAAATGTTGGCAGAATAAACTAAGAAGAGGAAGAAAAGCGGAAAGAAGAAACAAAATGAAGATGACAATGGAAAATAAAAGGTTGGAGGGGATCAAAGTCAAAAGAAAATCTAAAAATAAGACTAGAAAGAAAAATAAGGAATCGAGGTATAAAATATTTAAGAAAGATAGTAAATCCAAAATAAGGACGGAAAAATATAAAATGATAATGAAAAAACATTTAAAGAATTTACCATCAGGAGTCAGAGAGGAACAAAGAAATTACAAATACAGAAAAAGAAAGAAAACCAAAGAACTAGAATAAATGCTACAAGAGAATGTTAAAGTAAAAATTACAAGCCAATGTTGACAAAAATACCCATATGAAGAATAAGGAACATTTTATATTAGGTTTGACAAGAAGGTATGAATGATGCTTGAATGAATGTGTTAAAGATAATCATAATGAGTTAAATAATTATTAATGAAGTATTATTAAAATGATGATAATTATCAAGATTTGAATATGAAGTTAGTAGAATAATAATGATAATAACAATAAATAATTAATGATATGATTGATAATATTAAAAGAAAAGGTCAAAATATGATCCTTGATATGAATAAGTAAAGCTAAAATATGATATTGAAGTAGATAAATGAGGCAGGGAGTTAAGTTATATGAAGAAAACGTTACTACTAGAGAAAATAATTTTTGCAATTTCTTAAGAAGTTGTAGAAAATGATTTGTATGAATGCAGCATGAATGAAAGCTAGTTGGAAAATAGAGGAAAATAAGGGAGAAATAGGAAGGAAATGTGAAATAAAATGAAAATATCGAATATTGAATTAAAAAAAAAACAATAAAAAAAATCCTGTATAAAATGTTAATAATGCTAACTAAACTTATAAAATTTTAAATTGTTATTCTGTTGAAATAATGTAATGTCAAAGTGACAATTAACAAATGTCAAAAAAATGACAATTAACTAATGTCAGAAAAATAAAATGAATGAATGACAGTTGCCTAATGTCAAAATGACGTTCGACAAATGTCAAAGTGCAAGACCGTCAATTCAAATAATTAAGGTTAGAATAAAAACTTAAAATAAAACACCATTAAAAAAAATGATTATGTATATCATGAAACAATTGGTATCTGTTTATGTTACCTTCTGTCCACTTGTACAAGAAAACAAAGCTGAGGAGAAATCTTCTTTTTGCAAATTTGCAATAAGCACTCATAGAAGAAGATATTTACCTGAAACTTTATTTGCACTTACGGGACACCCTGTATATTTTATAAGATGTGTCCAAGATAAAGAGGGCCACTACAGGGATCTCGGAAACCATAAGAAATAGGGCAAAAGTAGCGCAATTAACTATGCCGTTAAAAAAATAAAAATATTCCGAACGGTTCCGAAAGTATTCGAAAAAAACCGAAAAATTGCAATTTTGTTTCCATTCTTTTCTGAGTTTATTTTTCAACATAATGAAAAACGACAAACACTTTCCTATAACACTTTAATAAGAAGAAGATGGTATTATTATGTTTTTGGTACGACGTTTCGTTGCTTAGATAGCATCTTCAAGTTCAAATTTTGAAATAGATAAGATGCTATTTAAGCATCTCAATAATATCATCTTCTTCTTCTGAGTGAAGTGTTATAAAAAAGTGTTTGTCGTTTTTTATTATGTTAAAAATAAACTCGGAAAAGAATAAAAACAAAATTTCAATTCTTCGGTTTTTTCTGTTTTTTTTTATTTTTTGAACGGCATCGTACTAGGCGCTTAATTGCGCTACTTTTTCTCCGTTTAACCGTTTTTCTATCTCTTATGGTTTCCGAGATCCCTCGATCCCTGTAGTGGCCCTCCTTATCTTGGACAAATCGTATATACTTTTAAAAAAAAGGGCGCCATATCAAAATAGGCTTAGGGCGCAATCAAACCTAAATCCGCTTCTGCGTAACATTTATTACTAAACTAAACACAGTACAAAAATTCATTTCTGAACATATTTATACGTTCTCATCACGATCAATAAGAAAAGTTGTTTGAGCCTAGCGGCTCTGAGAAATTTGTTTAGCGTAATTTAATAAAACAAACGTTCATGATGCAATCAAACAAAATCATTTGATTTACAATTATTGGTTAGTTTACACTACAAACAAACACGATGTTACGATAACTATGGCACCAACAAAGTATTACAAGCCTCCTACTTCCTTATTTATGTGGTCAGCTCGCGCTCCCTCGGCTAAGAACGAATAGGGAGCGCACATTGGGGTACGTACATACCCACCGTTCAACACCCCTAGTATCTAGTTCTATTGGTAGCACGCATACCTTGGAAAACGCTCGTTTTACTATTCCATCCTTAGTTAGCACATCCACTACACCGCCAGCATCAGGGTAGACCTGAACGATTCGCCCCATCTTCCAGCACAACTGAGGGACATTGTCTTCCGTCAGGATGACCAACTGCTCAGCCTGGAAAGTCTGTTGACCCCGGATCTTCCACTTGGACCTTTGTTGCAAGTTGTTTATATACTCCTTGGACCAACGATTCCAAAAATGGTTGATTAATTGCCGTCGATGTCGAAACGCCGATAGTTTTCCAGACGACGCTGCGTAGTCGACCACGATGTCAACGGCGATCCGATCAAAAAGTGTCCAGGTGTGAGGGACTCAAGATCATTGGGATCTTGTGTCAAGGAACATAATGGACGGGAGTTTAAAACCGATTTTATCTGCGTTAATACGAAGTTTTCATATGTTAGATTAGCATCGCCGATTACTCTTTTCAAATTATGCATAGCGTTTCTCACACCCCTTTCCCAAAGACCAGCAAAGTGTGGAGCCCTGGGAGGTACAAATTTCCACTCGATCTTGTTTTCCAACAAGAACTGTTGCACAACAACATCTTTAGTAGCCGATAGTATAATTTTAGAGTTTGTTCGTGTTTCGTTGGTGGCATTGTCTGAATACATAATCTTACATAACCCTCTACGCGCAGCAAATCGCTTCAACGCATTCAAAAAGGACTCCTTCGTCAAGTCATCAACCAATTCCAAGTGCACTGCTTTCGTATTAAAATATATAAAAAAGTTAACGATGTTACGGTTTCTAGTTTTTCTGTCCTTTATATCAAATAGACCCGCGCAATCTATCCCGGTGATAGAAAACGATCGACAGACAGCAAGACGAGATTTAGGAAGATTTATAATGGGGTCGTTTCCTAAAATGGGTTTACTGAAATCTATACACATTTTATTATTCTAGACAGGATATATAGTTAATATCCATTAACAGTTTTTTCCGTAATATGATAGGTAAAGAGTTATAAGGAAACAGAATAATTTTTCTGTACTAGTGATGTCACAGTTCGTCGGTAGACGGTCTGTACAAATAGTAGAGCTGACAACGTCGCAATCGCGTTGTTGTGTCTTTGCTGAAATTCGTTAGTTGTCGGGTTTCTCCGCTTTGTCGATTTCAATCAAAGATATAAGTATCTGCATTTTTTACGTATGTTACTGACTATTGTTTTATGGTTTAGTGGTTAGCTTATTTGTATAAAAATTTTTGCATAAATTTCATGAGACGGGTTCTGTCAAAGATCGTCCAAAAACGGGCAGACCTAAAGCTCTAAATAATGAACAACGTGAGAATATAATGTTAATTGTCGTGGAAAATCCACGTTTCTGTTCGACAAATTGCTCGTGAACATACTTTGAAGAAATCCACTGCACACGAAGTTCTAAGAAAGGTGAAGTGGCATCCATATAAACCTTGTATAGTTCAAGAATTATTAGAAGATGATTTAGATCGAAGATTGCAATTTTGCGAAGAAATAACACAGGTTTTAGGAAAATACAAATTTTCATAAAAATATCCTCTTCACTGATGAGGCAACGTTTGTTTGAATGGTACCATTAACAAACAAAACATGCGCTACTGGTCTTTGCTAAATCCTGGCTGGTATGTAGAAGGGCACACCCAATATCAGCAGAAAGTCAATGTCTGGGCAGGAATTATTGGAACCCAAATTTTGGGACCTTTTTTTATAGAACATAATTTAACAGCGGATGCTTATCTAGATTTTTTAAGATTTGACTTAGTTCCTGCTTTAGCTGTTCTATTTCCTAATGAACTAGATCCAGATGTACCCCATAACAGAATATGGTTGCAACAAGACGGGGCTCCTCCTCGTTTCGGAATTGATGTCCGACAGTTTCGTGATAATACTTTCCCTTATCGATGGATAGGCAGAAGAGGTGCAGTAGAATGGCCAGCTCGCTCGCCAGATTTAATTCCACTTGATTTTTTTTGTGGGGCCATCTCAAAAATAAGATTTATGTCGATATGCCTGAAGATATTGAAACTCTAAAAGACCGTATTAGAACAGAGATTAGAGCTATCACACCAGAAACGATTCAAAATGCAGTAAACGAATTTGAAAGACGACTTTATCATTGCCAAGCTGTAAATGGTGCATTTTCAATTCGTAACAGATGAATATTGAAATAAACTTTCAAAGAATATTTTGCGTTTTAATCA
Organism: Ignelater luminosus; assembly: GCA_011009095.1. Classification (NCBI taxonomy): domain Eukaryota; kingdom Metazoa; phylum Arthropoda; class Insecta; order Coleoptera; family Elateridae; genus Ignelater; species Ignelater luminosus. The sequence goes on from VTPC01000798.1 coordinate 111,155, forward strand.
ATATTTACTTATGCAAGTGTATCAAAATTTTACATCATCGAAAAGAGTAAAACATTCTCTATCAAATGAGTACAATAAAGGGATACCTCCCCATTAAAAAAATTGAAGCATTATTCGTTGCGCTTTTGTTTTTTTTAAATAGTTATTTGGTACTGCCCTGTAATGTAAAACTAAACACTAAACAACTTTTATAGGAAACATTTTTCCATAAAATGCATATTTACTGAGATATATAGGATATTCCATACTTTTCGGACACACTGTATATATATAATAACATAATATCGCATAACCTCAACAATTCGAAAATCCAGACTTCTAAGCGCTTTCTATAATACCGACAGCATCCGCATCCGGTGCTCCACACTCAAGCGCTCCCGTTTTCAGCGTTGTCATATCGTTAAAGACTTGCGACGTCACAGGAGTGGCGGGAAAATTTTTTTAAACTTTAAATTTTCTCCTGAAGATGTTCATTTGAACGAAACCGGTTGAGAAAATTAAATAAAAAATAAAACACTTAAGGAAGTATTTTTATTCAAATCATCCAATTCTTGTTTAACGTGATTTGACTTAAGGAATTACCACAGAGTTTAAGTTTCCTTATTTCTGCTAGCCGCGATTTGACTGGTAAACCCTATAACTTGTTGCAATTATAGATAAAATGTCGTTCATTGCAAATCTGACACTGCGGTTTGTTAGCAGCAAAATGCACATACGTTTTAGGTTGGTACTTATCATTAGGGTGTTTATAGGAAGATTTGAAATTGGAATTAGTCTGTTGGTTATTGGATTCAACGGTCAAAAAAACTTGGACGCGTTGGGTTAAGAATTTAGTTAAATCCTTAACATCGGGTACTTTATTAGTCGTCAAGGGCAGTTACCAAGCCTTTTTCGTGGCAGAATCCAACTTGCTAGATATTAAATAAATTAAAATGGAACCCCGGCTTTCAGTTTGCTCTCAAGATTTTTTAGAGCGCGCGTATTTGTTAAAAATTCGTCTAATAATCGTCTCAACCCGTTAGCGCTCTCCTCCCTCCAACAATTCGTTTTATGTAGTTGTTTACTATAACCCGCTTGTTTTCGTACCTTTCCCTTAACAGATCTAAAACAGTGCTGTAAATACCGTCGGTGACTTCTAATGACGAAATCACCTGTAACAGGATTTTAAGTAAAAAAGTCTTTGGATGTTTGAAAGCGTCGGATTGTTACGCACTAGAGCATTAAAGGAGTTTACGAATTGCGTAAACTCAGTGTATGCCCCGTTAGATTCGATGAGTTTCAGCGTTGGCAATTCTGCGTTATTTAAAACGTTCGAATGATTTAAAATGGCACTATTGAAACTGGTCCTTTCATTGCTATTATTTTGCGGTCTAGAATTCGCAATGTATTGTCCTGCCCTTGCTACATGATCGAATTATGAATTTTCAAAGCTAATGCGGTGTTTCACCTGTGTTTCATCATTACTGATCGTTTCAATCTGTGATTGGCAGGCGTCGAAGTCACCCCAGATCAATTCTATGTTTTCTAAGCGTTTGGCTAATTTTATAATGGACTTTGAACTATTAAAATTGTTTAAATACGTTTTGAATCGGTTACATTCGGCTAGAAGGACCAATGTTTGAGCCTAACGGCTCCGAGAATGTTATTTAACGTAAGTTATTAAAACAAACGTTCATGATACAATCAGACACTTATATTCATTTGTTTTACAATTATTATTGGTTAGTTTACACTACAAACAAACACGATGTTACGATAACTATGGTAGCAGCAGCAGATTTATGCGATCAGCTCGCGAACTTTCGGCTAAGAACGATTAGCGAGCGCACATTGGGGTGCGTACAAAAGTATTGGAAAAAATTCATTTGGCTTTGAACTTGACTACCATTTTCACAAAGTTCTACTCTTTTCTTTGCCGGCTGTTTCTACTCCCTTTCCTCAATTACATTTTGTCGATATTGAGGTGTTCTGAAGCATTTTCTACTTGGATAGATTGGGTCAATTATCTCTGATACCATTTCCGCTTCATAAAATCTGACCAACTTTGCTTCCATTTTGGATCAGAGGATGTCGGTTTCAGTTGTCCGTTCAATTCGTTCCATAAACCAAGAAAAGTCGTCACGATATTTTCAGGTGACTCGTAGAATACAAAATAGTCACAAAACTGGCGATCAGAAACGTAAAGATGCATTATTACTTGATAGTAGTATTTATGGGTTCTTTTTTAAAACAACGTCCTTCTGCTTAAAAATAAGAAAATTGCAATTCGTGCATTTAGTTTGAAAGATTCCTTCTGTTCCAATCAATCCATCTGAAGATGTTCCTAATTCACTCTGTTTTTTTGTAGACGAATAGCTCAGCAGGAAGAACCGAAATTCTTGTGATTCGTTGATACAATATTTTAGCAGAAGGTTCAAGGTTGACTCCTCTCTTGATATGTTCATTCTTCGATATGTCACAGGGATACAAAATTGTCTTCAAGATGGATGTATTTGGCCTCCAGTCAGCGAATGTCCATACCCGACCAGCGACGCTAGCTGTCAATCAATTGCGACGTTTGCCTTTCCATAAGCTAATCTGGATTGAAGAAAACCGTGTCTTCTTTAAGTTTTGATCTGCCATCATGGTTTTAGTCTTTTCACTAAAGGAGGTTCAACTTCCTTGTTCGGCAACATTCTTTGAGCAGCCATTGGGCCGTAGTCATTTTCACATTTTTTTATCTTTGACTTCTTGGCAGGTTGTTTGATATCTTTATCTTTGGTACTTTGCGTTTTCGTGCGTTTCATACATGTCTGTGTCGATTTCCAAATGGTAGGATGTTCAGATCCTGGATTGGGAGGATATACTGAAGGCAGCCTGAAGGAACCAGAATTGTATGCCGTCGCCGCAGACAACATTCGATGCTTGTAGCTTCCTCGTCTGGAATAGTTCACACGCTTTCCCCCAATCATCTTGCACATGATAGACATCTCTGTTTGCAAAATAAGTTGCAATCTATATGATGATCAAGCATATCAGCTGGAATATTGATGAGGTCTTCAAACAAAGTGACAGCAGAAGTGGGACTTTCTTCGTTGTGGCTGTGGTTAAAAGCTAATCGGACGTCTTTTCCAAACCTATGAGAGAGGAAATATGAAATGGAATCTCGAATAATTGAAATTGACAATTGCGCCTTAAAATTTTGAAACAAATAATATCTCTGTCTTTCTTGTCAAATACAGCATTGGCAATCAAAGAGTACAATTTTGAATTAAATCCTCTTACATAAGGGTTTACACAGTCGACTTTCTCAACTGAAGTTTTCCCAGGATTGCTCTTGGATTTGTGCAAAAACAGAGGCATCCACGCCCTCTCTCAAATATCTATAAATCAAGCCATGATCCTCCAAACTTCGTTTGAATCCTGCAACTAGAATGTCTTAATTCCATTGCTTGAGGTGACCCTTCCCAATTTCGATAACAATTATGATCTGGATGGCCCTTGCGCAGAAACAGCAGGGGTGTATTTTTCTAATTCAGGATCTGCAGTCTGAGATTCGTGTTTCCCACAAATTGAACAAGTTCTCGTTCTGTAGTCTACATAGAGAATTGTCTTTGTCCTTGTCCCGATTATCACTGAGTGACCATACGATAATTGAGACCATCATGCATCTACTGCAACACTGATAAAACGGATATTGAACTGCCGTTTCTTTTTCTTCCTCATCATTACGTTTCATCTCCTCTTTACTTGCACTTTTAAGTTTTTTGCAACCTCTGCTTCTGACTTTTCGTAGGTGTGGCAGCTGCAGCCATTTCATCAGAGATAGAGAGTTGATGAGACTCTTCATGGTCCTTTCGCAACTTAAACTTTCTTTGACATGATGAGCACTGCAATTTTTACTTTTTTAGTCTCAATGGCGATAATTTCAACATCCGCTATTTGGCAAGACTCTTTATGTTTCATCATCGTATCAATCATTACTTGAAGAGCAAACGTCGACATAATGATTCTTTTCTTAGTTCTTTCCCACCTTTTTTTTCCATTGTGGTTCCTGCGTAGTAACCACTCTCACTAACCCCAGCTGCCTATCGTTGTGCGTCGATAGCTTTCGTACAACTTTTTTAAGTATCAGCACCGGAATGGTGTCATTGGGCCCCTAGAAGTCTTTACATGGGGGTATAATACCTTTGGAAGTAGTCTGACTTTTTTCCACAAAGCTATTGATCTTTGAAGCTAAAACTTTAGTCTAAGTCTACATCGGAACATTCTTCCTCGTCATCACCTAGTAGATGAATTAGCTTTGAGATTTCCAGTTTGAAGTTTCGAGTTTTTTTTCTTTTAAGTTGAGAGTCTCAAATGCTGTGCTACTATCCAAGGATGATTTGTAGAACATCAAGCCAGAACTGTCATATCTGTACTGAATGTACCTTATCTTGATCCATAATGCTGGGTCACCATTTGTGTTAATGTTAACCTTTCTGTGCTGGTTATGGCTTCGGAGAAGTGACTCTCTTTTTATTGTTATTCCTCTCATATCTTATCTTCATATTCAAATACACTGTTTGCGTTCTAGGAGCTCACTCTCTGGTTTTTGACTTGTTTGTTCTCTCTCTCTCTCTCTTGGTTTTTCTTTCTTTTTTTAGGTAAAGTCGTTCTCAGATTTCAATATTTTCTGTTTTCCTAGTCGCCTTCGTTCAATTCCTTCTCTTCCATTGGTTTTGTTACGATGTTTTCCATTTTACGGCTGGGCGTCCTCTTCTTCTCTTTTCTCTTGGTGACCAGTCTCAAATCTTCTTTGGCCATCTCTCTTCCCCCATTCGATTCACGTGTCTGTACTATTTTAAGGCTCTGTTTTTGCTAACAATCACTGTTTGTAATCTCCATTTCTCTCTATATCGTTTCTGTTCGAGTGAATTGTAGGCATCTTCTCATATAGTGTAATTCTATTTCTGTTCTGATTTTATCCCGAACTTTTTTTTGTTAGCGGCCACATTTCTTCCCCATATGTTATTATGCTTTTTATTACCGTATGAAATATTTGTATAAGCGCATAGCACTGAAAGATGGTCACATTTCGTACATTTGTTCGAAATAATTTTCTTCCCATGTTGCTCTTCGCTAACTTGTTTAGAATTAAAGCTTCACACTCTCTGTGCTTCTCTTTTGTCTTTGGATAAAGTACTGCAATTCCCTCTGATGTTTTAAATTCCCCAAACTCCATACACTTTACTTCACTGAATCCTAGGATATCCAGTTTGTAGTCCAACAGCTTTCCTTCTTCTCTTAACGTCCGCACATTTCATTAATCGATCTTTGTAGTGTTCTTGCTAACTTTTTATCTCTTTCGAATATGTTTTCTAAGTCTCCTTTTTTTTCTTTTCTTTTTTTATTGTCTTGCGATGTATAGTCGTGACTGTCCATGTCCCATATACGCTCTATTTAAACTCATCCATCTTGGTGTAAATAAATGGTAAAAGCCAGTACTGCTTATCGTGACCTCCCTTAAGGTTGACCTTATTAAACACGAGAATTTATTGCTTTTACGTTTTACTAAACACTTTTTACTTCACTATAAATTCAAACCTAATCACATTTAATCATCCGTATTTATATTCCGGCCGCGCTTGATATACAAATATTTCATCGCGGTGGACACGTCCGGTTTTATTTGAAAACCAAAACTCAACAATTTCACAGCTCGCACTTCGATACTAAATTGTTTAGTTAAATCCCTGTTTGAGAGTTTGGCCCCAGGAATCAATTTTGTCAACCTCTGAATCTACAGAGTGTCCAATTTAAAGCGCTACAAATAGGTAGGCAACACACTCTGCATATCACAGGTATGTTTGTGATTATAGAATGTAGTTTTCAATATCTAAAAGAGATAGCTGTGGAAAACAAAAAAATTAAAAATTATCACTGTGTATTAGGATGCATTGCTTGCCATTTTGACAACAATCTATTCATATTTAGTAAGTCTATCTAACCTTACATTACATGTAATGACATCTGGTCTTGTATAACTTTGATCTTCAGATATTTAAAGAGAATGAAAAAACAAAAGTTGCGTATGAGATTTGGCCTTTTGCCGTATGTGTTGCCTACCTGTATATATACTAAGGGATACTAGAAAAACGGTTCGTCTTTGTCTTCTTATTTAAAAAGTAATTACGTCGTCACAAACTATAGAATTTATTATCACTTCTCCTAAAGTATATTTGTGATTACATCGATAATTATACGTCAAATCGTACGTAAACAAGGAACAAAATAATTCAAAGACGTTTTTTGAGACCGAAGTTGCAAGTAAAACGGTTGGTTTTCTGTAAGCAGGACAGAATTTACCGAGATGGTAAATGTATCCAAGCGTGATAAGTCAACTGTATTTGAGATTCAAAGAGACGGATACAGTTAATCCTTGTACAACTGTTAACAATTCAGAGACTGGTGATTAGCGATAATAGTAAAGTGATAGCATCTTCTCTATGCCTAGGCATACTTCCTCGGTTACGCAATATTAGCTTCTTTCTGATTTTAGTTCTTTCATGTTTTTTTTTAAATCTGCCACTCTCAAATTATAATCGAAATGGCTGGCCTAAGCTGGGACAGGTTAAAACGGGGCGCTTCTTCAATAACAGGAAATCTTGATTTTGTTTTGTACCACTTTTGAGAAATCTTGTACGAATCGATTATATCAGGATGCCATACCGAGAAATTGTCAAAGTTGTCGGATATTCAGAATCGGTTTCGATTCTGATTAGCGTTATCTCCGATCAAGAAAGGTGTCCCAGTCCCTAACCTGTTCTACAAGCCACCTTAATTGAACCACAAGTTGTCTTTTATCCTGGTTCTGTGTTATGAATCTTCGTTTTTTTTTGCTTGCTATTTTCTTATTTCGTTTTCATTATTTAAACCTTGCAGATCTCATGGTCCCTAGTAGTCATGTAATGTATTTACGTTTGTTCTGTTGTTGACCTTCGACTTGTCTAAACAACCCAACTCAATATTCTAGAAAGATCGTATCTAGGACCCAAGATATTCAAATTTAATTTCATACTTCTTGTTCTTCGAATATTTCGAAGAGAATCATCGATATTAAGATGGAATTTTCTGTCATTTCCGTTATTATTATATATTTACACGTAGCTCTCAAACTCTCTGTGATTGACAAATATACTTATTAAAAGAAAACCGTGTCACAGTCTTATTTTCTGAAATTGACCTTGAATTTAGCATAACCGGTGTTTTTTTCTCGTAAGATGCATCATTGTCGAGTAAAATTGAATTTATTTTTACTTAATAAAACTTTTTACTTACAGTTTGTGAGATGGGATAACCATATTTGAGTGTAGTCATCCAGTTTTGCAGAGCGGATTCTTGAATTATCCGACAAGATATTTTAGAATTTAAAAAATTATTGATTGTAAGTTTGAATAAGCTCAGGTCTTGCATGTTCCAGACCAATGAAACTTTTTCAGTCTTTTCTACAATACAAAAAAGACGAGGAAAGCTACTATGGCAAATTGTAGTTCTAAAAAACAACAATTTTGTTAATTTAAAGCTCGACAAACTTCTATTCCGAAAAACGTCTTCTGCAATTTGGTGATTATACTACTCTCTTCACACATAGAAAACTAATTTAGCAAAAAAGTCAATTACTAATCTAAACGTAGAGAAGGTATAATAGAGTTTATAATGTTTAACGGATTTGATATTGCTAAAATTAAATAATTTGAACATACCGCGACAGTGTAACGATAATCCTGAAACATCAACTCGAAGACGGAATCTAAATTTGTTGTTTTTCAAACAACACCTTTATTAAGGTATGACTACTACAATCTTAATATAATTAATTTATTAGTACAGATGAATTGTGTTTATATTAAACAAGACTTGCGTGGAAATACTAAACCAGTGCTTAGTTGCCAATAGTACTCTTTACGTCTTTTATCTACATAATTCATGCGGTTTTGTTCGCTTCAGTCTGCTTCTTTCATTGGTTGTGTCCAATAATTGAATTGCTTCCACGTTTGGATGATTGAGAAGTCTAATCTCATGTTTATTGGCTCGTTCCTTGATGACTTCCTCTATCGTGGGTATATTGAGGTCGTTATGTATTTCGTTATTGGTTACGTATCGATACGCGTTGGTGATCATCCTCAGGAATTTGTTTTGACATTTTTGTATTATCTCTCGATTAGATTTATGTGCACAACCCCAAAGTTGTATCCCATACATCCATATCGGTTTGAATATAGATAGATAAATAGTTCTTTTACAATGAAGATTCATTTTAGAATAATGTCCAACCAGCCAATACATTTGTCGTCGTTTAATGCGAATTTGTTCAGCTTTTTTTCTTAGATGGTGTTTCCAGTTTAATCTTGAATCTAAATGAAGCCCAAGATATTTTGCTGATTCTGCTTGAGGGATTGGTACCTCGTTGAGATATGTTCTTAGCCTGCAATTTCTTCGCCGCAGCGTATATGTGACGTGGAGTGATTTCAGCTCGTTAAGCTTGATTTTCCAGTCTTTTGTCCACCTGTTGATTTTGTTCAGTATGCGTTGAGTTTTCTCAACTGCTATTGATTGTGATTCATTTACCGCCATGATTACAGCATCATCTGCAAAGGTTCCGGTGAATGTCTCATCTGATGTTGGAATATCAGCAGTATATAGCAGGTACAAAAGGGGTCCCAACACACTTCCCTGCGGTACGCCTGCTTTTATTGGATAAAATTTTGACTTGGCATCCTCGTGCATCACTCGAAATTGCCGATTAGCTAAGTATGATTCTAGCAATCTGCAGTAATTTTTGGGTAGCATTTTACTCATCTTGAGGATTAAACCTTTGTGCCACACTCTGTCAAACGCCTGCGACACATCAAGGAATACTGCAGAGCAATATTTCCCTTCTTCAAAAGCTCGTTCAATGACTTTGATAACTCGATGTACTTGATCGATAGCTGAGTGTTTATTTCGGAATCCGAACTGGAAGTCCGGGATGTTTATTAAAGGCTTAAGCCGCTTTAAAAATAGTTTCTCGAATAGTTTTGAGATTGTTGGAAGAAGTGAAATCGGTCTATACGATCCAACTTCCTCGTCTGGCTTATCTGGCTTTTTTAACATGATTATCTGTGCCATCTTGAAGCACTCAGGAACGTATTCCAAGCGTAAGCAGGCATTGAAGAGATATGTAAGCATGATAATGGCCTTCCTTGGCAGTTCTTTGAACACCCCAGGTGATACTTCGTCGATCGCTGGTGCCTTTTTTGGATTGAGATTTTGATCTATTTCTTTTGCTATTTCTATTGGTGTGAACAATTTGAATGCTATTTCTGGTTGATAAGTTGGTATAGTTTGGATATCAGACTGTATTTCGTGTGGTTGAAATGTATTTGCTAGATGTTGCGCAAACAATTCAGCTTTTTCACCGTTTTTTTCGTAGCCAGTTACCTTGAGTGTCTCTTATGGGAGCGACACGAGTAACGGGCCTTTTGTATCTTCTTGTCGCTTTCCACAATGAGTATTCCTTGTCCACTTCCGGTCCGAGGTTATTTAAGTACTCGTCGAGGCAATTTTGTTTGTATGTATTAATCATTTCTCTGACTTGATTGCTTATTCTGTTGAATTCTGTTTTATCAGTAGGGTTTCGGGTAGTGTGCCATATCCTTCTGGCTCTCCCTCTTTCTTTAATTTGTTCCCTGATACTAGCATGATATTTTATTTCACATATGGGAGTTTCTTTTGCTTCAGGGGTAGCTTTTCTTGCTGCTGTTTTGATATTCTCAATAAAATTCCTAGATTGCCATTCTAGGTCCTTTTTAGATTTCAAGTTTACTTTTAAATTGATTATCTCTTCCAGTTTATCTCTGAAGATGTCCCCATCTGTATACTTATTTGTGAGATTAGTTTTTCTTTTCTTTTTGATAATATTTGCATTGAGGCATAGAAGGACTGGGGTATGATCTGATGTTAGATCATCACTGCCTTCTACTTCAATATAATTTGATCCAATTCCCTTTAATATAAAGAAGTCTAATAGATCAGGTGTCTTTCTCACATCTGTAGGCCAGTAGGTCGGTCTGCGTGAGGAATGATGATCACAATTTAGTTGGTTAATAGCACTTAATAATTCTCTACCTTTTCCAGGTGATATTAATCTTGATCCCCATGCTGTATGTTTGATATTGCAGTCGCCACCGATAATAAATCTCGGACCGAGAGAATTAAAGATGTCGATGAAGTCATTTCTTGCTGGGGTATGTCCAGGTGGACAATATGCTGCAGCAATGTTAAGGTCAGCTCCATTTCGTTGGATTGTGATGACAGTCGCTTGAATGTAAGGTTCGCGAATGTGTTCTCGTTCATAATGTTGAATATTTTCTTTGATTATGATCGCGGTACCTCCTCTAGCCCGTCCACTTCGGTGTGTAGTCCAGTAGGAGTCATAGCCACGTATTTTGATAAAATTTTTGTTTGAAAAATGTGTCTCAGAAATGAGAGCTATGTCTATATTGTTTGTTCGCAGATAGATTTCTAGTTCTTGGGCTCTTTGATTGAGCCCATTTGCATTCCACGTTATAATGCGCAGGAACGGATTATTCATGTTTGTTTCTGCTTGACTTGGTTTGGGGTATTTTGGTTATCTCCGAGTTTTCCACCCTCTTGGATAACTGACTAAAATTCTTTCTCATTTCAGTCTGAAATTCGGTGAGCATTTTCATCATGTCGCTGATGGTAGGCTCGTCACTTGCAGGTTTTTGTTTTTTTGCTTCAGTTTGTTTGTCGTTGGACTTTTTGGTGGCATTAGCGTAGGTTCCAGAGGTTGAAGGCTTTACTGGTTCTTGTGGTTCGTTGTGTACCATAGTATGTGGCGTTACAGGCTTGTGTGACTTGTTAGTTACTTGCTGCAACCGTTGTACCGCTGTAGTTTTTTTTGACTGCAGTTCTTTCCTTTTCTTTTGATACACTGCGCATCCTTTATAGTTGGCTGTGTGTCCTTTCTCATTGCAAAGTGCACATGTTGCTACACTATTACGTTGTTTCTTGCATTCTCTTGTATGGTGTTTACCAGCACACTTGATACATCTTGCTTCTCTGATGCAGAAGTTTTTTGTGTGTCCAACCTGCTGACAGTTAGTACATTGGGGAATACTATTGTTTTTTTTAGGCGGTTCTACGGTTATCTTGCAGTCGACAAGTTCTTTGATGTTATAGATTTCTTTGTTGTTTTCCTTTTGCACAAGATCGACATAAAACAATGGAAATACCTTAGTAGTTTTTTCTCCGCTTTTGTTTATAGACTTCTGGACGATAGGAGTGATGACAGCTACTTCATGACCTAAAGCATTTATGTCTTGCTTGATGTCATCATGCTTGGTAGACGCTGGTAGATCTCTGATCACTATTCTGTACCATTTGTCATTTTTAAGTTGATAGGTATGGAATTCTAACTTATTAAATGGGCTGTTAGTTGTTCCTTTGTTAGCTTCTTTTATTTCTAGGAGCCATTGTTTGACTTTTCGGTAATCAGTTTCGTCATCAACGGTTATGTTGATATCATTGTTAGACACAGCTTTAAAGTGTATTGGTTTTGCCACTACACTTTTTATTTGTGACCTGAATATATTGAAATCATTAATGTTGCTCACCTTGATGGGCGGTGGCAGTGGTATATTGCCTTTTTCTTTCTTCCTTTTGGTGACTTCTGATTTCTTATCAGAGGGAGACGGTGTCATTGCGGACTTTTTCCTCTTTTTATCTTTCTTACTTTTTACTTCTCTCCATTGAGGGTTTATTTCATCCTCTAATTCTTCTTCGTCAGTAAAGTACTGTACTGCAGAGAGATCGTTTGTTTTGGATGATTCCTGTAGATTGTTTGACTGATCACGTTGAAATTGTGATCGGAGAGCTGCAATCTCACTATTTAACTGTTGTAGTTGTTGATTTAATTGTTGATTAATCGTTCTTAATTCATTGTTTTGTAGCATAAGTGTGTTTGGATCAAAATAATTTACTGGGATTCCAGGCTGCATGCTGGTGTTTTGTGGGTTCATTTTATCGCGCGTTTATTATTTTTATCACTTAAACGGTCACTGAACTCGTCACATACTCGTTATCAGACTACGCAGAGAGCGGCGGACACGTCCGTACGCTTTGAAAGTCAAGCGAATCTAAATAATATATATCCGTACAAGACACAAATGGTTCAATAATTTTATCCCATCAGAGACCATCAGCAACGCTTAAAATACTTCCGTACTTTCCTTAACATTACCGACAACGATCAAATTTTGTGAATAATTCATTGATGAGCGACGAGGCACATTTCTACATGACTGACCAAGTAAATAAACAGAATCTGGGGTTTTGGAGTACTGAGAATCCATAAAATATTCAACAAAGACCTTTGCGTCAAGCCAAAGTGTAAAGAATCATTAAATCTTATCTCTTTGTTCAGGCGGTGAATGGCTACCGATAACAAGAAAATCATCCAAAGATTCTTGTCACTACAGCTATGTACAGCAAACATTTTAACGGAATGAAGTCTGGGCTCACATCACTACGGCCATAATGAACATTTTAAGACGGAATTTTGTCGTTGCTTCTACGGTCGGCAGACTTGACCGTCTCAGATTCTTTTTTCAGGGACCGCCTAAAGGAAAAGAGTTTATGTAACAAGTGAAATGAATATCCAAATCTATAAATTCCTAAATTCGATTGACAAATTTTCAATTTAATAAATTCTAGACTAATTTTTGTACAACCATCATCTGAAGATTCTTTCTCTTTTTGAATGGCACGGCGTAATCCATAGCTTCAAACTAATGATCTGTTGGTTATTTAGTAATTATGAGTGTTTAGAATAGATTGATTGCAAGCATTTCTTTCCCTGAGATTCTTGACATTTAATAACATTATCAAAACCTAAGTCTCTAAATTTCATTTCCAACTTAACAATTTTATTAGTTGTAAACGTACCTTTTGTATGATACGTATCTTGAGTTCGCATAATAACTTCTAATCGAACAACACAAAAGTTCAAACTCGAAACTGAAAGAAAACCTAACAAACAGAGTAAAAAACAGTCTCGAAGCTGTTGATTGGAGGTTGTTACACGAAAAACTGGGATTAGTGACCCATCGGTAGTACAACCATATATAAAATCAATATGCCACCTGTAATGGTAGCCTTTATACAGTCGAAAACGGGCCGTGAGCTAAGAGAGCTTCCAGCAAGCAATAAACGATAATAATAATACGGCAATCTTAGGGGTTTCGATATTGAAAGGGCGCCAGCTGTAGTAGAACGTCGGTGACCTAGTTTCGAATAGAAGACTCTACAGCTGATCTTCGTATATAGGTCAGTAGGCGAGACGTTAGCCAGGGTCGAACCACAAGTTCGAATATTACACAAATAAATGAAATGGAGATTGTACTGCATTTTATGTAGATACTTACTTTCACAATGTGAACTTAAGATAATGAATCCATATGAGAATGTCGACGCCACTGAATTCCGGGACAGCTGATTGCTGTAATGCTTAATAAGTATGCTCATAACCCAATAAGAGATCGAAATAATTCATTCGTGATATTTTCACCTAGGTATAACTTCACCTCAGCAGAAACTAGTCCAACACTTGACCATTTCTTGGTAGTTCGCGAAATTATTTCTATGCTTCTGCTTCGATAGCGCTAGATGAACTCTCTTGAGTGCTAAAGCGAAAAAGGTAACTTCCAACCCCCCCAGGAGGGTGGAACTAACAGATAATTGGTTGATCAACATATCGGTTGATCGGACAACCAATAAAATAATGCAAGAAGGGTGTGATTTAGCGAGAAATTTGGACGTTGCACTCGGCAATTGTAGGAAATATAAATTTTGTCTATGCTAGACAAGCAGACAGATATATAGTTTTTTCCTGACCAAATAACACAGTTACTGAATCTTTACCTTGTTAAAACAAATGATGTATAGAAGCTGTTTAAAGCTCGATTATTGACTTTGTAATCATTATAAACGCGAATTAGTGAAACAGAATATAAAACACCATAATACACAATTTCTTTATTAAAGAACTAACAGTAAAAACTGCTGAAATATTGAGAAACCCTTTTCATTGTTTGTTGCAAGAAGAATGTTTACGTTGGTTTCTACGTGAAACTCCAAAACCACTGCCTGACAAGCCCAACTTTAGGCCTGAAACCGTTTTTAGCAACTAAAAAAATTACGTGTCCTCAGAGCTTGACGCTTTACAACATACGAGAAAGTCGTTAAAATAGAAGCAAGACACCTGGCCTTTCGAAATACAGTAGAACTCCACTTATCCGGACTAATAGGTTCCAAGGTTCCAAACGGGTTGTGCAGAAATCCATATAATTGTAGTATTTACGAAACGAAAGGTTATAACTTAGAAACAAAACTAAATCTGCGTATAATATTAATTTTATTGGCTTTAAAGACCATATTGAATAAATTTGTCAGTTGTTTTGATGTTTGGACTCGCTTCCGTGCACACACTTGACAGTGAGAAGCTGCAAATGGTTGCATGAAAGGTGGGAGACAAGCGAACGTCTCACTAGCAGAGGGTCTCGCATCTGGTTCAGTAGCAATGTTGTCGTCATCTTCCGGGTCTTCAATAAGCTCAAACACAGCAAACTAGACGTATCGATCGACACGACATGGAGGCAACATTTCCGTTCTTTGTTTTTGAGCGGCAATTTCTTTTATCTGAGTATTCTGAGTACACTCCATTCCATTCTTCTAGCTCTTTTCGTTTTCTTTCTGTGGATTTTTGTGTGTCCAAACTTGAAATCCTTTTAGCACTGATACTGAGACTTGAGAAAAATTTGTTTTGGTAGCGATTTTAGATAATAATGGTGGGGGTTTCCAAATACAGCGTCTTTACTCGAACTTTTTGATTCGGGGTACTGAAATTCAGATATTTTTTCCGGCTTGTGTTCTTCATCCTAGGAAGAGCGATGACGGCGCAAGTGGGATCATAAATACTACATCAAAGAAAAATAAAGCCCGCCCTAGTAGTTTTCGAGATTTAGAAATACAAATTGAGAATTCTTACAGTTTGACACATTAGAGCTGAGCATGCTTACCATCTTGTTTTGCTAGCTATGTTCTATACATCTCTGCATACTGGGAAAGTTAAAATTGGTTTCTTTTCATTTTTCAATTTTTCCCAATAAAAATCTTTTTGAGCCATGTAGGTGTTGATTTTTAGAAATTTCTAGCAGTTGATCATCACTACCCGCTGAAAAGACATTTCTCATCTTTTACGGGAGGCCAAAGTTTATACACTGCAGATAGTAGAGATGAGCACCGTGTTTTTGGTGAAGACTTCATGGTGTAAATTCGTCTTTCTTTTTTAAATACTCAAAACTTTATATTTCTCAGCAAGATCCCTAAGGGCCGAGCTTCATTTTCTTTGCATATTTGCATACAGCAGGTAAGAGAAACTGTAGAAAGATAATAATTGGGGGCCTAGGGCGCACAAATAGTTGAGATGGCACTTTCAATTTAGAAGCTTTTCGGGGTTAAATTTAAAGGGAAAAATTATGAATACCAACGATTGTTCTGATTGCTCAGTGACTCATTTTGGTTTCTCCTTCCGACTGTCGCGATTTCTTTACGATTGTTGCCGATATGATTTCTTAATATTATCTAAAGACTGCAAACACTTTTGCAGTTCCCTGGAGTGGTTAACCCCTAGCCATTACGCTTACCGATTAATTCTTATTGTGGAAGCTCAATAAAATCTGCGACTTTCCGTCTTGCTATTAATGAGACTGGCAACGTAGCATTTGATGTGGCAAAACTAGGGACTACCGGTTTAGAGGAAACGTGGGTCAGTATCTGATGCTCCGCCAGTACTAGTTTGAACTTCGTAGAGTCATTTGGTTGTCCGTAGGAATTTTTTTCGTAAACTGTTTTTTTTCTCTTGCGTTCTGAAAATGAGTGATATCAATGCCGAGCAACGTTGCGCTAGCAGGTTTTTCTTCAGACAACTTTTGCAAAGCTTCAACAAGCATATGGAGGCAATGTCATTTTGTCAAGGGCTCAGGTCTTCAGGTGGTTTAAGGCATTTTCAGAAGGAAGAGAACAGATTGAAGATGAACCTCGCAGCGGAAGACCTGCAAGTGCAAGAACTGACAAAACTGTTGCCATGTTGTGCATTCCGATCGTCGCTTCACAGTCAGAATGATCGGGAAACATTTGAATTTGACCCACACCACCGTTCATGAGGTTTTGACTAATTAATTGGGGATGAGGAAAATCTGTGCAAAAATAGTTTCCAAGAACTTTTATCAGGAACAAAAGAACAACAGGAGGAATACGTGCCTTGACTTTTTGAAAGTGAATCTCATTTTCTGAAACGTATTATTACTGGTGACGAGTCTTGGGTCTTTCAGTACGAGACAGGAATGGCACACTTCAAGCTCGCCAAGGCCAAAAAAAGCAAGAATGAGCAAGTCGAAGATCAAAACCATGCTGATTTCTTTTTTGAATAGCCAGGGAATCGTCCACAAAGAGTTTGTGCTTCAAGGCTAAACGGTAAACCAACAGTTTTACCGAGAAGTTCTTGAAAGACTTTGAAAAAGGGTCATCAACAACAACGATAGTCACACAGCATTTTCAATTAATGAGTTTTTGGCAAGCAAATCGCTGTGGCTCCTCAGCCTCCCTTATTCCCCCGACTTAAGTCCTTGCGACTTTCTTCTCTTTCCAACATTGGAAAATCACCTCAAAGGACGTCATTTTGGGACACTAGAAGACATTAAAACTGCCATAACCGACCAGATGAAGGCAATTTAAGTATCGAATTTCCAGCACTGCTATGGAGAGTGGAAAAATCGTCTTCGTCGCTGTGGCATTTACTTTGAAGGAGACTAAATGTGGAATTGTAATTTTACTTACAAACTTACTTATCTACTTTCTCGGTTACAGCAATTGCTGTATTCCATGTTGTCCGGGTCTACCTCCTCTTTTTCTCTTCTTATCTGAACTTGACCCCCAAATCGCTCTCACTAAATTGTTCTCCATACGCACCAGATGTTCAAACTACCCTAACTGTCTCTGCTCTATAATTTTAACTAATGGCGTCACTTTTAGCTTTTCTCGTATGTCACTGTTTCTGATTTTATTACTCCTGTACACCCCCTCTGTCCACCACAACACTTGCATTTCCGCGGCTTGAATTTTTGATTTCAATTTCTCGTTCAGAACCCAGGATTCACTCCAATACTCTAAAATTGGCACTAACACTGCCTTGTATATCTTGACTTTTGTGGCTTTGTTCACTTTTTTCTTCCTAAAAAAAAGGATTTTAGCTGCATTCTTTAGTCTGCTGTCTATATCACACTGAACAGCTCATTTACACTCGAACAGTGATCCCAAATATTTCAATAAACTTGTCTGCTTTGCCTTTTGTCCGTTAATAGGTATGTCTGTGCTCCCGTATCGTTATGTGATGTGGCTTTCTCACGCCCACCCGAAAACCTTTATTATCTTTGTAAGCCTTCCTTGCTATTTGGTCCAAGACCATCATGAAGAGTAGCAGGCTCAAGATTCCACCTTGCGTGACTAAAAAACTTCTTGGTCTTTCCCGCTCTTGTCCTAACCATAATTGTAATTTTAATTGAATAAAAATTATAAAAACTCAGTATCATTACTTTATTTACACACCTCGTATATCGTTTTACATATTTTTGCCTTTTTACAGTACGCTTTTTGTGTGTTCCGATGTTTCTGTAGATTTCCCGAGTTTTAGCAACATCATATCTTTGCGGAGTTCTTGTACACTTCTGAATTCTCTCATGTTTATGAATTGTCACGGTTATCTGTGGTTTTGCAGAGTTCTAGATTCCTGCTAAGCTTTTGTTCCTGAAGTTTTCAGATTTGTACAAATATACAGATTTCTGTAGACTTTTAGATTCTTTCAGGCTTCATGAATTTTCTCAGTCGTTCAGGTTCTTACAAAATCCCGGACTTGCAGATTTACTGACCCTTTTGGGTATCAGGATCGGATTGGTGGTCCCAAAAATTTGTCTGCTCTTGGGTGCCCTATCGGTTACGCGGACCCTGGCTTTGCCTGTATTTTTTGTTCCCTTTTCATTGTACGACCTCAGTTACAAATTCTTTGTTCTTTATTCTTATTAGTCCAGTCAATGAGCTGGAAGAATAAAAAAAAAGAACACTCAGCACGAATTTGAAAACTCGTTTTTGCAATGAGTTCTATATGACCCCAAGGTCATTCATGACTATTGAGATTTTGCCCTCGCCCCCTCCTTCTGCCCCAAATCGCAAAATCAACACTTTTAACCGCCCCCTTTCTGGAGATTTCCTTTTATTTGTGAAAATGTGTGAATTTTAGGTCAAAAATGGCTTCTAGGAGGTTTTTTTGGGTCTCTGATCACGAACCCGGCATTAGTTTTTCGGAAAAGGGTACCTGGCCGTGGAAAAACGGAAAATTTGGGCTAATTTCTGGAAACATTTTTCTTGTTCGTGAAAATTTTGAATTTTAAATCGAAAATCGGTCCTAGGGGGTATTTTTGGTCGCTGATCAGGAATCCGATATTGGTTTTCCGAAAAAACCACCCTGGCCGTAGAAAATCTGAAAATCTTGCCCAATTTCGGAAAAAATTTGGAATTTCAGCTCGAAAATGGGTTCTAGAAAAAACTTAAAGGAACAAAAAAAATTCCCAAATTTTTTAGTGATTTTAGAAATGCTCGATCTCAGTGAAAAATGCTCGTATCGAGATTTTAGAAGAAGCATTTTGAAGCTTCAAGATTCTGATTTTCAGATCTTTTAGTCAAAAATTTTTAGGAGCTACGATTATCACGCAATCCTAAGAAATAGCGCCCAAGGAACATTTTGCAAATTTGTTTTTCTTTTCTCAGCTAAACCATTGCATGGACCGGATAGCTTGTTTATTCAGCTTCAATTTTCTTTTTTGTTGAATTCGATACGACCATTTTTCACCGAGATATCAGACTTTTAATGGAAAAGGATCCTTTTGTCTTTAATCATCGATATCTCAGCAACCAATCATCGTACAGAAAATTAAAGGGCAGTTTTGGAAACTGGAATAAATTTCCTACAAGGTACCTCCGCGATCTTCAGGAAAAAGGTTTTTGTCCATTTTTGACATGAATTTGAAAAAACGAGAAAAAAAGGGTAATTTATGGTTTTTTAGAAATTTAACCGCTAAATTACAAATATTCATGAAATGACTAATGTTAAGCGTGACTTTTATAGCTCAATATATCTACAAAAACTCTGTGAAGTTGCAATTTCAAAAAATTTTCGAAAACATTTTTGAATTTTTTTTGGACAAGCTTCCGGACATTTAAGAAAATAATATCTAATCGTTTCTTACAGGAGTTCGATCTTTTTACCGCCGGCATTAGCGTTACTCCAAGCGTACCACGTGGAGGTTGTACGGTCGCTTTGGATATAATATATATTTCTTTTTAAATTTCCCAATGATTTCCCACTTGTTTTCCGAAATTTTTACTGCAACAGTGGAAAATAGTTCCAAACATGTCGACCACATTGAAAGCGAGATGAACTGCCACCTAAGAGCGGTTAAACATGAGAAAAATGAAGAAAATGGCAAAATTTTATAATTTCTACGGCCAGGATGGTTTTTCCGGAAAACCAATATCGGATTCGTGATCAGCGACCAAAAATACTCCCTAGGGCCCACTTTCGAGTTAAAATTCAAAATTTTCACGAACAGGAAAAATCTTTCCAGAAATTAGGCCAAGTTTTCCGTTTTTCCACGGCCAGGTTCACTTTTCCGGAAAACTAATGCCGGATTCGTGATCAGCGATCCAAAAAACCGCCATTTCTGAGCTAAAATTCATACATTTTCACAAATAAGAAAAATCGCCAGAAAGGGGGTGGAAAAGGGTTGATTTTGCGATTTGGGTCAGAAGGGGGGCGGGTGGGGGAAGGTCTCAATAATCATGAATAATCCTGGGGTCATGTGAAACTCATTGCAAAAAAATTTTTTCAAATTCGAGCTGAGTGTTTTTCTTTATTCGGTCTTGTTTCTCATCTTATTGACTGGACTATAGCTAGCGGGTAAAATTTGAGTTTGTCTTTACGACACATTCTAAATTCGGAAAATTTATCTAGTCATGAAATTTGATTCCATTGCTGTCAACTCGAATCTTTACTCTGCATAGAATTTAATTTAGATGAAGAACTTAAAGCATGGGCACTTTATACTGAAATTTTAGAGAATTAAGTTGTATGAGCAATCTAGAAAATTAGTAGTTTTCTTTCATCATATCCTTGATATAGAATTCAAATTTAAAAGCGCAATGATCGTCGCTATTAAAAAATTTGGTAACTTTTGTCTTATTTAAGAAAAAGATAAATGTTACAAACCCCTAAAGGTTAGGGAACATGTAAAAGGACAAAACTCCAGAAGTTACTGTTCCGGTAGTTACTTGTATAACTAAGGAGAACCACGGAAAATCTCAAATGAGAACGGTCGGTCTCTGGACTTTCCCTACAGCATTAACCTCTCAATGAGTCACTGTGTTAAGGCCTACTGTGACTGTCATTTATAAAAATTCCACACAAAACATTTCTGAAGAGTTTTTTTCAATTTTTCCAAATAACCGATTTAGCTCTTTAAAGAAATTTTTAGAAAATCGAAAACAAAAGCACGTATTAAAATTCTGGTTGCGCTAATGAACTCGACAGGAAAAAGTAGATCAGTATATCAGTTTTTCTCGAGTTATTCTAGTTTCAGGGATATTCTGCTTTTACATTGAATTTATTTACTAAAACTAAAATTTAAGGTTTACACACCGGAAAATCGCCCTAAAGATCTTTAAATATCATCTATTTTAAGAAGTGGGTATAATCTGCATTGTATCTAGTAGGTAGTCAATATTATTAGTTCACTCTCACGTATAATATTGCATTTCAGCGTTTATTCAATTTCATGGACTTTCATAAGCGGTACTACCATTGATAGTTCTATTTATCATAACAATATAATGTATCTCCTTACATTTGGCTTTCTTTTTTTCAATTTTTTATTGAGTGATTCAGCTGGTTTCTTTGTATTTATGTTATCGTGTTACTCATGTTCTTATTCCATGGAAATAGACATTTGTTACAGTGAAAAACCCTACTTTGACATATTTTATGAGCCTTGGAATTTTTCATAAGAACAAGAGACACAATTGATTTTCCATTATTTTAAATTATTTTCTCTTTTCTCTTTAAGTGCAGAATAATGTAACACTGTATAACTGAAAAGTAATTTTGATAATTTGATTTTTTACCTCCAAAAACAAAATTAGATAGATCATTCTATAATGACTCAAAGAATTTTATTAATTTGGAGTGTCCTACAGTTGAACAAAAAGGTCAAGAAGGCAAAACTGATCAATTGATCCTCAAGGGATAATTATTCATTATACCTACAAGTATTTATGATGAAATCAATCCAAGTGTTCAAGCACGAAACTTTCAAGAGCGGCGTTCTGTGATGATTCTACCTTGTGAAATTACACTTCTCAATTCTGGTTTAATTGGTTGGAATCAGTTTTTACTAGAAATTTCTCGAAACTTCCCCGTATATTACACGCCAGAACGTATTTATGAGAGACAACACAATTTTTTCAAATAAACGCCGACTTTTTGCGTGACTTGTTTAAATTAAAGTCTACACAATGAATTTTATTTTGCGTTTAGCTTTTATAGAGTTAGCCGAAACAGCATTTAAAAGAGAGAACAGTAATATAAAAATAAAAAAGCGCTTGTCACAAACACAAATAAAAGGAAAGAGAAAAGATGCCGAATTAACATCCTTTTATGATAACCAAACAAAAATATTTGCAGCTATTGGGAACAAAATGTAAATAAAGAGCCGACCCCTGCTCATATTTGCAATTTATATATGGACCGAATAATATTACAAAACGCTACAAAGTTGTGTTTAGTTATGTAAAAAGAGAGATAATATTTATTTTATACCTCCTGGGAAAGTAGTCAAAGTTGATTTATGCTTAATAAATTCACGGAATGGATGATAGATTGTAATATAAATTGGGATAGAGGGTGAGTGAGGGGAAGGCGATGGAAGGAAAAATGCAAATCGAGTTTTACATGATACGTTTTTAAAAGAACAATTTATCAACATGATTAATGCCAAAAGGTTATCGAGATTTAAAAACTAAAAGCGTGACACGATATAGTTTTTGGTCGGGGTTGATATTCGCGTGCATTATCGTGGAACGTGACCAATAGCTATTTTCCATGAAGGAAAATTAACTTTACTGCTATCCGACAGGTTGGTTTTTATGCGCTGCAGTTAAAATAAAAAAGACACTTTTCATGTGAATTCAACAAACAAAACTGCATAGCTTTAAATACGAGGGCTGTTTGATAAAATATTTTCCATTTTCTCTTATCTATAATTTATAAATTGATAAATTAGAATTGTTATTTAAAAATTAAAAGCTAAAACAGTCTTAATATTAATATTAATCCTATCCGCAACAAATTTCTCTAGTTGGCGCTTTGGCGTGTAATGAAAGGTCCAATGACAGCCATTTATGGTTGATATTGGCGTCGTTCTTAGAAAGTCCTATCAAAGATGCCTTTTTAATGGAAACCATAATCATAAAACTTAAAAAGTAATAATTGTGCCTATTGGAAGAAAAGAATCGTGGTGGCTCAAGAAAGAATTGATTAGCAGTTTTGAGAATTAACTGCTCAAGAAAAATAAAACGTGAAGAAAACAATGGAGAGCAAAAACCACTTGGAGTCATCCTAAAATGGTATGCACAGTGAAGAGGTCTCGTTATTAACTCTCTGAAGAAACTTAGACACTTAGACTGTTGGAGGACGGCGCCACACTCGTGCTCATAACTGGAGAGGATCAACGACAATGGAACAAGAGTGATCAACTTATGCGAAGAATACGAACTAAAAGTATATAACACTTTCTTCAAACACACAGATCCATACATTTACATGATACCAACATACATGCGGATTGAATTCAATTATAGGCCACCTAATCTCAAGGCAAAACTCAAAATTTAACATTCAAGACGTCAGAGCCTTTAGAGAGGTAGGGTGTTGATCCGACCACTGCTTAGTTATCGGTAAAATATATATTTCATTCATACTGAAACAGAAGAACTCCAAAGAGAAGGAGAACAAAAACACCTCATACGATCCACAAATAGAAAAATACAGGCTGGAACAGAAGTTAAGCCAAGAACAAAGAAAACCGACGAAGAATATAAACATATAAAGACATGCATAAAACAAGCAGCGCAAGAAGCACGTAGGAAACGAAAACAAGCTGCAGTGGTGGGATAAGGACATCGAGGAGAAGATAGAGGAAAAATAGAAACTCTACTTAAAATTGTTACAAAACAAGGAAAATATAGATAATCGACAACGAAACAAAGAACTAAACGTAGAAGTAATTAAAAGAAAAAATACCTGTTTACGTGCAAGTGCTTATAGCTGAAGATCAACATGACTTAAGCTATATGATACGAAAACTGTATGAGCACTGCCACCAGGCAGGATTAACTATAAATACAGATAAGTCAGAATACGTTGCAATAGGAAAAAAAACAAGACTGAAAACATACCAGTGGAACAAGCACCCATTGTTGTGGTAAAAAAATGTAAATATCTGAGAACTATATTTAACAAACAGGGAGATAGTGAAGACGAAATACAACAGGGAATAAATAAAGGCAGAAATCTCACTACCTTAGATCGCTAAATTCAATCCTATGGGACAAATATATAAGAAAAGGAAACAAAGAAAAGAATATTCGAAAGTATCGTAAAGAGCGCAAGAATATACGGCGCAGAAGTTTGGGACATAGAGGCAAGAAATAAAAGGAACAGTGTTGCCAATTTGGTAGTCTTGTCTCTAAATCTAGAGATTCTTAATACCCATTTGCGATTCCAGTAATAACATAGAGAAAAGTCTCAAAGCAATTTGTTACAACTTTTAGATTTATTTTAGATTGCAATTAGATTAACTTTGCATGCGACATTTAGGGCAGTAGTAATGAGAATTTATTCAATTGTCGTCTTCGATAATGGCTTTGGCCATTTTGTTTAGTTGTCAGTGGCACTACGCTGATCGTGCAAAAAGTACATCCAGAATTTACAAACATGCAGTGTTGCAAATCGTACTTAGGGATTTACACAGATATAGGTTTTTATAATGTCACTAGATGTATGAGAAATCTGGAAAAACGCTCGACATTTCGAAGAAAAACGCTGGGAACTCTGGCAAAACTTGAGAAGTCTACTTTTAGCACTCCAAGACATCAAGCAGTCGGGTCGTTGGACCTTTTGGATTTCTCAGGTCTACTGGATCTCTCGAGTCCGTCCGGCCTCGTTAAACCTATTGAACTTGCCGGCCCTTCGGGCCTCTCAGATCTATCGGGTTGTTTGGATCTGTTGAGCCCGTTGGGACTTTTTGGACTTTTCTACCGAACCGTTTGGACTTCTCGCTTTTTGGGCCTCTCGAGTCTGTCGGATTATTTGGGTCCGATGGACCTTTTGACTTTTTGGCCCTTTGGGTCTAGCGGCCAGTTCGGATCTCTCGAGCCTGTCAGATCTCTAGGTTTTGTCGGGCCCGTTGACCTTTTAGATTTCTCGGCTCTTCGCGCCTCTCGCGCATATCAGGCCGTTTGGATCTATCGAGCCTGTCGGATTTCTCGGGTGTGTCGGCCCGTTTGGGCGTGTTGGACCTTCTAAACTTCACGGTCCTTTGGGCATCTCGGGTCTGTTGCTCTGTTCGGATCTTTCGGGGCGTTTGAATCACCGTCTGTCGGGCTTTTGAACTTCTCCGTCATTCGGGCTTTTTTGTCGAGCCGTTCGGATCTGTCGGACGTTAGTGGCGATCAAGAAGTTACCGGGCCGCGTCAGATAGAACTCTGAACGGGCCAAGATTTATAGGTCTGATCCAGCCCGGCCCAACTGGAGATAAACTGGACGGGGCCCGAAGAAGACCCGATAACTTCGTGATTGGCCCGACAGAGAAATCCAAATGGCAGAGAAGACGGAAAGGTTCAAGAGGCCTGAGAGATCCGAATGACTCCACAGACCCGAGAAGCCCGAAGAGCCGAAAAGTCCAAGAAGCTCGACAGGCTACGACTAATAGGTAGATAACACAGAAGTTATTATAAAGCAACATTTCTGACAACAGAATTCTCCCCTCTCCCACCCATATCGCCTTCCTAGTTACGCCACTGACATAATTCTATGCTTACCGTACGGAGAACTTTTAAGAGAATCAGAATCTGTAAGAAAAAATGAGGGTTGCCATTAAAAAAAATTGATGACGTCATCGGTGGTAAAGGTGGGGGTAAAGAAAAAACGAAAATTATTCGAATAGATGGCCAATTGGGAAATAAGGTTGACGTATCCGAAAATCTTGGCCTCAGATGCACACTGAATTTTTTTATTTAAAGCCTTCCACAGCTGGCGTTCGCACTGTATATTTTTTACTAGAGAATGTTTTTGTTTTATTAAAGAATTTTGGTATTAATGTGCATGTAAACTAACTGATACGAGTGTTTGACAAGATCGGATCAAACAACATACAACAACTTGAAACAACGAAAAAATCAAGTTCTGATACTTTCGAAGTGTAATGTGACTATCTCAAAAAAGTCTTGAACGTGTCTTTTCAGAATTAAGAAAAAACGTGGTTGACTGTTCACAGAATAAAAGATCTTTGGAACAAAATAACCTATTATTAATTACAGAATAGACCTCGTACAGATACTCTTGTTTGTCACCCAAAAACACTTAACGAATGTTTTGATTGGCCCCAAAAGGCGTAAAAAGGAAGACACTTTAGGAAAAAGTTTGCTCATGACCAAGTAGCGTTTGTAGAAAGAAGCTTCTAAGTTTATCAAAGAAGTGATGCAAACAAGTCTCACAACGGCATTGAAATATCGACAATTGTTTAAAGTTACACAAAAAACACTGAAAAAGAACGAATTGTAGAAGAAGAAGAAGCAGCATTTTTGATGATGATGGATTTCAAATAAACAAGACCTTATTTCTAAAGATCGCCGGAAATTGTTGTGCGCATTTGTAGCTTTTCTTCGTCAAAAGATTTCAATGAAAACAATTTATCGAAAGCGAATTTAAAAGCAATCTCAGCTTATTAGTAGATAAGTCGTTTTGATAGACGATAGCATTTTCAGAAATGCTGAACTTTCAAGTCACATCATAGAAGTTGATTTGAAAATAATAAACAGATCTTATATCGTATAATAACGTAAACAATTTCTTCGGGTTGCAAGATTAATGTTGCAAATTGTCAAACTGATACAAGAGAGACTTTGACTGAGCCCGCCCCTTGTATATGATTAGCTTTTCTATGAGGGTTAATAGATGGTGCAACCGGAACCGTTTTTGCTCAGCTTTTTCAAGAAAGTTAATGCAGGGCGAAGCCTCATTTTCGACCGTCGCAGGTGGCCATTTGGAGAAAGGAACTCGATCCGTGATCATATTTAGTTTTCTTAAAGTGTTTAATGGAGGACGAAGACTTTGGGCCACCACAGGTGGCCCGTTGGGAGACGGAACCTGACTAATGTTCATATATAACTCATTTGAGATAGTTAATGGAGGGTGAAGCTCGATCTGGGCTGCCACAAGGGACTCCTTGAAGGATAGAGCCCGTCTTTTTATTTAATTCTTTTAAGAAAGTTAATGAAGGGCGAAACCTAACCAGCGTTGGTATTTAACTCGATTAATGGAGATCAAAGGCTGACTTGAATTTTACTATGGTTAGTCGCGTGATTAACTTTGAGCATTTGATTAACTATTATTTTGTGCAACCAGATCTAGTAAAATGGATGGAATGAATGGACTTTCTACTTTTAAACTCTTCGGAGAAAGAAAACAGAATTAAAAATCTGATTTTTAATAAATCAGTTTAATTTACATCCGTGTCAAGAATACAAAACTAATAAGTGGGGGGCAAATCCCAAATTTGCTTGACTCGTGCCCGAATTTAGATTTCTTAAAGAGATGCGACTATCCATTGGAAGGCGGAGCCCAACCTCTATTTGCATTTGACTTTTTTTTTCTCAAGACGGTTAATGGAGGGCGAAGATCGACTTAGGTGATCCGTTGGAATGCGAAATCCGATCCATGCTTGTAACTAATTCTAGGAGGAAAGTCATGGGAAGACGAATCCCGATTTTGGATCAGCGTAGGCGACACATTGAAAGAAGAAGCCAATCTGTGTTCATATTTAGCTCTCTTAAAAAAATTAATAGAAGACGAAACCCGACTCCTGTTTGTATTTAGCTTTTTTAAAGAAGTTAATGGGAAACAAAGAATCCGATCCATGTTTGTGATACTATAATCTGCCTTTTGGAGAGTGGAGCTAATCCTTATTCGTATTTAGTTTACTTCAGAAGATTAATGAGGACGATTTTGGGCCGTCGCATGTGACCTTGTGCGTATTTAGTTTTATTCAAAAGATTAGTGGAAGACCAGTGGATGACGGGACTTGACTTTTTTTTTGTATTTAGCTCTCTTGAGAACATTAATGGATGAGGAGGCTTGACGTTGGGTCCTACTGGAGGACAAAACCCGACCCTTATTCGTAATTACCTATTTTAAGAAGGCGGAGTCCGATTCTGGACCACTCCAGGAAGGGATTTCTTGCATGGTGAAGAGGACAACCGCAATCCGTGTTTGTAATCAACTTTGTGAAGAAGGTTATGGGAAGGCAAAGACCGATTTTAGACCACTGAAGATGGCTCGGTGGATGTCTCAGCTCATCTAGTTCACATCAGTGCCTATTTCAACAAGGTTAAAAGGCCTCGATGAAAGGATAATAAAATAAAATAGAAAGATTAGAATTAAAGAATTTCTACCTAAGGTGACAATAGCAGTTGCAAAGGTAACACTCACATTTCTGTATTTTTCCAACAAAAGCGATAAGTAAACTGGAAATTTATACCATTCGCCTCCAGTTAATACAAGGAATTAACCAAACGTCTCCAAATCTTTTAACTAAATATGATGTTTAGATTTAAAAAAACAATTGATGATAACAATTTCTATCTATGCAAGTGCAAACAGGAGTCAAGAGATAACTTCCGAAACAGCGATAGGTCGAAATCTCTGTTTCACAGGCAAAACTTTACACATTAGATTTTGTACAATGACAGAAGTACCTGCCAGCGATGCTGTATTTCATTATTTCTGAAAGGCACTAAGATTTTTGGTTTTTTCTTTCTTTTCATTTTTGTAATTTTTGCCCAATATTTTTCGATAGCCCAAAGTAACACTCTGTGATATTTGCATAATGAACTGTGGCTAAATTAGGCCAAAAAAGAGTTGAAACTTAAGAAATGATAGCAACCTTTTTTTCCACCATTCTTTTAAATAAATTTCTCTGTTGAGTCTAAGTAGTTACTTATCCTGCTGCTATCGCCTTCCGTACCCTCTCATTCTTCATTGTTACGGATACTTGCCCAGGTGACTGCACCATACTTTGGCTTCCTTTATCTTTTACTGCCACGACATCTCCGACTCAAGGAATCTAACGTTTGCCTATCTCAACTGCGAAAGTCACGGCCCTGTAGATAGCGTCTCGCAGCTGCGCCGAGGGATCCAAAATCTTGGTGTTCCAACTCGGACCAAACCCGCAAAAACACATTCCGCCACTGAAGCTACACAATACAGTCAGATTTGACCCCAGAAAACGTCCAGTTGGAACTATGGGGCTCGCGCCTCCGCATTTCTCCATCAGTCAAATACCTCAACATGACTTTTATCCCGTGCTGGGTTTTGTTCAGCAACGCAGCGGCTTGCTCCCCAGACTTTCCAGCAGCCATTCACAGGCATTGTTACACACCTGTAACACCTTCCATCAGATCCATGATCGATTATTATTATCAACTGACAATTTTCACCATCGTGCCACCATATGCAATCACGAGATTCCGACAGAAGAAAAGGACAACTTGCAGGAGGATGCTCTGCCTGGAGCGCTTCTACCTTTAGAAAGAAGTATGCGACCGGACGGGAATTCCTACTGTCCTCAGACATGCACATAGGAAACCCAGAAAGCAATTCAAACATCCGCCTTCCATTCTTAAGATACAATCGAACCATGAAAAAAACAAGGGACGGTCGCTGGTACATAAGGTATATAAAAGCTTTTTCTGTACATGTACTATCAAACTAATAATAATCAAAGCCCCATCTCGAGTGAATCATCCGCTCCTAAGAGACAATGGAACCATGAAAGGAAAAACAAAACAGTCGCTTGCATCTGCGGTATGTAAGCGCCTTTCCCGTACGAGTACTTTCAAACTAGTTATCATAGTTAAAGTTCCATCTCAATTGGATCATCCATTTCCACTATACAATCGGACCATGAAAGACAACACGGGACCGTCGCTGGTACCTAAGGTATGTCATGGCTTTTCTTGTACTGGTACTATCAAAGTACTTACCGTAGTCAAACTTCAATTTGTTCTCAAGATTCAAATGAACCGCGAAAACAAAAACAAAACAGCCTTTTTAGGCCTAGTGTCTATAGAAGGAAAAGGTATCATGTTCAAGAGGGAGACCGTTTTTGGGAAAGATTTATTTGTCAAGTAGGCATTCTCGTGACCTAAAATCGGTCATAAGAGCAATG
This sequence comes from Ignelater luminosus, assembly GCA_011009095.1. Classification (NCBI taxonomy): domain Eukaryota; kingdom Metazoa; phylum Arthropoda; class Insecta; order Coleoptera; family Elateridae; genus Ignelater; species Ignelater luminosus. The sequence goes on from VTPC01000798.1 coordinate 140,848, forward strand.
CTCTGTTTCTTATGAATATCGAATAGTGTCTAGTCTTCAATTTTCTTGCATGGGTTTCTGCTGTATGATTTTGGTTCTTATCTTTATTTGGAATCTTCTTTCCTTGAAAGGTTTAAATGAAGATATTCCAACTTTTATTGCCACATCTCTCACTGACTCGTTCAAATTTAGCTTAAAGGCTTTTATCACTTTTTTTCCTGTCCTTTTGCAACTTGAACCTGGTTTTCTACCGGAACCAGACTTTTGGTTTATCGCCAATCGTTTATGAAGATTATATAAAACATTAGCTAATTTAGAAATTCCCAGATATTTTCCAATTGCTCGATATGACATTTCTTGACTGTCAGTTCGTTTGCACAAAATATTTTTGCAACTAGCACATATTGTTTTGAATTCATCTTTAATAATAATTGACAAGAATAACTAAAACTAACGTTTTGAGAAATAACTGAACCCAGACTAACTTGTAGTCGAAGGTCACTTCTTAATTTGAACTGAAGTGATTCTTAAGTGGCCAGATTTTTTCGTGCACAAGCTTTATGATCTCACAATGGTCCAACGAGAACCTAAAACTGTCATATTCCTCCATAGTGGAAGGGAAGGTAGAGTGGAGTTCGATTCAATAGGCGTGCGTCTATGTTTAGCGAAGTGGGAGTTTTTGAGAGATATTGAAACGCCATCTATGTGTGACAAATACAAAAAAAATTATATTTTCACAAAAACATTCATAACACGAGAACCATCAGAGCTAGGAGAGTGAAATTTGGTATCTGTACTGAGGTTATATGTCCTAGAAAAACGAGCAAAGAAAATTTACGATCAAGAACAAAAGACAGTCGTTATCCTTCGTGTCAAGATAAAAACTAAGCGTTTTGTTCTATACCTCCGGAATAGTACAGGAAATTATTTAGATGCGTTTCGGTCGATCTTCATTTATTGTGCCATAACTGTAATATTCTCAAATGTGGAATATCTTAAAGAGAATTAAAAGAGTTATCTTATTTTGTAATTCTAAACAGTTTTATAGACCGTCTGTCTCTTTTTAGCAAACTTTTTATTTTTCTCGGTATTTAATTTAAATCACAGATATCATTAATATTTCCTAGAAGAGAACATCTTGTTGCATCTAAAACTCTCGCTAGACTTCTCGGAATATTCCGAGAAGCTCGACAAACTTGTATTTCTGTAGAATTTTACAGACATGTTAAACTGTTGCCAACTTTAGGTTTTTGAGAGTTCCTTTTTTGCAGCTATTAATCATTCCCTTATATAATATGAGCTTACGTGTTTCGGGAAAATCTGTTTCGTTGCTTCAACAAGGCTTTATTTCGTAAGGATAAAAAATCGTCTGACCTAAAATAACCTTTCGCAAATAATAAAAGGGCTTTTTTTTTAACAAAAGTTGCACAACTTCTATTAATTTGCAACTAATTGAAGAATTGTCCTCGTTGGAGTTTCTCAATTCTTTAAACGTGTTTACGAAGTAGGTCGATTAATCAAATTTTTTCTAGTGGTACTTGTGGGGTGTTGAGTTTCAAAAAAGAGATGGATAGGTGTAGAAGGTACTTAGAAACTTCTTTGCATTAAATCGAACTTTTCTTTTTAATCAAGCAAAAAGCGCAATAAAAAAGGCAGAATTCAAGGATGGTGCGTTTTAGAGGGCATAAAATAAAAAGCGATCAATTAAGAATGGGCAAGTTGCACGGAATGTTTTATTCTTAACTAACTGTTTACCGAATCAATTTTGGTCTAAATAAGGCTGGGTAGCCTATACATAAATGCGAGAGTCGTCGCTGAGTGACAATCGCACCGCAGATTACTTAATGATTAATACAAGTTTTAAAGAAGGTGGAGAGGAACTTTTGAAAGGGAATTTAACGAGAAAAGTCTTTTAATGTAGAGAAAATTAATCAAGTTGCTCATTTTAGTAATGAGACAAATTATAAAGAAACGAAGAAGGAATAAATCAGAGATAAGAGAGAAATTAAAATTCACAATTTTGTATTTTTGCAAACTTGAATAAATTAATCGAATCCGCTCAATTGTAAATAAAACAAATCGGATTATTAAAAAAATAAATTAGACTTTATGATCCTCAAACTTAACGTAAATCTTGCTTTTCTCCAGCAACCATCGGCATTGATAAAATAAGTAATTCCCTGATAAAACTTCTAATTCCAAGAATTTTTCAAGCAAAGACACGAAATCAATATTAAGAGAAATTTAATACACTAAAGAAAGCAACGTGCCTAGAATATATGCATAAATAATTATACAAGGGTTGATCAGAATATAATTGTAACATAATCCTGTTAATAAATTGACAAGCAGGGAATACAAATTGCAAATTAATTTTTTAGTGAATGTTAATAGTTAGGTAGAATGTAAATATTGAAAAACTAATACGTACAGAGAAAATAACTCGAATTAGTGTAAGTTTGTAAAGATTATCAGAAGTAGTAGCAATTAAAGAATTTGTTGAGGTTGCAGTAACTTTTTCTTAACTAACAAGGTTGGTAAAATATATTTTTGAAAATCTAAAGTGAAGACTGACCTTCACATCACGAGATCCAGTTTTCAACAAAGTGATTTTAAGTAAAAAAAAAATCAGGCAAGAATAAACACAAAAGATAATCCTTAAAAGCCATTCCTGCTAAAAATCACGATGGATTTGCACAAGCAATGTCAGTTTCAGGTTCGGTTTTCAAATGAGAGACTGTACGAGCCCGTGAAATTGGATGGAATGTTATTATTATCTTATTATAATTATATTATTAAAGATGAATTCAAAACAATGTGTGCTAGTTGCAAAAATATTTTGGGCAAACGATCTGACAAACAAGAAATGTCATATCGGGCAATTGGAAAATATCTGGGAATTTCTAAATCGGCTAATGTTTTAAATAATCTTTTTAAACGATTGGCAATAAACCAAAAGTCTGGTTCCGGTAGAAAATCAGGTTCAAGTTGCAAAAGGACAGAGAAAAGACGAAAGAAAAATAAGTTCTTTTACTTAAATTTGTAAAATCAAACCCTGTACAGCGATTAACGTTTGACTTTTGTTGCCTCTCTCTTCTGCATCGACACAAGGAAGTGAACTAACATTACATGCAAAGATATCTGTTTTAGAATTATAATCGTAATCGGGAGATGCAAGTATTACTTTCTAAAGCAAACAAGTAAATAAAAAAGACTAGGTCTCCGCTCTGCTAAGACATCTCTAGGTCCTTCTTACACTAGCAAATCAGCTCGACAACAGATCTCAGTGGTCCTCTTCTTTTAACTTTGTTAAAATAGGCACTGATGTGAACTAGATGAGTTGAGACATCCACCAAGCCATCCTCAGTGGGCCAAAATCGGTCTTTGTCTTCCCATAACCTTCTTCAGAAAGTTAATTACAAACACGCATTGCGGTTTTTCCTCTCCACCATGCAAGAGGTCCCTTCCTGGAGTGGTCCAAAGTCGGGCTTCGCCTTCTTAGAAGATTTTAATAATAAACAAGGAATGCTTTGGGTCAGTTGGTTGCTTCTTCCTTTCAACTTCCGAAGCAGCCCCACTTCTAATGGAAGGATCATACTGGAGCTGAGGCCAAGCAGAGATTCAGAGTACACTTGGTTGAGCTCCCCAAGCGTTCCAGTCAGTTTGCGAATTATATTATTCCTAGACGGTATTTCTGCCTTGGTGTCCTGATAGTGGGCCTTATATAGTTGACTCCTAAGTATTTTAGTTCGATGCAGTGTTCCAAAAGTTGTCCTCTCCAGTTTATGTTTAGTCTTCTCCTCGCCTGGCGGTTATTAAGATGGTATTTGCATACCTGGGTTTTCTTAAGGCTCGGTTTCAATGATTTCCTGTCATAGTAGTCTGCCAGCTTTTCCAAAACGGCCAATAATCTACATTTTATATATACCTATATATATTAATCTTTAATAGGCCGTTTAGGCCCATTGCTGAGCGATTTTCCTCCATTACTTCCTATCGTTTGCTCTGAATCTTCAGTTTCTGACTTGTTTCAATTTTAGGTCTTTTAGTACCACCTCCCTCCATTTAGTTCTTGGTCTACCTCTCTTCCGTACTCGTCGTGATGTTTTCAATCCTATCTTCTTCACTGTTCTGTTGCTATCCAGCCTTTCCAGGTATCCTACCCATTGTAAGCGCCATGCTCTTATGAAGTCTGAGATAATTGGTTTATTATACATCTGGTATAATTCCTCATTGCATCTCCTTTCCCATCCTTCCTTTGTTTTTCTTTCTTCATATATTCTCCGCAAGATTTTCCTTTCCCAGATTTCTAAGTTTTGTTGATTTTTTTGTTCATCACCCCTTCTTGGCAATTGTATGTTATCGTTGATCTTAAGACAGTTTCAATATTCTAACCTTGGTTCTCCTTGCTACTTCTTTTAGTTGCAAGATTTGGTTTAGTCCTTCTGCGCATCTATTTCCCTTTGCTATTCTTGCATCAATTTCTACTTTTTCGTTACATCTATTATCTATTAGAACCCCCCAAGTTACTGAAACTTTCCACTTCTTCCAAGACTGTATTTTGATTTTCTATTTGTACCTTAAATCCTATTCTCAACTCTACTGCGCTTTTGGTTTTTATTTCCAGGTATTTACTTCTTTCCACATTTACTTCTAATCCTATTTTCTTCTCGGCTGTTATTAAACTTCTTGTGATACTTTCCACTTCTTTCCTATTTCTGGCTATTAAGGCCACATTGTCTGCATACGCAAGACACTGGTGACTTAGCTAAGATGTTGCGAACAGGAAAGGAAAAAGACAGGAAGAGTTATTGTGAACACAGGAAACAAGTGAAGGGTAGGTGTAGAGCACTCAAGAGAAAGTTTAAAGACGACGAGATAAGGACCATGAATATACAGGGCGAGTTTTTTCCGATGTTTAGTATGAGGATCTCGGAAACTAGCAGAGATAGACAGACGATTAAATGGGGAAACAATTGCAGTTTTACGAGCTCAATTTAATGAGCTTTTTGTTTTTTGGAAAAAATGCATGGCTAACTAGATATCTTGCAAAAATAATGTTTTTGTTATTTTGTTTGGTGCCTATAGCTCTGTTATTACTGACTTTAGAAAAAATGGTCACCTGCTCTGTTCAAGAATTGAAAATCAACATTGAAAAGTGACTAAATATACTTATACAGAAAAACACATAAAGGTTACCCAAAGCGGTTCTAAAGATACATGACAAAACGTTGTATTATTGTTGATTGCGGTTAGACAAAAAGGAAAAACAATAACAATGAGTGAAACTTGTACATAGATGTTAGGCAATTCTTAATGCTTTTTGCCCATTCTCCCTTCTAGTACAATACGGACCTGCATAATGATTTGTTTTCTATCGTGTAACGTAACCTCGCGTTACACAATACTTTATAAATTTTTAGCCCGCTAGACTCAGTCAGTGGCCTTGAGCGTAGGAAAGGGAGATAATCAGATAAATATATCAAACAACTAATATTAATACCGCAGATTCAAAATTAGGAAATACAAACAAATAATTGTAGAAGAAACCATTTCAAAATGTATACAATAATAAGTAAAACAAAACAGAGTTATTATCATTACCCCACCAAAAAAACATTCTTAACAACTCTTTCTCATTTTTATTGAATATTATAACATTTCCATACAAATTTTAATTAAATTAATGAAAATTAAGGATGCTAAATTTAATACAGTACGATTTTATTGTATTTACAAATTAACATGCAATTAAATCTTATATAAGATTTTGGATTTAACTAGATTTATTTTGAATCAGAAGAATTAGATTCAGAGAAAATTAAACTTAACTTGAATATGTCAAAAACCGGGAAAACTAAGCTATGAGAACCTTTATTTGGGATGGCGTAGCTTTGGGTAGATGAAAGACGTAGAAGTGTCAACTTGCAACCTAATCATCAGCGCGCCTGACACAATAGCTGCGGACTACCATCCATCATAATCGTGCAAAAAGTCTGCCTGGGGTTCGAAGCTAAAGTTGCAAGGATAGAAAAAATAGACTAGAAGGGGACTTACTTTCAATGTCATTGAGACTTCATCAAAAGAAAACGATTAAAATAACTCAGCGCGAAAGCAATGACGATAATGCTAAGTCAGCTCACTGTACACATAAATCACTGACATGGTAATTGTTCGATATAGCTACCACTAGGAAAACGACGTTTTGAGAGCAAGTTTTGGGTATCAGCAGGTAGAGACTTACTCACAGAACACAATTAGGTGACCGGAGGTAAAGAAAATTAATCCAACAAAAAACAAACACGACTTTTAGGCACATCTGAGGTTATGTTGCACGATAGAAACAATGAAGTTGGCAACTAAATCAGCTGCTGCACATACTACCAACCACCTACTGCAACAAGACCCGCGTATAAATGTCATAGGCAGGGGGATGGAGGCGAAGAAGCGAAGATGTGGTTAGGTTATAAGCAATTAAACGTTCATTTCTTAAATGAATTCCACCTCAATCTTGCGGGGTGCCGAAACGAGGGTGTGGTTAGGTAGGAAGCAATTAAACTTTCATTTTTTAAATGAATTTGCCCATGCTTTCGCAGGGTCAATATTTTCGAAGCGATTTAGGGAAATTGGATTGTGTTACTGTCGGTTGGTACGCTGTCGGAGAGTAGCAAGAACGTAGCCACGATATTATAGTGTCATGGCTGTCGTTTTGCTATTGAACTGTGAAGCTTGTCGATTTTAGAAGTTTTTTAAACATTTTCTAAGCGTTTGGCGTCGGAGAGGCCTTCTGCAGGTGTTTTTTGATTCCCTGAATGGGAAATATGACGTGTAAATAAAAAAAAAGCAGTTGGTGATAACAATGTCTATCTATGCAAGTGCAAACAGGAATCAACAGGTAACTTCTGAAATAGCGATAACACAAAATCTCTGTCTCACAGAGAATTTAATTACAAAACTGATGTTATGTAATGAGCGCAAAATGATAGTCACAATCAGCAACTTTTTGGATGTTTTTACGTGTTTTCACACACCCGGACTTTATTTTTCTACTAAGTACTAAATAATAAAAAAAATGATACTATCTATTAAAGCAAAAAACCCACTTAGGGCCCCACTACTTGGTACCGATTTTCCTAGACTCTCGTGACGGCTTGTCGTTATGTACCATTTACGACGAAAAAAAGGTCCCATTTCAATACGACTTTCTTCTTCTTTTTTCTCGGAATAGACAATCGTCTTCTAGTGACAGTGTTACACGTGACGTTATGCCATGATAACGGAATTTCAATCAAATCAGTCTCAGGTCATGCATTAAGTTTTAATCTTAATCTACCTTATCGATTGTTTGGAAACCAAATCATGACAGCAGACTAACGTTGACGACACGCGCATGGAGTCAATTTACAAATCTGCAAACGCTACTGGCTTATTTCTTTCAACCATTGAAAAACGAACTAAATTGAATTTGATCCAATTTTCCAATGGCGGAATCTGGAAAGATAAAAAATTGGTTTCACTGTTTCTGTAGACATAATATCCTTAAGTAAAACAAAACTCCTTATAGTACTATATTGATGTTTTTAAAAAATGCAGTGGCGACTCCTACTGACCGACCTCTATGGATCATAATTTAAGCAATTTGAAGCGGCGCACATGGTCCCAAGAAACTTTTTTTTCTGTTTCCGTCGCCATCATAATGCTCAAGTACATTATTGAGATCATTTTCGAAACTCAGTTTTTTTGACTTGATATGTTCAACAAGTTATTCCTTTTGACTTGAGTTATAACTTTCCGCAGACAGAAAAACAAATTATCTTCACGATTAATGCATGAACAACCTCAAAACAATGTGAAGATATCATGTAACTCACATTACTAGCTTTTAACTCAGAAAAAACACTTTTTCGATCCAACCCAACAGAATCGGTCGAATATTATCGATTTTTGAAGAGAAATCCCATTTCAGAACTTCAACCTCATTCGTCTATCTTGATCCACCTCCGCTCTTTTTTCCCTCTTTCTATTTCTTCTTCTGCCCTTGTCCTAATGGTTTTTCTCGTTCTTCGACTGTTAGGTCGTTATTTATAAACAAGCTTTTTCTCTAATAGCTTTTAGTTTTGATTTATTTGTCATAACCATCTTTTTACCTCTACTACTCTCTAATCCTATCAGGCAGGCAGGTTCTCTGAGCTTGTGGTTTAATCTTAGATGTTTTTCTATAACATTACCCATTGCTTCAGTCAATATTTTCATATCTGAGGTATAAGTGGTCAATCCAGTAAGTTATTATTTTCCTTTGCTTTCCGTTCTGGTTGTTCAGTTCTGTTTACTGCTAGATGGAGTTCTTTCTTGGTTTTTCAAAATCTTTCCTTGTGTTCTCATTTTCAGTTTTTAGTTGTTTTAACTCTTCTTTGAATTCCTTGTAGTCTTGTCTTATTTTTTTCATATTTTCTCTTATTTTCTTAAATTCCTCCTTCATTACGAACATTAGCTCAAGCATTTTATCTCTACCTCTACATATTTTTCTCTCCTTCGTTTCTCTTTTGTACACAAACTCTCTTCAGAGTCCAACATGTCTTAATTTCTTTTTCTTCTTCTTCTTCTTCTTCTTCTTGAGGAAGTTTTTCTTGCTGGTTTCTCCTCTAGTACTATTCTTGGTATCCTTTCTTCCATTCCATTCATGATTGTACTACTGTCTTTTTCTCGGTCTTCTCCATCTTACCACGTCTTGTACCCTACTCTGCTCTGTTACTTCGGTGTTTCTTACTCGATCCTTTCTGGTTTTCCCTATTTACTATGGCTCTTAGGTTGTTCATCTCGGCGACTCGTAACATACTTTTTGTTTTGTTGCTTTCTTCACTTGCCTCAATTCCATACGTCATTATTATTGTCTCTGTAGATCGTTTTCTGACTTTACTATAATTGCTGCAACACATCATAGTAATTCTTTTGTTGCTCACTTTGTACCTAGCCTTAAGGATGTCACTTCTTCTATTACTTCGTCTGTTAACAGGTTAAATAAAAACTGGCTAAAGTTTCTAATAATATAAATAATAATAATAATAATAAATTAAAATCTTTAGAAGTAAAAAATTTTTGATTTGTTTGTTTTGCAGAGTTTCTTTCAATTATCGAAAATTAGAATTTTTGATACTGTCGCCTCCAAAATCTTCTACCGTTCTATACTAATACAGGGTGTTGTACACCAAAAAATTTAGCCGGAGATTCTAAAAATTACACTTGTGTTAATATTAAATTTTGGCGTTCAAACCATGATCATCAAATAAAAATCCTTATGTGACATCACAGTTACTTAATACATTTTTAATAAAGAATGCAGTGTTATTATGTCACTTTAATATTTTGTTTTGTGTAATTAGTTGTCAAAGTCTAAGTAAGTTTTTACGAGGAATACTTAAGAAAAATCTGAACAACTTTCCCATTGTCACCTACGTTACACATTTCATTTTTATCATTTTAATTTAATAGCTACAAGCTATCTTGTATTTTAGTAGGAACTTTAATTCATTTGAAGTATAAAGGTATACGAATTTAAGGTAAAAAATGTAAAAAAAAAATATTTGAAGAAAATGGCATTTCATAGGTGTCATCTACGTTGCAAAGCTTATTTTGCAAATTTTGAAGAATCTGGGGAAGCAAAAATAATTGTATCAGTTTTGGACAAATAGAAAATTCGTTTTCTCGTGAGTTAAAGCAAATCTGTATTTGTCATCCGTGTTACATTTCCATGTCACCTACGTTACAATCGTTGTACCTTGTATTTCAAGGATAGTTGTCTGATTCTTCTTCCTGTTGTGTTTTGTATTACCTTTCTTTGTGTCGTATTATTCATGTTGAAGTTGTGGATTGCTTTTACGATGTTAGCTGGCGCCTGCTTCTTTATTAGCATCTTCATGATACCTTATCAAAAGCCTTAGTCAGATCCACAAAGCATATAATATGCGGGTGTGTTATACTCCAATGCTTTTACTTTAATTTGCTTCATGATACATATTGCGTCCGTTGCTGAAACCTCGTTGTTCTTCTCTGTTTGTTATTTGCGTTTCCAATTTGTCTTTCAGCAAGCCTGTAAATAGTTTCGTTGTGGTTTTAAGAAATGTTATTCCTCGTTAGTTGTCTGGATTTGATTTTTGTTCTTTTTTTTGTAATATTTAACTATAAATAATAATATAATAAACAAAGCTCTTACACACTACTTTCTGGGATATTTTCGGAGCTCACCAGCTGAATCCAGAATGGATTTTTCCAAGTAGTAAAATTTGTTAGTAATCAGCGGTCTCAGATGGTTGCTTGAACGGTCAACAGTCACCTGCTCACGGTTAATTTCTAGCAGAATCGTCCATAGACAGTTCAGCATAAATTAAACCCGAGCACCTTCAAAACTGTTATTAAAGAAACTTAATTTTAGTCACAACACAGTATTTATTGCGATGTTCAGATATATTGAAAATTATACGGAGATTATCCAGCGGAATAGTTCTTTCCTTACAACAACAAAACAGCTGGCACTTAAATAATAAATTTCAGATGGATCCAAAAAAAGAAATTAGACGGAGCGACTTCACTTTTCACGATCCCGGAAGCTCCCTACTGAATTCGACAATTAAATTGCCTTTACACAAAAAACTAACTTGGCAAATTATGCCTGATTGTCTATAAGTTCACATTTTGCCTAAATCCGTCCCGAAAGAACGTCTTAAGGAATTCATGAAGCCACCTTCGATTGAATTCCCACTAAACACCAACTCTTAAACAAATGAACTTGCAACAAAAGATATGTAAGGCCCGCTCACATCTGTGTCTTTTACAGAAGCCAAAGCCAGAAGGTTTGCCCTTCCGAGACCATACGCTGCGCGCCGATCTCGATTATACGTGACGAAGAAACTAAGTAAAGTTGTTTTCACCCTGGGCAACTATACGGTAAATGGAAAACTTTTAACCCGCATGATTCAGAAGTAAATCAAGTTTTCTTGCGAACACAAAAACGCTGAGACGTAAACAAGGCTTCTACGAACTGGTAGATTATAGAAATA
>VTPC01000798.1:161880-175080 GCA_011009095.1 Ignelater luminosus
TGGATCAGATTGTTAAGGAGATTGGCAATTTCCTACAGTAGCAGATTGTTTCTTATCATAATATGCTATTAACTTGAACAACGTTATCCAAGTTAGTTGATAAGTTACAAAATTGGATTCGCAATGTAACTTTTCATTTAGATCAAGCAGAGAACGCTAGTTATTTAATTTTTAGCTAACAGTTAATTTCGAAATTTTCCTTTTTAGTAACTTTAAGTGAATTTATTATTTGAATGTTCAAATTTGACAGATTTCTGACACACCCCACATAGGAACACCTGTAGATAAAACTGTCTGTGAAAACTTTTTCCTTATAATCCCTCCGAGTCTATAAATAATGTTTCCTTTGGAAACCTCAAATGACTTTTTATATACTGGATGGCACAAAGGGGAAAAATAGAAAGAAAAACGGCAGCCCTGCTATTATGTTCTGTATCATATCAAAGAGAAAATAAGGGAAAATATTATTTCGAATTAAATAAATGGATAACATAAATAATTTTGATCGGTAATTCGACGCGTCGCCCGAACACAGGAAATTGCCGAAATAAATTGACGCCTCAAAATTCAGGGACATGTGAAGAAGCATTTCGTTTCGGAGAAAGCTCACTTATTGAGATGGAACGTCGAGATAAGTTCAGTGTCGTTTTAGGTTGGGCTTCTGTAAATCCATTAGCGTTTAACTGAATCTGACATCTCATTCAAGTTCGTTCGAATAGGTAGTTATTTTTAGAGGCTTGATTTAAGATTGTATTCATGCATGGATGAAACATGAACTTCTATATCTGCGTATTTTTTCATTTTCCTTCTCTCTCTCTCTTTTTTTAACGATTCACTGGACTCTAATTGAATTTTCCTTATTATCTGGGTCAAGGTAAATCTAATTTTATGTTTTTTTTCTGTTCTTTACAGATCTCTTCCTTAGTAGAGCAACATGGTGGTAGCGTTGGAGCTTTACGACCATCAGCAGTGGCACGAGTTGGACAAGCTGTTAATATGGCAGTGGAACGTTTCGTTACTGTCGGCGAAACAATCGCTGACGATTATTCAGAAGTACGACAAGGGATGTACGAGGCATGCAAAGAAGCACGACAAGCTGGTAAATACCGTAATTAAATTACAAATATCCAGCTTAATTCTCTTTCTAGGCTTTTATACTTTACGCCTTTGTAATCTAAATGAACTGCCAACGTCACGAATAACTTCATTTAAAAATTTTAATTCGAACATTTCCAACTGGTGGAAATATTGAAAGAAAAGCTTCCTTTCAAAAAACCACAAATCTTCTTAGATAATGCGTCGTCTTTTGGGTAAGAGATTAAAGGATGTACGTGCGGCGTCGTCAAGAACGTCTCTATCGTGTTTTAGATAGATAGATTCGATGTTTTTTAGAGCCTGGATGCAATTTCGCGTTCCTTTTTATGTGATCAATATGTCGCGGTCGATTGACATTTTTCAAAGCAAGTGCTGTTTGCTTTATCAGGGGTTACTGGGAAATTTAAAATTCTTCCTTCTACTAAAAAATGTTATAGAAGACGTAAAGAGAAAAAATTCGAAGGGATCGGATCGCAGTTACCTTTTTATTGCGTTTGTTATAAATCACTTGTGGATATCCTATAGTCAAGGGCAGGGGGTAGAAGCTTTTTATCATGCGCATATTTTTAGTGACTTTTATTTTTGGTTTCTAAAAATAATTATTGAGTTTAAGGTTAAAATAATGAAAGAGTTCCATTTAGATAATTTTTAAGCTAATCACAAAAAATAAAGATTTCTAAATATGGAAGAATGCCAAATGCCAAAAATATGAAAAAATTTCTTTGTAATGTTTTCTGTTTTATAACGGATCAACAATATGTAATAATTAAGAATTCTCTGTATCATCGATACTTTTCAATATGTTATATTTAGTACATACAAAAGTCTAGAAACTTCCAGAAATTTTAGAAATCTCAATTCTCTTTTTATTTATTTTTGGACAGTGACAATTGGTTTTTTTATTTTTTTCAAAAAATGGAAAAAGACCACCTTCTGGTATTAGTGGTGGACGTAACATACCGCCCACCATAATGGAACATTTTAAAATTGAGCATGAATATGGGTATGAGAAATTATATACAAAATGAGGTGAGGATGAACAAAATTGAGTTGACAACTATGATTTAAGACTAGGATGAGTTTGGCAGAGGATACAGTTTGGAACCTGCGCGTTTGATTGATTTTTATTGTGACTACACGGATGATCTTGTCAACACCGCTGTGGACCTCCATCATGCGTCCTAGAGAACTGTTGTCTTTTACCAGAACTAAAGTGCCAAGTTCTATTGGAATTGAAAGATTTGTTCATTTGCCTCTCTGGAGAAGCGTATGCAAATACTCTTCATGCCATCTCTTCCAAAAGTCTTGTTGCAACCTCTGAACGAGTTTCCATCGAGAAAGACCTTCTAACTGTAAATCTAAATTCGTATCAGGCAAAGAGTTTAGTGGTTCTAGGGTCAAAAAATGACCGGGGGTGAGAATACAAAGGTCATTACAGTCAGAGCTCAGAGGGCAAAGTGGTCTAGAATTAAGGAGGGCTTCGGTTTGTACCAACGCTGTATAAAATTCTTTATAAGTGAGGATCTGATTACTCACTACCCGATAGAAATGGGTTTTGACTGATTTAATCCCAGCCTCAAAGAGTTCTCCAAAGGAGGATTAAAATGCCAACGAATTCCTTCTGATTCCGCAGATGACTTCATCATGTCAAGCTGTCGAGAAGCTCCAACGAAACTTGTACCGCAATCACTGTAAATATCTTAGCAGCGACCATGTCGAGCTATAAGGCAACGCAAGCCAGCAATAAATGCATCTGTGGACAGATCTGAAACTAACTTTAAATGAAGAGCCTTCGTGGCCATGCACGAAGAATCTTTGCATTTCGGATTTTAGCGTGGGCGATTTTAAAGGGGCCACCGTAATCCACGCCCACGTGGGAAAATGGTTTAACTTGGGAAACCCTGACAGGAGGTAAATTACCCATAAGGGGTTGAACTGAAGGAGGGTTGACTCTAAAACATCGGAGGCAACAACGAAGTACCCGTCGAATAGCACGCTTAGGCGGTAGAATCCAATATTGTTGAGTTAACAAATATTGAAGGTTTGGAGACCTATTATGAGCGGATTCAATAACCAGGTAAGTGAGACGATGAGTGCTGGGCAAAATCATCGGATGTTTTTGCTCAAAGGAAAGTTTTGAACGAGCAAGGCGTCCGCCCACTCTTAAAACACCATCTTCATCGAGAAAAGGGGTAAGTTTACGTAGATATTTAGAGGGTAGAGAATTTTTCTTTAAGGAGGGCAGTATCGCAACTGAATGCTTGAGATTGTACATATTTAATCATAAATGTGAGTGCTTTGTCGATTTCGACAGGAGCGAGATCACAAACAGTGCGAAAACTACAAGGAGGAATGGAGCATTTGAGATTATGCACAAAACGAATAATCGTTGAAGAAGTGAATCAATGAGACCTTGTTCAATAACAGCTGCACATGTGCTTTTCTTTAATTCTTCTTCAGTATCAGTAAATTCCGATAAACCATGAGACCACAAATGACAAAGAAGGGACAACCATGGGAGCCCCGCCCATCATAATGAGTTTGAAAAAAGTTCAAGTGGCAATAACCCGCGCGATGCAGGGTCAGCTGAATAGTCGATAGAAGATACTTGGTTCCAGCAACGAGGTGGGATCTTTTCCTGAATTTTAGTAACGCAATTAGACACAAACGTGGCCCATTGATGAGGAGAACTCTGTATCCATGCTAAAACTACCATGGAATAATAAGCATGAACTCGACCGGTATCAAGTTTCCCCCAATAAACCTTTTGCACCCATGCTATCAGATCAGACAGAGCAAAGTTCAAGCCTAGGAATAGATATTCTTTTGAGAGGAGCTACCTTTGCCTTAGCGCATAGTAAACGAGTAAATATTTTGTCCTAAGCTTCTATGACTCGTAAATAAATAACTGCAGCGTAGGCCTTTTCAGAAGCATCGCAGAATGCGTGGATTGAGCATGATAAATAATGAGTAGAGAGGAGATAACGAAGTATAGACAACTGACTTAGCTCAGGCATCTCTGATTTAAGTTGGAATCAAGATTGGGAGGGGCGTCCCAGTCAGTACCTAAAGTCCATAATGTTTGGATGAGAAGCTTTAAAGTAACAGTCAAAGGTACATAAAAACCCAAGGGGTCGAACACTCGAGCTAACTCGGAGAGCAAGGTACGCTTAGTATAAGGTTTATTGAAGGGGGAGACATTATAACAAAAGATATCCCGAGAAGGATTCCAAAGAAGTCCTAAAATTTTAAGAATGGAGTTACTATCATCCAAATCCAAAGAAGATGAACTAGATTGCAAAAAGGAGGAGGGGAGATGAGACAATAGAGAAGGAGAGTTACTAACCCATTTGCGAAGTTCAAACCCACCCTTTTCAAGAAGTTCTCTTAAATCATGTTAAAGTTTGAACTCTTCTGAGAGAGTATCACTGCCAGTCACTCTATCATCCACATACATGTCTGATTCTAGAACTTTGGAAGCTTCGGGGTATTCTTTAGCGTAAGTCTGAACTAGAAAAAGGACGGCAAAAATAGCTAAAAAAAGGAGAGGAACTGACACCATAAGTTACAGTGTTGAGAAAATAATCTTGAACAGGTTCCGACTTAGAGAACCTCCAGAAGCTACGTTGTAAATCCTTGTGTTCGTTTGCAATTAGAATTTGCCGAAACATTTGACGAATATTGGCAGTGAAACATACAACGTGCAAGCGAAATCTTAATAAAATAGAGGTTACAGCTAATTCTAAATTGGAGAACCTAATAAATCTGTCAATAGGCAAAGTAGCACAGGGCATGTTTGTACAGATTTGAGGTAGTACAACCAGATCTAAATTGAGAATTGGTTCTAAAGATAGATTGATGGAACACGCGACACCTTGAGATGTGCGGGAACTGAGCTGACCAACACCACGAATACTAAAGATAGCGAAGAACATTCAAGTCTCAATTTTTTGCAGCATCTGACTGTAATAAAATGACATTGACTAGCACTAGAGTGGCTGTAGAGAACAAAACTGCGCCTTTAACGTTTAACAACTTTACTGAAGAACACCAATAACAGGTTGAATCTCTGCCGCTATAGACGAAGTCAATAAGGGTGAAGATTGGTTCGATGTAGAAAGAGTATGGGGAACTGAACCTTAAGCGCTAGTGTTGTCTGTATCAGAAGAAAGTTTTTCAGTAGAGACTGAGAGGCCAGAGTCAAAATGCAAAAGAGAATGGTGTTTGTTGCGCCTGAGCCCAAACCATTGAGGAGGACGAGGACGTCCACATTTTCTATTATGATCACACGGTCAAATATTGGTCTTTTGGATAGTGCCATATCAATGATGTCCTGATCAGCACTTTCTTCGGCTACTTTCACTTCTATGTTCTGCTACTCGAATGCATCACGACGAAGTGTGATGAGACGCCTCTTGTTGTTTTCATTTGCTAATACTTTTTTTTTTGAGGTAGTTAGATGATTGTAGATTACTCAAAAAGTATGTTACTGCAAAAATTAGCAGCAAAGCGTCGCAGTCGTTCAGCACTTTTGGTGTTTTTTCTCGGTGGCCTCCTCAGGCTAACCGTCAAAAACAATTGAGACATTGCTGCCAAAATGGTTCTTAACATAGCTGACATAAGCTGAGACAATGGCTGTTACGGAATCTTTCCTGTGCTAGACAACCTTGTGTAAAAGGTTTCCACCTTTCACAATTACTTGCGCATTGATGTTAGTTGGCGTGTGGATGGCGAGTGTAGTAGGCATGACCATAGTCATAAGTACCTCTTTCAAGCTTGTCCCGGCCACCATTGCTCCGGCGCAACCCATGAACGACATGAGGAGATGAAATCCATCAAGTCTCACAACGACACTGCTTAACTCAGGATGTTGGTCACTCTCAACTGTATCTCTGGCTTTCATGAACAGTGGCTCGTCGAAAGTAACAAAGTACGTTTTTTTGAGAATGAGCTTTGCTTTTCGCACTGGTTTCAAAAACCAATGTGAAGAGTGTATGATAATCAGTAGGTGGAAAGCGGATGAATGGGAGGAAACTATTTTTGAACGTTGAAAATCAAAATCACTTGTTACCTGCTCCATAAACCCATTCCAACCTGGCATAAATTGGGTGTTCGATGATCTTCCATACAACCACAACAACAGGTCTAGCTCCGAGAGCAGTATTTCACCACCAACTTGAATTTCTTGAAAGACTCCCTGTAAGTCATTAATCGAAATAGTTGATAAGCCGTGATTTTTTATCACACGGCATTGTTTGATTTGCGTCACACCAAAAGAGCTCACAGTATCAACAGATGCATACTTCTTTAAACGTGGGATATTTTGTCTGGCAGTACCTTATCTTGCTGGACATCGCCCTTTCTCTCCTCGTGCCACTTACCATAGAGAATTTTGTGACCAATACTTTTGAAACATACAAATGCCCCTTTGCAGAAGCCAAGCTCTGTTATTATGATGTCGTGCCAAAATGTTTGTTGAGGTGACTTTTCACAGTTCTCATATCAGGAACTTTAATCTGTTTCAATAGCTCATTTTAAAATAACTGACATTCGTCACTGTTTTTCTAGAGGTATTTGTAGTTGCACTCCATGGCCTTATCTACATTATTATCCGATCGATACCCTCTCTTCTGTTCACTTGTTGACGGCTTACTGAACAACTTTTTGTACCTTGCGTCAGCACCTACTAAGTCATTTTCAGTTCTGAGGTGCTGTATAATCTTCTTTCCCCATTCATCACTTCGGCGTTCAGCTGCTTCTAGAACTGTTGCCGCCACACCCAATTTCTTATCTTGTGGACGCCATTCCGTCGTGAATAGGGCAGTTTTTGCTGGAGCCTGATATATTGTTCAGTGATACCCTCACCATACAAAAAACAAATTATTTTGAGATTCCAGCCACTTGATGATCTGAGGGATAGCTGATTAGATGCTTGGAAAACAGAATCCTCTCCACGACGAACAGATGCTTCAACATTGCTTTCAACGGTGTACCTCTTCCTAGATGCATCATGGATGGTGTCTTCTTACGGCATACCCGTAGAATTGACGTTACGATTATGCTTAGTCCACAATATCATGTAGTAACGTAATATTGAGCTGGTTATAACCAGTCATCAGAGGGAGAGAGGGAGAGAGCTTGTTAGATGTTTGGTTAAAGATTAGGTTAGAGGTTAGGTTACAGGTTAGGCTAGAGATTAGGTTAGAGGTTGGGATATTTTGATGAGACTGACGGCTTTTTATTAATCTCTCAATAGAAGGGGAGCAAGGAAGAGTCAAAGTTGGAAATTTTGACCAAATTTGGAGAGTAGTTGGGGATTTAGGGCCTTTAAATTCCTTGTGCGCCCAGAGTGACATCTAGCGTCGAAAATGGATAAAAACTATTGGGGCTTTTATGCGACGTTTTAGCGATTTGGCACCATAGGCGCTATGATGTAGAGCCTCCCTGGAGATATCAAAACAACATTTAGCATCCCAATTAAGTATCTTTACCTGCGTCCGATGCCGCTCGAACCGATCTCCCACTTCCCACGGTTTGGCTGCTAGTGGGCGCGACAAGTCAAACCTAGGAGGGCTCCTAACTCAGAAACTATAAGGATTACGGGGATCTGGTTTTTACCGTAAACCAAAAAACCCCAGATTTCCTCCAAAAACCATTTGGGTATTCTGCAAATCTTGCAATCTTCACCAAACCCGTCCGAATGGTATGATTGACGTGATATCTGAGATTTGTATTCTGTGAGTTCATCTCTATCTACTGGACAAAGCCTGATTTGGTTCGGTTAACTTCACACTTTTTCCATGGCCTTCCGCTATGCCCAACTAAAAAAATTGTAACTTTGTTAATTATGGTCTGATCGAGCTGGTTTTCTTTTTAACCTAAATAGCATCATCAGGGCAAAAAGCTTGTGAAAAAAACTGAATTGGAAGAAGCAAATGTAATTAGTTTTCTTTTGGAACTTTCTGGAGTGGTAGATCCTAGGAAAGTGTAATTGCTAGTCTCGAATGCGCTGTGGAATGGGAAACAAAAAAGGCTCGATGTCAAAGGAGCAAAAAACTGAAAGCAGTGCAAATACGGTTCTGGCATGGACATCTTTTGAACCAGAAAGATTTCTGCTCTAAATGTACTTTAGTGACCTATACGTGTTTTTGTAAGCAAATTCCGAATCTTTCTAAAAATACCATCAAAACCTAGGGCGTGAACTCTTCCTTTTCCACCCCTTCTAGACAATCGTAGGTCAATACCTTTGCAAGCAATTTTTCTAGTACTCTACCTAAGCTTGGTAGCAATGGAATAGGCCTCCAGTTCACACTATCTTCTTTCAGAATCCAAACCAGCATAGCATCGCAGTTTTTCGACAGCTGCTGTACAGGTTTAGTATAATTTCACTTGCTGTCTGAAACATATGCTTTACTATCTGTCTGGGTTGGAAAATGCAGAGAAAATAGTAGCGAATCGGGCGAAACTTGTAGAGTAAACTTCTTCTTATGTGGACCTTTTTAGAATTTGATTTTCCTATTTGCTTTGACTCCTTTCTGATTCCTTTAAAAACTTCTACCATGACAAACCAGACGCACTGCTCAAACCAAGTGCATCTGTCTACGGATTTCTTAAATGCCTATGGTTGAAAACTGGTCTGACTTTGCCATCAAACGGGTTCCTTTGATGGATTACGCTTGGGCTTTGCCTTACAAGTAGTCTCTCTCTCTCTCTCTCTCCCAATATGAATTAAAGGCACTATTTCTATGAAATTGCAATCTTCCAGTTATAGGTCTGAATAAATGATTTTCTTGCTCGTCTCTTGTAGACCCACGGCTAGAACACCGGGCACAATATCATTAAATCTTCCTTCTCGTGGTGTCTTCACTCATCTACTCAACTATTTTAGATCCAGTTTTTCCTTTTCCGTTTACGTATGTTATCCACATGATTCTCTGTTCAGTTTTGCGTTTTGTAAGAAAATAGAACAGTACGTTGCTGTTTATTTTGGCAACAATAGTCTCTTCTTGATTATTACCAGTACTGCCATCGTCGGAATTTTCACTGGTACCATCCGAAGGCATATAAGACTTAGCAGACGTCTTCACTGCCGTGAAAAGGATTCTCTTCTGAAGGCGACTTTGAATGATTTGATGTTTCATTTCATTTAAATTTTCAATAATGAGTTTAGCCTCATTCAATTTTTTTTCTTGATATGCTGAAAAATACCAGTGGGATGTAAATAATCTGTTCCAATAACCCGCCGGGACACTTGTAACTGACGATGAGCGTTACACTGTTGCCAGTTGTAATTAAATATCGTAGCCAAATGTTGGAAGACGCCAAGAAAACACATTGAACACCTATACGATGTAAAATAAATCCCATTGGGGCCAAAAGGGCTAAATTGACTTACCCTGTACGACCAAGCGTTTCCTTACTAAGTAAATCATTTCATACTTTCGTAAAACCTTAAAAACCTGATAAAACTTCATCCTTACGTAGTCTGTCCAATAAATACGCGAACTGTATTTTAGAAAATTTTTGGGTACATCAATCTTATCTTCTTCGAAATGCTCCCCATTTGTAGCAATACACTTGTCGTATCTCCGTTTCCTCTGTTCAAAACATACCTGGAAGTCCTCAGAAGTCAGGCTTATCAGCTGCTTCGTCGTTTCACGTTTTATCGTCCCGTGCCGCCTCCGCATGGCCTTTTTGCATTTTGGAAACAGAAAGAAATTGCAGGGGGCTAAGTCTGGTGAGTAAGGAGGGTGATCTAGCGTGGTCATCGAATTACGGGTCAGAAACTTGCCGATAACCACTGCTGAATGTGCAGGCGCATTGTCGTGCTGCGGCAGACATTTATCGCCATCACACAAATTTGGTTGCACATGACGCACAGAACTCCTCCAAGCACTTGAGAACGGTTTGTCCTTCAGGAAGAAATTCATGGTGGACAATACCATGGATGTTAAAAAAACGAGCAGCATGTCCTTGACTTTTGATCGGCTTTCTCGACATTTTTTCATTCTTTTGCTTTCCATTCCTTGCTCTGTGATCTCAGCTCGATGTCGTACTCGTAGAACCATGATTCGTCACCAGTGATGACTCTTTCAGGGAAACAGGACGTTTGAGCGGAGTTTTTCCAGTCGGTACAGCATTCAACCCTTTTCAGCTTGTGGGCAGGCGTCAGCAACTTTGGGACGATTTTTGCACACAATTTTCTCAACCCGAAATGTTTCGTTAAAATCGTGTGCACAGACGATTTTTCCAAATTCAGTTTATCAGCAACCATTCGGACAGTGAATAGGCGATCGGAAATCGGAAATCGGAAATTCGATGTTTATGTCGTCCTGGTCTTGCATCATCCGTTCAGTCTTCATGGCCTTTACTGAAACGCTTGATTCACTTGAAAAGGGCAGTTTTCTTGAGTACGTTATCCGTTATCTCCGTGTCACCAAAAATTTGATGTTGATTCTTTGTTCCATCTGGTCGTCAATCTCCATCGTTGACAAGAGCAACAAAAGGACTCCACAAGAAAAATCTCAGCTCTAGCTTTACGCTTGCCTCGACGGTGTGGCGGTTACTGATACTCCAGTGGGTGCCCCGCCAATAGCGCAGTAGTAACTCACTTCGCGTATTTATTCGGACAGACTATGTATGTAGATACAAAGGTCTAACATGAAATAGATCGAACATGGAAGTTAAACTAGACGCAAAATTATTCTTGGATCAGTAAGTTCTTTACTGCAATGGTCTCGGAATTTCATCGAAAGGAAATCTCGTTCTAGTCTTAGTGGTAGTGCCAAAGTCTCTTACACAGGGTTCTGTAGGGTTAGACGCTACCAGCGTCTGAGCACCTCGCACTATGGAGCAACCGTCTTGGGCTGTCTCCCACCGCCCTATACTTGGGCATGACGTTTTCGAAGACCATTTCTTGGATCGAGGAAACCAAGAGATGCTACGATATCGTCCAGCAACGTAGTAGCTCCCTCCTGTCTGTTTTGCGCTCCGTCCTGAACCGAACCGCCGCTCTCTTCACCCTAAGAACTCCACCCGGTCCCATTCTCATGAAACCCAAGAGGAAGCTCAAACACCCTCCAGCCATTCTCCTAACCTAAGCTCCGGAGCTTCCAGACGATTTCCAAAACATTCTGGAGAGTACAACTAAGGCCACCAGATATACCAACCACAAAACCTCCAAAAGTTCATAATCCTCCACACCACCCTCTTCCCGCCACAACTCTGTTTTTTGCTTTATGTAGCACCAAGACTTCGGAAGCCAACTACCAGGTGTATACCTATGAAATGAGACTTTCAGCTATTAGACCACAGATGTCGCTAGGAGTATTTTTAAACTGTCCCAAATGTCTTATTTTTTTCGTCTGTCATCTGTCAACAATATTCAATTCATTGTTTGTGATGTTTCATACAACAACGCATTTTTTTTCGCTCTTAAAAATATCGAATTTCGTGCCTTCAAACTACGATTTGCGGACATCGTTGATTTTCTGTTATCAATTGAAGAAAAACGCTTCTCAAGCTCATCAAATGCTTATAGAAGCTTACGGTGGACATGCTCTAAGCAGAGCACAGTGCTTCAGGTGGTTTGAAAAATTCCGAAGTGGTGATTTTAGCGTGGAGAACGAGGAACGTGGCCGGCCACCGAAAAAGTTTGAGGACACCGAATTGCAAGCATTGTTGAATGAAGATGATGGTCAAACGCAAGAAATGATGGCAGAGCAGTTGGGAGTGACTCAAAAAACCATTTGCAAACGTTTGAAAGACATGGGCATGATTTTAAAGGTCGGAAGATGAGTGCCGCATGAACTGACTGAAAGGCAGCAAGAGAACCGAAAAACCACTTGTGAAATGCTGCTCTCCCGGTTCAAAAGGAAGTCTTTTTTGCATCGAATCGTTACGGGTGTATTTCTCCAATCCCAAGCGTAAACGATCGTATGGTCCGCCCGGCCACAAGCCAAAATCAACGGCCAAACCAAATCGCTTCGGCCGCAAGGCAATGCTGTGTGTTTTCTGGGATCAGCATGGTATGATTTGGTACGAGCTATTAAAACCAGGTGAAACAGTTGACGGTGCACGCTACCAACGACAATTGGCCGATTTGAACAGCGCTATACACCGAAAACGCCCAGAATATGCCGATCGGCGTCACAAAGTAATTTTTCTTGATGACAATGCACCACCACATCGAACAAGAGCGACCCGGGAATTGGTGGAGACGTACGATTGGGAACCGCTGGTGCATGCGGCTTACTCACCAGACTTGGCGCCTTCCGATTATCATTTGTTTGCATCGATGGGCCACGCACTTTCCGAGCAGCGCTTCAATTCTCACGAAGAAGCCAAAAAATGGCTCGATGATTGGTTTGCGGCCAAAGACGGCCAATTTTTTTGGCGCGGCATTCACAAATTGCCTGAGAGATGGGTAAAATGTGTCGCTAGCAATGGCTATTATTTTGAAGATTAAATTTGTAACCATTTTTTGTTAATAAACGTTTAAAATTGAAAAAAAAAAGTCTCATTTCATAGGTATACACCTATGTATATGCCGAAGACCGAGTAGATCGAAGCTCCTGCGATGGTAGGTTGCGGTGCACGCGTCGCGCTCGGCATAGTTGCCTTTACACCAGCGGTGACTGTGAAGCCGACGGAGAACTGGAGCCCAAATCGACGACGTCGTCCTTTCGGACTTCCACATCATCTTTGACCCAATGCAGCAGTCTACATTTGTCTACAGTGGCCTACAGTGCTTCGCAGCAGCAGGAACAATAATTTGAGTTGACTTTGATAGCGTCTGGACTTAAATAGTTTCTATGCAACTTCCTAGATTAGGAGATGAGAGGGACAATCAGTGAAGCCCACAGGAACTTAGCCGCTGATCTCGCTACCGTCGTATCTGAAAACGTGCGTAGCCGCTCAATTACATTTACTTGAATTTCTTAGTACATTCTTTCGAAAAGATATTTCTATCGAACTTACAATCCCTTATAGGAGATTTTTTTCGAATACTGAATAATAAAAAGGTATGCTTGAGGTTTAAAAAACTCACAACATATCACAAGCATATCTAGAGCTTCAATTCAGACTCGACACTATTACAAACCA
>VTPC01000798.1:175180-198959 GCA_011009095.1 Ignelater luminosus
CAAGCATATCTAGAGCTTCAATTCAGACTCGACACTATTACAAACCAGTAGATCTGAAAATAAGAAAAGATTTATAATTTCTGATAAATCAAGGTATTTTTAGGTGATGCGTGAGTCATCAATATTCGTGCTGTAATTGTTAGTATATCCAAAAGGTTAAGGCTGACGAAGGACCTTTCAAATATTAACTCCGGCGTATGTTTTATCGTTTCGTTTCTTTAACTACCCGTTTTATTGGTCTACTAACGTTGTTTATTTATTTAATGCCTCTCCTACGTCAGCGCGCTTTTTTTTTTATTAAGATTGCTGGCAGTCAAAGTCCCTAAACAAAAGCAAACCCCAAACTAACAGAATTATACAAGAGAACGCTTTGACTTTTTTTTATTGCGAGTTTGGCCTTGAGGAATTTACGAATGGGACTGTTGCGAATTATCCAATTTAGTTTATCTTGTTTGCTTTTGTATAAAAATGTGCATCGACGATTCTAACATACAAAAGGGCAAAGATAAATTCGTTTTGTGGAAGGAAAAATTTCTTTGCCTTTACGTGTTATCGCCTTTATTGTAAGATACTTCGAGTTACATACTAATATGACTAAATGTGAAATAGGATTATTATTTAAAAAAAAAGAAGAATTTTGACACGGAATGTATTTTCTTTTCTCTCAAACTCGTGATATTTTAGTATGGGCGCTTTAAATTCCTGGGATCAATACTAAATACAATTTAATACTCTTTCTGTTTTATGCAGAATAGCTGGATGACATTTTCTTATATGGAGGCACTCTTAGCAATTTCTTTTTTACGAGAAAATTCTTTTTTTAGTCTTGACTCTCTAAGGTAGTAACACTCTTTTCTGACGATAAACTAATTTAGTTAATTCTATATTTTATGAAGGATTGGATCCTTTTAAGACCCTCAGTCATTATGGGGACCCTTTCACTTAAAAATTAAAATGGAAATTCGAAATTAATCTTCATCAGATAAAAGTCTTACGTATTAAAGTGGATATAAAGTGAACTTTTTATTGTTCTCCTTTTTTAAAATGGCCATAAAGCTGCCAATGGACAAGCAATATATTCGGCGACTTACTTCGGGGCTTTTGTTGTCCCTCTACATAAAATGATGCAATTTAGAAATTTAATTCTACTGTGACCCAGAAGAATTTTATAACGTCCAATAAATTCTCAACTTTTCCAATTTTATTCTGTTCGCCAAGATTTAATTTTAGATGAAAATGTGCTGAAGGAGGGGATTATTGATTCTGTTATTATCTATTACATCGCGTGCTTTTTCGGGTTTTCAAATTATTGAATCAAGTTGAAAATTAGGATGAGACGATGCGAATTTCCCAAAATAAAAAATTGTAAAAATGAATTTGATGGATGGTGATAGTGTTGGCGAAGCGAGCTTTTTGTGCTTTCGGCGCGTTTCTACAACTAATACGGGTAATTGGAATGATGGAAAGTTTGAACGGGAGATTGGCAGAACAACCTATTAAAGGTGAAGGGAAATTAGATTTTCCAAACTGATGTTCGTAAAATTGCTGATTGGTGGTTCGAGTTACATTTAGATTTGTCTTTTTAGTTTAACGTCTAGAACGGACAACTTGTGAATTCTAACTAAATTGATTTAGATTAACTTTAATGAATTAACTTTAATTCTCTGGTAGTATGCAAGGAATTTACAATAGTTATCGTCCATTAACTATTCAATGTACTAATGTACTTCTTTCACTAACTCCACAAAGCTTTCAGATTAACCCTTAACGTATTACTACATAATTGATGCTTTATTTGACTTATTTAGTGAAAATTGTAGACAGTGACTCATTCCTCCAACTGCTATTAGGACAGCAAACATGTGTGCAAGGTATAAATTACATTAGATTATTAACAGACAATGTGATTATTGATTTTTAATGAAAATATTCTCAACGAACTTCAAACTTTTTAAGAAGAAAATTTATATTTAATGTTAAAATTCAATTTGGCAAATTTCAATTCAATATTCCTTTAAGATTATTTGATTTACGTTAGATTAGTTCTTAAAACTAATCAGGGAGAACAAGAAATTTAACGTACTTACCCTGTATTTAATAGGTTATCTGCCTAAGATGATTTCTTACTTAAATAATAACGAAGATACAACTACATGATTACTTGCTATCTTGATAGTCACTATATAAAGCAGCAGCAGAGAAGATAATTATTACGTGATGATTAGAACCTTTTTATGTATACAAAACTTGAAAGGTATGTCCATGGAAGTTTCTTATCGCCAGAAATATTTGTAAATATGACTGTTTTCTAGAGAATGATGAAAAGTTAAACAGCACGTCATGCTACGAATAGTAATGAATCTCAAAACATCTCCAAAAACTTGCATTTGCAATAAGTAAATTTAGTTCATTCTTACTTTCCCAAAAACCTGTTAAAACTTAAATCTAAATTTTATTAAGAGTCAACTGCAGTCGCTCCCGACTTGTTTTGGTATCTTTAGCTTCTTCCTTGTTTACCTCAAGGGTGGGTGGACATCGTCGCGCTAAAACGCTTTTTTGTTTTTAACCTTGTTAAGGGAGGAATTGGTGTCACTGCCGCTCACTCTACAATCTCGATCTTTAAGTTAAGAAATACCTATGATTAGGATTTCATAAAGATTTGAAAAGAGATCTAGTAACTTTTGCTAGTCTACTTCAGAATCTTTCTTTTTCCTACAATATTAGCTTGAAGATAGATACAAGAAGAGAATTAGATAATCAGAAGATATTTGTAAATAGAAAAATTTAATTGACGTAAGCATAAGCAATTGACTCACCCTGAACTACTGAGAGTTTCTTTGCTAGGTAAGTTACCTCCTATCTTTATGAAACATCAGATATGCAATAAAACTTTATTTGCGCATTTATGTTAATATTTAACTCTATTTCGAAATAATCTGGAATCTGTTAGTAGGTTAAATAAAGTTTAATGATGTCTTAATGACAAATAAATCTGAAATCGTTAGAAACAAAAAGAAACTTTGCTTTGTTAATTTATTAAAATATCAACACATAAAACTTTCTGTAAATTCTCATTGTACGTCTAGACATTTCTTCCAAGGTCAATATTGATCGAATGGCCTTCGTATTGGAGTTTGGCTTCTACGAGATCAAGATTCCATGGGCGAGTCTTGGATTTACTGGCCGCCTCTTCCATCTCTGCATTATATGAATTCCTATGTTGGAGTCTCTCATGCTGTCTCTGCCCGGCGTATGTAGCGAAGACACGATCGCAATATGGGCATTTGTGGTCGGCTTCTGGAATTGTGCATCTTAGGCACTGATGTTGTAAGAGGCCTCGTCTATAGGCATAGGAGGCTCCACAATGGCTTTGGAATCTTTCCATTTTGGTGCTTAGTGGCCTCGGAATTTGATCGAAAGGAAATAGTGTCTAATGCAAGATTTAAGATACAACACTGCAAGTCTTAATGATACTGCCAAAGCCTGCAGAGTTCTGTAGAGCAGAACGCTACCAACGTAAGGACTTAAACAGTTTTTATACAGCCTCTTAGATTATAAGATGCGAAGGGCAATCAAACCAGACATATCGAGTAACTTTTAATTTGGATACTAAGACGTACAAAAGTGCGTGGGATGCGTCGCATTCTGGATTAGGTACAGTAATGTGAAAACTGAAGTTACGAATTTGGACAGTAGTTACAGAGTTTATTTATATCAGTTAAGATCTAACCTTCTTAAGGCCCATCAATTGAATTTTACCTTCCTAAAAGTCTATGTTTAAAAATTGACCGAATTTTACCCTCCAACGGATCACATTTCTTGGGGAATTTCCTCTCCAGTAATCCATTTGTGATGACCCACAATGAAGCATCATCTTCAACTGTCAGATTTTACCTTCCACTGGGTTGCTTTCAACAGGAAGTATTTTCCACAAAATCAAACATTTTTAATGGTCGGACTTACAACTGAGACTTTATCCAAAGGCCCAACTTCAATGGTCTATATTTAAGCGCGATTTTCAACCATGGGCTTTAGTTTACAGAGTTACATCAGATCATGTCAAGATTTAATATTGTCGTTCTAACCATCTTGAGGCCCATCAATTGAACTTTGCTTTTTTTAAAAGACCTGCGTCTAAAATTAATTGAGTTTTAAACTTCCAACGGTGGCCTACGGTCAAGCGCTATCTTTGAGAGCTTTATCATCTAACGGCCCACCGCCAATGGCCCACAACCAAAACCTTGTCTTCCAAATCACACAATCAAGCATCATTCTCAGTAGCTAGGATTTACCCTTCAACAGGCCACCTTATGTGGTCTACAACTGAGAGCTTGTTTTCTAAAAAGCGACCTGCGGTGGCCCACAACTAAGCATTACGCTCAACGGTTGGACTTTGCCCTCAAGTGCGCCACCCACGACTGAGACTTTGTTATCCAAAGGGTCAACTACGGCTGGCTACAATCAAGCGTCATCTTCAACGGCGACTTTAGTTTACAGTTTATTTACATCAGTTTGTTTCATTTCCGAGTCGGGCGTATAGCGAGACGGTCGACCGAGAGTCAAGCAGCACAGCAATGCCCAGTAGGGTGAAGAGTACGGAAGACTCCTTCAGGGAGTAGTTCACATCCAGGGAGGGCCGGACAGTTAACACCCCAGCTCAACAAGCCTGATTCCTGCGTTTCGGAGGGCGTAGGGCCGGTTCTTGCTCTACAATCTCTATTTCTCAACTCCACTATGTCGGTCTGTCTGATGGCGACAGTGCTGTGCTGTGCCCACTTCTTCCTGAAATTTCCTCTGCTAGTCATTGTCGCGTACATAATCCATATCCCCTTCCTATCCTACCATCTTTCCAAATCCTCTCACAGCGTCAACTGTGGAGGGTTGTGGTTCTAAAAAAACCGTTTACCAGTTCCAATTTTCACCAATTATTCCATCCCATCAAGATTACTATCTGTTCCTACATCCATAAACCAAAAAACATCACCCCTCCAGCTGCTCACTCCAGTCTTTATCCCCAATGATGCCGCCAGTCCAATAAATTCAAAACCCTTCAGCACCCTATTCCATCAAGTCTGTGGGCCGCCGCGACGCTAACATCAACGACGACAAATCCTTGAGAGCCACCCAAGTCTACTTCAATGCCTTGCCTCCAACGGCGAAGATTTCAGTTCTCCGACTGCCAACTCCACTGTCGGAGGAGAGCTGTCTTGAGCCATCATCCATCCAGGCATTGCGTTGATTATTATTATTATTATCATCATCAGTTAAGACCATGTTAACACATAATCTTTTTTCTAACCTTCTCAAGGCTTATCAATCGAGCTTTGCTTTCTTAAACGACCTGCGTCTAGAAATCGATCGGATTTTAACTTTTAATACGTCACTTTAGGTGGCGAACAGCTGGAATTTCGTTTTTCAAAAGGCCGTCTGCTGTGGCTCACAATTAGGCATCATTCTCAACGGCCGCACTTTGCCCTCCAACAGCCCATCTACAAGTGGGACTTTGCTATCAAAAGGGCCCATAATTGAGCGTCGTCTTCAAGGTTGGGTTTTATCTCTCAGAGATCCGCCTTAGAGTGACCCACAACTGGGACTATGTTTTCTAAGCATTGTTCTTAACGGTCGGGCTTTGCCCTCCAACGGGCTACCTACAACTGAGACTTCATGGCGATCTATAATTAAGCATCGTCTTCAACGAGCCACCTCAAGTGATCCCCAACTGGAACTTTGTTGTCTAAAGAACCACCTACAGTGTCTCACAATCAACCATCATCAGGTTTTACCTTTGAACGGGCCATCTCCGGTAGTTCACAATTGAAACTTTAATTCTCGAAGGCTCAGTGGTACTGTGTAACTTCTTAGATTTGGAGACGAGAAGGAGAATCAATGAAAGCCATGTTAAGAGCATCACTAGTAACTTTGCACTTGGATACTGACTGATGAAATATGCAACGCATACTAAATTAGGTGTAGCAACGTGAAAACTGGAGTTACGAGATTGACAGTAGTTCACAGAGTTCACTTACATTAGCTATGATTATGGAAACTCTGATCTTCTTTCTAATCTTTTTAAGACCTATCAATTGAGTTTTGATTTCTTGTGTTTAGTTATTGATCATTGATCGAGTTTTATCCTGCAACAGACTACCTATGGTGGCTCACGATCAACCATCATTCTAAATGGTCGGACTTTACCTTTCAACAGGCGATTTTCAGTGGCACACAGCCGTAGGAACTGTTTGGGCAGTCGTTTAAAAAGCTCATTTACATCAGTTAAGATCATGTCCAGATGGCCCAATAATTGAGCTTTGCTTTCCTACGTTTAGAAGTTGATCGGGTTTTATCGCTTGCGGTTGCTCACATCAAGCATCATTTTGAACGGTCGTGCTTTGGCCTGCAATGGCCACAACTTAAAGGGCTTGCAATCAAGTCAGGATTTGCCTTCTATTTGGAAGCTTCTTTTCCAAAAGGTCAACTATGGTTGCACATAATCAAGCATCATCTTCAACAGTCGAATTTTTCCCTTCAACGGCTACCTTTGGGAAGGTCTACAACCGGGACTTTCCTTTTCAAAGAGTCACGTGCGGCAACCCACAATCGAGCATGATCTTTGTTGGTCGGGCTTTGCTCTCCAACATTGATCTTTTTTCCAAAGAGCCACCTGCGGTGTCCCACAATCATGGGCGACAACTCGCAACAAATTAAAGCTCAGTTCTACTGGAGTCTATCACAAGAACTTAATAAGATAAAGAGTCATCAAGACATTATAATTACAGGCGACTTTAATGCTAGAGTGGGCTCATGGGAAAATAGTGAAGTTGCAGGTCGATACGGAGAAGATGTGGTCAACAACTCAGGAGAAGATCTGATTGAATTATATGAGCAGTATAAATTACAGATACTCACCTCCAAATATTGTCATAAAGACACACAAATATACATGGGAGAGACCAATCCTACAACAAAGATCAATCATTGACTATGTTATCGTCAGACAAAGTTCAAAAACAAAACCACAAGATTGTAGAGTGAAGCGTGGAGCTAATTGTGGAACTGATCACTATTTAGTGGTGGCCAAGCTAGTGTACTCATTTAGAAATAAGACTACAAAGAAGGACCAACAAAATCAAGACCATGGAGGTAAGGAAAGTAACACATCGTTCAATAAGTCCCGAGACTAACAACGAAAACAACATTTTTTTTTTCAAAAATCATTTTTATTCATCAATATAATCTCCTTTTAGAGTGATACAATCTTTCCAACGCCTTTCCAACATTTCTATACCATGTTTATAGAAGGATTTATCCTTTGCTTCAAAATAGGCTTCAGTTTCGGCAATGACCTCCTCATTCGAGCCAAAGTTTTTTCCCTGGAGCATTTTTTTGAGATCAGCAAAGAGCCAGTAGTCGCTGGGGGCTAAATCTGGCGAATACGGGGGGTGGAGAAGCAAATCAAAGCCCAACTCGTAGATTTTTGCCATTGTTTTCATGGACTTGTGGCATGGTGCATTGTCTTGCTGAAAAAGGATTTTTTTCTTCTTCATGTGCGGTCGTTTTGCTGCGATCTCCTCCTTCAAACGTACCAACAAGTCAATATAATAATCACTGTTGATCGATTTACCTTTTTCCAGGTAGTCAATGAAAATGACGCCATGTGTATCCCAAAAAACAGACGCCATGACTTTGCCAGCAGATTGCTGCGTTTTTGGACGCTTTGGGCGGCTTTCGCCAGCCATGCGCCACTCAGATGATTGCCGATTCGACTCCGGAGTGAAATGATGTATCCATGTTTCATCCATGGTCACGTATCGACGCAGGAAATCCTTTTTATTGCGAGTAAATAGCGATAAACAGCTCTCTGAATCGTCGATTCGTTGCTGTTTTTGTTCCATTGAAAGCAATCGCGGCACCCACTTGGAAAAAACCTTTTTCATGCTCAATTTTTCATGAAGGATTGTAAATACGCTTCCAGATGATATCTGTGTCATTTCTGCAATCTCACGGACCTTTACTTTGCGATTTTTCATTACGATTTTGAATACTTCACTCACATTTTCCGGTGTAACGGCTTCCAAAGGCCTACCCGAACGTTCCGCATCGTTTGTGTCCGTACGACCACGTTTAAACTCAGCATGCCAACGACAAATCGTTGATTTGGATGGAGAGGAGTCCGGGTAACGTTTCTCAAGCCATTGCTGGGCTTCTACGGTGTTTTTACCCATTAAAAAACAATGTTTTATCAACACGCGAAACTCGCTTTGTTCCATTTTTC
The DNA here is from genome assembly GCA_011009095.1 of Ignelater luminosus. Lineage (NCBI taxonomy): Eukaryota > Metazoa > Arthropoda > Insecta > Coleoptera > Elateridae > Ignelater > Ignelater luminosus. The sequence continues at coordinate 183,453 of VTPC01000798.1, forward strand.
AAACAAATTACAAAGTGACTTTACTCTAACCTCGATAACTCTGCTGTTTGTGGTCCAATCGACGTGAAATTTTTACACGTTTCATGTGAAGGTTCGCACTCTAGGGAAACGTGGCTAGTTTGGTACTACTAGCACCATCTCTGGGTTAGTCTCGGGACTTATTGAACGATGTGTTAATATACGATGCAAACTATTCCTCCTGAAACAAGACGGCATTAGAGACCTTTTCCACAGAAGACTGAAACAAGAACTAACTACCACGAACATAAGCACCGAAATTGAAGAAGAATACGGAAATATAAAAAGAATGATAAGCAAACTGCAAGGGAACTTCTAGGAACATAAAGTGAATGAAAAAATCAGAACCTCTGTGGATGTCTAACGACATAAAAGATATGATAAAGGAGAAAAATAAGTCTTACAAGAGGTGGCTAGCTACGAAGATGGCTCAGCATAGAGAAGAATGTCAAATCAAAAATAGAGAACTACAAAGTCTGATAAAAATGGAAAAAAGCAATTTCTGGGAACAAAAATGCATCCAAATTGAAAATCTAGAGGATCGCAATCAACACAAAGGCATGGAAGACGGTAAAAAACTTGAAAAGCAATTGGACCGACAAAGCAGTCGGAGATTTAATCCCAACACCAGAATGGACAAAACACTACGAACATCTGCTAAGTCAAAATAGACCAGAGTATACCATAATGAATCCCCAACTAAATAAAGAGGGACCAGACATAAATATGGGTATGACAGTGGAGGAAGTTAGAACAGCACTATTTAAAATGAAGAATGGTCGGTCATCAGGCCCGGGGAACATCCCGGTCGAATTACTGAAGGCATGAGGCCTTGGTCTATTAAATAGAATAACAGAGCTGATGAGCAACTACTTCCAATAGATACAAATACCATCAGAATGGAAGACCGTGCTCTTGAACCATAAAATAAGACAGAACATCGGTCAGAGAATAGGAGAAGATCAAAGTGGATTTACACCTAACAGGTCCTGTATAGATAATCTCTTTATTGTACAACAGTTATTGGAAAAGTTCATAGCAGTAGGAAAGGAAATACATTTAGCATTTGTGAACCTAGAAAAGGCTTACTATACAGTTCCTAGGACAAAGCTGTGGGAAGCCTTGGAAGAGTTAAACATCGATAGCCGCTTATTGAAGATCATAATGGAAATGTATAAAGATAAGACGGGACAAATTAAAAAAAGCTCTACACTTTCGCACTCTAATAAGGTCACAAAGGGACTCGGGCAGGGTTGCAACATGTCTCCTCTCTTATCTAATCTGTACGTAAAAGCTGCTCTTGGAAACTGGAAGGAAAGATGCGGCGGAATGGGAATGTTAGTAAATAACGATACGCTGTTTTCCCTTAGTTTTGTGCATGACCAGCTTGTGATAAAAAGAGAATGGGCAGAGCAATGGTGGAGTCGGTTCTGTGTTATGGGTCGGAAGTATGGACTCTTAACGCAGATTTGACAAGAAGACTATTAGCTGTGGAATTGGATTGTATCAGAAGAAACGCAAGAATATCGAGAATAGAAGGAAAAACGAATGAGGAAGTGAGGGCAAGAATGAAAGGAGAAGAGGCAATAGTGGATAGGATAGAGGGAAAATCTCTGAAGTGGTTCGAACATTTAATAAGGATGCCTGAAGAACGATGGCCAAAAAGAGTATTTCAATGAAGACCACAAGGAAGAAGAAAGCGGGGAGACCACTCAGATCGTGAAATGAGCGAAACCCAATGCCTTGAGGAGTGGATCTTGTTACATACTGTGAAATTGTAGAGGTCGCCCTAACGAATTGTTTTGGGCAACTTCTGTAAATCCTTTTGGAGATTCGCTCTTGCTTTGTGAATACGGTTTTACCAAGACCACTAGATAAATGAGATCTACCAATGATTAGCATCTTCAAACTTGACTAGAAAAGTGTTGCAGGGCTACGCGGTATCAAATTCATACAATATGCGATTACAAAATATTTTAAACTAAACTTGAAATTCGAATTTAATGAAACAAAATGATAGCTAAAATGAAATATTTTTTTCAGGTAGTGCCATTGAAAGAATATGCGAAGAAGCAGAAGAAGAAATACTGACAGATAGGACAGTCTTAGTGAGAGCTGCCCGATGCCTTCTTGGATCTGTGACTAGAGTTCTTTTATTAGCAGATATAGTAGTGGTTAAGCAACTCTTACTAGCCAAAGACAAGGTAAAACTAAACAATTTATATTTAAATCTACAAACTAGACCCCACGATTAAATTTTATTAGGTGCAACGTAGTTTAGGTAAATTAGAATCTGTAAGCAATTTCACCGAATTCGTAAAAGCCTTCAGTCAGTTCGGCGCTGAAATGGTAGAGTTAGCACATTTAACGGGCGATAGACAAAACGATCTCAAAGATGAAAGAAGAAGAGCGCAAATGGCGGCAGCTAGACAAGTTCTAGAAAGATCCACAATGATGTTGCTAACTTCCAGTAAGGTAAGATCTTTTAAAAACAGCCATTACAAGCAACATTCTAATTGTACACGTCTAGACATGTTTGAGACATCCAGAAAGTACTACTGCCAGAGAAAATAGAGATACTGTCTTTTGTCAAATGCGTCGTGCTATGGATTTAATACACTACGTTGTAAAAGATGGCGTTTTAAATTCGGTGGAACCCTGCTCTCAATCCTTACAGTGTGAAGATATGGAAGTAGAAAGAAGTACTGTTTACGCGTGTATGAGACGTTTGCAAAATATGTTAGAATTATGTCGGGTTAGTTTAGGTGAGTATTACTTAATGGATTGTGCTTCTCGTGCTCAATTTTATACGTTACAGATCCTTCTTATCAAGAAACCCTTCCAGCAGCTCTTGATGCTGTTTTGGAACGTACACAAGACTTCACAGATAGTGCCTATACAAGTCATGAACACCGCCAAGCCATTTTAGATGGTATAGATAGGCTCAAGAGCGAACTAGATCATGTGTTAGGATTGTACGCTAATTTAGTAAGCTTCCTATTTTGGATTCTAATTTTTAAATTAATTTCTTTGTTGTAATATTTTTAGATGGCAATAGAAGGAGCAACAAGTTGTCCAGAATTGGATTCTTGTGTTTCGTCTGCTTTAACGGCCGCAAAGGATTTATCACGCGAACTTGCTCAAACAGCCTTACAACAAGCTCAAGAACTTAGCACGTCAACAAAGCAAAGTCAAGAGCTCGTTGCTGCAATAAGACAACACGCATTAATACCTGAGCCGGACCGTTTACATCACACTTCCGAGGCCTTCCATGATTCCATTGACCATATATTAGAAGTATGTAAATTATTAAGACACGTGGCTGTTTCAGAAACGTTACAAGTATCAGCAAGGTTTACAGAAATCAATTTACGGGTTTACGGACCTCAGGTAAACGATTGATGTAACGGAATCTATTTTTTTTTTTGATAACAATATGATTATTAGGTTATAACGGCCGCTAAATCACTAGCTGCCTATCCTGGAAGCAAGATAGCCCAGGAAAATTTAGAAGTGTTCGCGGATATGTATCAATGGTTGGTATCGGATGTTACGGCAGTCGTTAAAGAAGTCATTGAAGCAAGTCAAACGAGACCAGAAAAACAAGTTTATATGTCTTTGCCTAGACCAGGAGTAAGTTGTTTGCGGTTTGATTGTTAAATGTTATCAATTAAATGTTTATCTGCGTGCAGAAACACGGCACTACCTCAAAACCGCTTAAATCGGTTCGTTTAGATGTTGAAGAACAGGAGAAGATTGCAAAATCAGGTCTAGAAATGAAATTGATCAGTAGTGAAATGGATGCTGAGACGGATAAATGGCAAGAAAGTAGTACTCAGATGGAGGTAGGTTTTAGCTGATATGTATATTGGTAACTTTGAATGTTTTAGTGATTTAAGCGTCCTCCCTTGAATTACCATGAGTTTATCTCTTAAAATAGGTTTTCGACTCTGATTGCCAAAAATTTTGCAGAATGATCAAAATACATTTTCCTTTCATATTCAATGTCAGTATCAAATTTTCCATGGTATGCCAAAGGCCATGCTTTGAGGCTTTAGTTATTCTGTGAAAACTTCAACAACTGCCAAAAGGAATGTTTGCTTCAAAAACTGATCAATCCTAATCTTGGGTTTGCCTCATCTAAACTATACAAAACCTAAAATGTATTTGAAAATTGATAGGGACACTGATTTATGAGCCTTGAGATAAAATGTGTACATATTTGCATCGTAGTACATATATACTAGCTAACGGCGACGTAGAGCAACATTTTGCAAAAATCTTGAGATCCTTATTGAGATACATCCTACATAGTACACGTCCAGTAACGTTAAAAAGTTTTTTTGACATTGTCTGGAGGTCCAAAAGTATTAGAATGAAACCAGTACTAAGTTTGGATGTCAATGAGCATTATGAACTGCCCAAACGCTTGGTAGATGTAAAAGAAAGGTGCACAAGTCAAAAAGGCCTTCTAATATCTCGGGTCAACCTCATTCATAATACAGACAATCAGAATTAAATTTAGAGCAAAGAAGATATATAGCATTCCTGCGTATTCCAGTTTGGGTTTTAAGTTAGGTTAGATCAGTTCAATTGCTTTGCTGATTTAGTTAGTAGAGCCAATTAAAATTTAGAATTTTGTTCAAAATATTTCAGACTTGAAACCACTATAGCATATCCAAATAGAGCATTCAATGTCTAAAAACGACTTGTGACGCATGATTTCACAATTTCTCGTGCTGAATCCGAATCTTGAGTCAGATAGTTCAAAATACACCCTGTAGAGCAAAATCGATTCCAACAACCAAACCAAGTAAAATCTGTACTACTGATCGATTTCACTTAGTCTGTCAGTGTTGGCCAATCAATCGATATTCAGCTGCATAGCTTTGGCTAACGCTTGGTTTTTACCGACTCATCAATTAACCATGTGATTAGTTTGGTTTTGAAACGACGACGTGACTTGAGATTGTTTACCTTACTAACTGTCAACCTTAATCATTTTGATGTAGGCAAAAAAGTTTTGAAATCGCGATTAAATTTCGAAACTCGAATTTCTAGTTTCGGGCTCTCGAGATTGATCCCGGAACTAATAGCATCAATCTCAGGACTAATCTGCCCTGTTCTGTAAAGAGTTTCATAACCGCAACATGTCAACTGTTCACAAAATCACGCATCTGCTATTGTGTTTGGTTCTCTGGCGCTGGTCTGTGTCTATAGCAATTTTCGAAAATCCAAAATGTGCTAAAATTTAACTGGAAGTAGAGCCCTGCACAGACTGAAGTTTCCAGGCACGGTTTGGTCCGACCCGACTGGGAATATACCTGACGCGGTCCGAAAAAACCTGGTGACTTCTCGATCGGCCCAAACGGCCGCGACCAAGAAATCCTTTCAGTACGAAAATGCTCCATTTCGGTTCAGTTTGAAAATAATGCTTATCCGGATCAGTACGAGAATTAAGCCTGTGGGAATTAATACGAAAAGATCTAGGTCCGGTACAACAGGAAGATTCTCCGCTTCTGTTCAGTATGAAAGTAATGTTTGTCCGAGTCAGTACGACGTTCTTCCGGTGTCAGCACGAAAATTATCTTGGTTTGGTGCAGTACGAAGAGCCCAACTAATTCTAAGCTTGACAGGTCTGGCAAGCCTGATAGGGCCAAACGGCTAGAGAGGTACGAAAGGTCGGACAGGTCCCAAGCGGCTCAATAGGTCCGAACAGCTTGGCAAATAAATTTTTAAACTCAGACTCGACCCGACCCAAACCCGAGTTTCATGTCGGACAGTTCTACCCGGGACTGATTTGAATTATAAATGACTGGCGATGGCGTTCACCTGATCTTGACTTAGCTTGTTCGAACAAGCTCTCGGTCCGGTGCAACGGGAAAATTCTCCGCTTTGGTTCAATATGAAACTGAAAGTAATGTTTATCCAAGTCAGTACGACGATCCTCCGGTGCGATTTAGTGTGAAAGTGATCAGTACAAAAATAACGACCCGAAAAGCTCAACTAACCCTAAGCTTGATACGACACGCAACGGGAAAATTCTCCGCTTCGGTTCAATATGAAACTGAAAGTAGTGCTTATTCGAGTCAGTACGACGATTTTCCGATGCGGTCCAGTGGGAAGCTGATGCGAGTCAGTACGAAAAAGGTGTCGGTTTGCTCCTTAGTCCTAAGAGCCCGACCAACCCTAAGCTTGACAGGTTCGACAAGCTCAACAAGGCCGAACAGTTCGAAAGGTACGAACGGCTTGACAGGTCCAAATGGCCTGGACAGCCCAACACGACCAAAAATCTGAGATTTTTAAACTGGGGCCTGGCCCGATGCAAACCCGAAGTTTCGGTCGAGAAGCTTTACCCAGGGCTGATTTGAATTATAAACGACTGGCGTTCACTTGATCTCGACTTAGCTTGTTCGTGTCAGTATGAAAAAGATCTCGGTTCGGTGCCACAGGAAAATTCTCCGCTTTGGTTCAGTATGGAAGTAGTAATGTTTGTCCGAGTCAGTACGACGATCCTCCGGTGTGATTCAGTGTAAAAGTAGTGCGTATGAAAAACATCTCGGTTCGGTACAGTACGAAAATCGTCCCCTTCGAATCAGTACAAAAATAACGGCCCGAAAAGCCCAACTAATCCTAAGCTTGACAAGTGCGGCAAGCCTGACAGGTCCGGCAAGCCCGACAGGTCCGGCAAGCCCGATAGGGCCAAGCAGGCCGAGAGATACGAACGGTCGGACAGGTCCTAAACTGCAAATAGACCCGAGCGGCTCAACAGACCCGAACCACTTGGCAGGTCTGAGCCTGAGCAGCCTGATAGGGCCAAAAAGTCGGATAAATTTTTAAGCTGAGGCCCGGCTTGATCCAAATCCGAGTTTCGGGTCGGGCTGGTTTGAATTATAAATGACTAGCGTTCACCCGATCTTGACTTAGCTGGTACGAGTCAGTATGAAAAAGATCTCGCTCAGGTACAAAAATAACGACCTGAAAAGCTCAACTAACCCTGAGCCTGATACGTCCAGCAAGCTCGACAGGACCAAACAGTTCGAAAGGTACGAACGGCTTGGCAGGTTCAAATGGCCTGGACAGCCCGACACGATCAAAAAGTCCAATAGCTTTTTAAACTAAGGCCTGGCCCGACGCAAACCCGAAGTTTCGGTCGAGAAGCTCTACCCATGGCTGGTTTGAATTATAAACGATTGGCGATGGAGTTCACCTGATCTTGACTTAGCTTGTTCGATCAAGATCTCGATCTGGTGCAACAGGAAAATTCTCCGCTTTGGTTCAGTATGAAACTGAAAGTAATGTTTATCCAAGTCAGTACGACGATCCTCCGGTGCGATTTAGTGTGAAAGCGATCAGTACAAAAATAACGACCCGAAAAGCTCAACTAATCCTAAGCTTGATAGGTCCGGCAAGCTCGACGGAGCCAAACAGTTTGGACAGTCGGACAGGTCGTAAACGACCTGGGTAGCCTGCCAGGGCCAAAAGTTTGATAGATTTTTGAACTGAGGCTCGGCCTAACCAAATCGGAGTTTCGGCTCGGGCTGATTTGAATTGTAAACGACTGGCGTTTACCTGAACTTGACTTAACTTGTTTGAGTTAGTACGAAAAAGATCTCGGTCCGGTGCAACAGGAAGAGTCTCCGCTTTGGTTCAATATGAAAGTAATGTCAGTACGACGATCTTTCGATGCGGTTCAGTGTGAAAGTAGTGCATACGAAAAAGATCTCGATTCGGTGAAGTACGAAAATCGTTTGTTTGGGATCAGTACAAACAAACGGTCCGAAGGGCCCGACCAATCCTAAGCTTGATAGGTCTGGTAAGTCTGAGAGACCCGAAATGCCCGAGAAGTCCAAACAACGCGGCAGGCCCGAGAGACCCGAACGGTCGCGACCAAGAAATTCGTCCCGTCTGCGGTACAGTACGAGACTGTTACCTTTTGGTTCAGTTTGAAAATAATGCTTATCCGGATCAGTACGAAAATTAAGTCTGTTCGAGTCAGTAGGAAAAAAATCTCGATCCGGTGCAACAGGAAAATACTCCGCTTTTGTTTAGTATGAAAGTTTTGTTTGTCCAAGTGAGTACGACGATCCTCCGTGCGGTTCAGTGTGAAAGTAGTGCGTCCGAGTCAACACGAAAAAGATCTCGGTTCGGTGCAATACAAAAATAATGGTCCTAAGAGCCCGACCAACCCTAAACCTGGCAGGTTCGACAATTCTGACAGGCTTCAACGATTTAAAAGGCTTGACGGCCCGAGAAGCCCAAACAGCCCGGCAGATCCGAGAGATCCGAACGGCCCGATTGATGACCGGATGTAGGCCTAAACAGCTTGATAAATTTTTAAACTGAAGTCCGGTCCGACGAAAAGAGCCGGCCCATGCAGACCTCTAACTTGAAGGGCCCTTTGTACAATTGAAGATTACGCTATAAAAACAAGGAAAAATTGAGTTTTTGGTGGCATCTGAAAACATAGTGAGTATAAACGATGTACATCTCGTTTGAAAGCGAGGAATTGAATGCATGAAGATACAAACTTTCTATCTTTAAATTCGATTATCTCAAAATAAATCTGGTGTGACATTTCTTATTTTTTTCGTGCGATTCTTCAATTGAAGTTCAAATCTGATCGAGGTTCAACAGCATAGAGACTAAACTAATACCGTAATAATTTTGTAATCTAGAATTTTTGCGATTTCTACTTCCATTTTTAACCACTAGACAAAATGAGAATTACAGAATTATAGTGACGTCACACTTTGGCAAGAAATGTGAATGCAATGCTTCTATCGATAATAGTGGAGATAGTTTCTATTGAAGAATCAAACTAGTAAAATAAAGTTATCGGAAATAAAAACTTTTAAACTTGAACTGTAATTAATAGAAAAGTGTGTGTACTACTTTTAGAACCACTTGGAACCGTAAATGAAGTAAAATGCCATTTATCAGAGAGATCTAAGTTTCTTTAGTAAACAATAACGACAAAAATACGAGATCTTGGCGGCTCATGGTGCAAAGATGTGGACGCAGCAGCTTTTGTAGATAGGTAAGAAGACCGGTTTGCATTCGATTTGCACACTACAAGCGAGAATGGTTATTTGCCAATTGGTTTGGTTTGCACACGCTTTGCAAACCAAGTCTTATACTATCCTGGTTATACATGGAGGTTTAAGTATCGCACCACCGGTGATAGGCACTGGAGTTTATACAAACCTGCAAACTATAATATTATGCGAGATGTGACATTAATATGCGTTTGCTCAAACAACAACATTAAAAATGATATTCAAAGCGTGCTATTAAAGAATCAAACATCATTAACTTTTAAATTTTTTAGAACTAGTTGAATAATGGAATTCGTAGTATTCTTCTAATGAGAAAATATAAAAGTTTATAATGTAAATCTAAATAAATCAAACATGCTTTGTTCTGTCTTTACGAGTCTCATTAAATTTTACTTAACTGTATGGTTTGCCTCGTCCACACTTTCAACAGTTTCTAATTATTAACCCGTGGTAGATACAAATTGACTGTGTATCTTCAAGCGGAGGGCAGAATCACTTCAATCAAGTAGGTTCAAGAAGGTAATTCTCGAGATCAAGAAATAATAGATGAAATAACTGAGAAAAAGATCGACGTATGCACTACAAGAAACAAAAATCATATTATGGAGAATACACACTAATATACTTCTGGGAAAGCCAAGAAAAACTACGCGAAGGAAGGTGTTGGGGTGCTCGTACACAAAACGCTTCAATCAGGCATCACGGACATCACGTACACAAGCGAGAGAATCTTGAAAGTACAAATAAAACAAGAAACAAATTCGTAAATTTCATCAGCGTATGTGCACCTGATATCAGCAAACCCAAATAACAAAGAGAACAATTTTATGATGAATTACAGGAACTGATGAATTCAATCCCAAATACAGAGCGTATGGTGATAATGGGAGATTTAAACGCGCGAATTGGCACAAGCATCGTCCCTGGTATAAAGCAACGATTCAACGAGAACACAGAAAACGAAAACGGAGCGGACAAAATAACATGCGCATTAACAATATTGAGCATGATGAGAAATATAAAATAATGTGGCGAACAGTCAAATGTCGGTAACGGATTACATAATAGATGTCAGAACTCTCAACTCCGCAAATATCGGAAGCGATCACAGTCTACTTCTCTGTAAGCTAAGATTGTACCTCTTTGAAGGAAAGAAGGAACAAAAAGAGGCATCAGCAACAGAAAGAATAAACATAGAAAGCTTAAAAACGAAAGTACACGAATACTCTACCAGCATCGATTGAGACAAGAAATATCACTAAACGAAATAAAAGAGGACAACAACATTGAATTTGCTTAGGAAAAACTTAAGATGAATATAGTAAAAACCTCAGAAGAAGCATGTGGCAGAAGAAAGATAATCGGGAAGAGTAGTAAGACTCCATGGTTCACAGAGGAAATTAAAAAATAACTACAGAGAAACTACAAAGACCGCAGAAAGTCTAAATAGTTATAGAAACATATGAAACAGAATCAATATGCGAATTCGAAGCATAAAAGAAGAATACTGGGAAAGGTTTACTAAATATATGGAAAGAGATCTGACCGGAGCCCAAACAAGGGTGTGGAAATTAATCAGAAATAGAAAAGCTGAAATAAATGAAACAAGACCAGTAAACACAATTTCGGAAGAAGAGTGGATTAGATACTTTAAGGACATGTACGACGGTAACGATAGTGCAGGGAATAGAACAACATTGGAAGATGAGGATAGCAACACGGAGGTAACAATAGAAGATATCCAAACAACTATATCAAAACACCCGGAATGGATGGTATAGTCAATGAAGAATGGTTCCGAAAACCCAAAAGATCATCACAGAAATGAAAACGAGTATCACGGTACCAATATTCAAGAAAGGTAATAGACCTAAGACCGAAAATTACAGAGTAATTACATTACTAAGGACAACACTGAAAGTAATAACCAAAATAATACTCACAAAAATGGACGCCATAATTGAAAACAGCAAAGAACAGATGGGATTCAGAAATAATAGATCGACCACCGGCGCTGTCTTTGTGATTCGTCAAATATGCGAAAAATCCATAGAATATGATCAGCCAGCATACATGTGCTTTGTCGATCTAAAAAAAGCTTTTGATCGAGTGAGATTAGACGTCTTATTATTAACGTCCCACGGGACCTAAGAAACCTAATTCATAACAGTCAGAACTGCAAAAACATTAACTGACGAGATAACGAGAAGCTCAGGGATCAGACAAGATGATTTACTCAGTCCAATGCTGTTCAACATAATAATGGACGAAATCATTGGAGACTTGAGAGTAATGGAGGGATACAACATGGGGCAAAAAAAAGTCAACATAGTATGTTCCGTTGATGATGTGGTTTTCATTGCAAACAGCGAGGGCAACCTACAGAAAATGCTACACCAGCCAAAAGATGGAGGTATCAAAACAGAAGACAAAATGTATCACGATGTCTAGAGAACCCCTAAAATGCAAGCTAAAAATAGAAGGGGCAATGGTGGAACAGGTTAGGAACTTTAAATACCTGGGCGTAAATATATCCAGCGCCAGAGACACACAAGCGGAAGTGAAAGACAAGTGATTAAAGGAGCCGTGGCGTCGGGATGTCTGCGAGACTTCATATGATGCAACGAATATGTGTCAGTGGAAAGCAAGGTTAGGATATACAAAACAAGACCCGAAACCAGCAAAACAGAACAAACGCTGAGAACAACAGAAATGAGAACGTTACGATGCATTGCGGGTAAAACACTACGAGACAGGATATCTAACTACCAAATACGAGAACTATGTAAGACACAGGATATTATAAAATTCGTGAAAACCAGAAGAAAGTATTGGAATGGCCATATAGGGAGAATGAATTGTAAAAAACTACCCAAAGAGACGGAAAACCAAAAGGAAAAAGACTGCCAGGTAGACTACCAAAGCGATGGAAACAAAGCTGGATTTCGTCATCCATCGAATCTTCCCCAAAACAAACATGAACTTTTATTAATAAACTAAACAGGCACTGCCTTAATTAAGTGAAAGAAGAAAAAGGCTCAACAAGCCAAGCTGAGTGATTCAATTAACCGTGAGGAATGTAAGCATCCGTGTTACTAATATTGGGAGTTGCAGTCTATCGCCGCTACTGTTCAATATTTACCTAGAAGTAGCACTGAAGGAATGGAAAAGACATTGTGGTCGCATGGGTATCAATGTTGGAAACGAATCCTTGTTTATTATCCATTTTGCGGATGATCAAGCCATACTCGCACAGGACTCATACGACATGGAGTTTATGTTAACTCGCCTATATGCAGCATGTGGAAAATTGGAATTAACTGTTAATATCGGTAAAATAGAATATTCGAAGGCCAATTTTGAAATTCTAAGTAACGACGACACAACAATAAAACAGGCCGTAATAACTAGAGAAGGCCTCCGGAAAACAGAAATTCGAAGACGGGTAGAACAAAGTAGAAAGATAATACGCTGCTTGAACTCCTTGTGGTGGGACAAGAACATTTCAAGAACCACAAAGATGCGAATAGGAAGATTGGTTTTGACGTATAGAAGCGAAGTTTGGACACTGACAGCCGAATCCAGACGACGAATCGACGCTTTGGAATTCGATTATCTACACAGATGTCCTGAAGTCTTGAGACTGGATAGTGTACCCACGAGAAGATAAAAAGAAGGATGCAAGCCCAAGATACGGCAGTGGATAGATAGGGAAGAAGAAGCTTGAAATAGTTCGGTCACGTACTTCGGATGGATGATCAGCGATGGCCAAAGAAACTCTTTAAATGGAAACCACCAGGTAAACGGAAAAGGGGCAGGTCAAGACTGGAATGAAAACAACGAAACTTAGAGGAAGACACAGCCCAGGATAGGACTCGATGACGGTTAGGGGTGGGGATACGGCAAGCAACAATTACAAATCTATCTATCCGTTGGGCGCCAAAGTTTGTGTTACACACAAAATACGATTTTAAGATCTCACTAGAATTTAGCTTACACTAGAAACAAAAATATATCTGATAACTAACTCTGGTCTTAGCTCAAAGTATCAAAGTAAGATTATTTTAGATAAAGTCTAGGACGCCAATCGTGGACGTCACATCACCTCAGCACTTAGCTTTGTGATAGACAAAGCTTTTTAATAATAATAAAGAAGAAAATTATGTCAACGGCCTTACTTTCTGACTATTCCTCCTGGGATAAGTCTTAAGTTGATTTTTCAGTCTCTTGACAAGTTAAAACATGCTTTACTATCGGAATTATTATTGGCTGAATGCTTAAACAAATCAAAAAAGTTTTTCTAACAGTTGTAAATTATTCTGGTAGTAGTTAACAAAATTCTCATTTTTATTTTTCAGTCTCTCGCGATATTTCTGCATTCCACAAATAATATTACTTCCATCTTGAGGTGCTCCAGTTATGAAATATTCTATTTCATATTCAATTTCGGAGGTTGTAATTTAAAAGTGCAAATAAAAGAAACAGAATGTAAGGAAAAATATAAAATGAAAGTACCGCTCTTACCCGGAAAGTACGTAATATTTGAAACATAAACCTGTTTTACGAGAGTTAAGGGTTACAGCAAGAGTATTTGTGGTTATGAGAAATATAAGAAAAATTCATTTTTGGTAAAAATACGTTTACGTAAATACGGAGGACTAAAATTGCAAAATTTTATGCATGACGTTCTCTTTATATTACTTCCTTGATATATTTTGGGAACAAATTTTATATCCGTTGAAAAATGACCGGATTAAATGGAGACTGTTTTCTTCCATATGTAATTCCTAGCAATATTCTTAGTTTTTTCTTAAAATAAGATTTTTCAGTATTTTAATATTTTTTCTTTGTGTTTTTAACAGGAAAATAACGACATAGTTAAAAGAGCAAAGAACATGTCATCGATGGCTTTTTCCATGTACCAATTTACCAAGGGAGAAGGTTCTTTAAAAACAACTCAGGATCTATTTACACAGGCTGAATATTTTGCAGAAGAAGCAAATAGACTGTATAAAGTTATAAGACAATTTAGTTATCAGGTATGGACTTTTTCAATCTTTTCTTATACCTACCTATATGAGAATTAAATAATTGTTTAGGTACCTGGTGGTTCAAACAAGAAAGAACTCTTAGAAAATTTAGATAAAGTTCCAACATTCGTTCAAAGATTACAATTTACCGTTAAGGATCATACAGTTGGGAAGGCAGCAACGTTTACTAAAGTTGATAATGTGATACAAGAGACGAAGAATCTTATGAATGTCATATCAAAGGTTGTTACGACATGCTTTGAGTGTGCTACTAAGGTATGTATCATGCGTATCTTACTCGTATCTCTACCATATTTATAATAATTAATTTTATATAATGTGATAGTATCAGTTATCGATGCCACAAAGGGTGAAATTTCCATGCGTCTCATTGGACGGTAGGCATTTACCTCTACAACTCAGTCCGCAGGCTTTAAATAGACTTTGCGTTTTTGGAGAATATGCCACACTTCCACGATAGCATTGTCTTAAAAGGTCTTTGAGACTTAAATGTGTGTGGAATAATATTTCTGACATAACTAACATTTGCATGATCTTTCTTTATGGCAACATATATACTTTTACTAATCTTTTTATTTTAGTATCACATACCCATACCACGTGCAGAATTTCTAATGTCACTTGAAAAGGCACGAAGTATATAATATCAGATTTTATTATCTCTGTTTGTGTAATAACATGCTAACAAGAAGTAAATGCTAGAATAACACCTAATGTATTCATCTAAAAGAAATGTGATAATTGTTTGATAGAGGTTTCATAAGGCAAAGCTTTTTTTAGTATCAACACATATAGAACAAAATGCAAAACATGAATATCCGACCTTTTTGCTCAGCTACTACCCACTTAATGATGGATACTTGGTTATTATGAAATTTTTTCACACCAAATTATTGATTTTTTATTTAGCTACTCATACTATAAATGAAGTTTTTTTTTATAAATGAATTTTCTTTTGCTAACCTTTCCCCTCCATGATTATCTTTAGAATAGAAATTCATTTTTCTTAAAGTCAAATTTTGATGAAAGATGCAAATTAAAAGTTTTTGGACTTGCTTGTTTAATCTTATTATTTTTATCCTTTCTAAGTATGGTAATAAGTTGCTGTATGTCTTAGAATAATTTGTTTTTGTTGAAAATAGTCTGGAAAACCTTGAAAAGTCAGGGAATTGAATTTCTTGGCATTTCAGATGAAAATAAAAAAGGAAGAATATCTCTTTGTTTATAGATTCTTGCCCCAAGAGCATATCAAAATTCAGGATTTAATATCTGTAATCTTTTTCCTCTGGTAAGACTCAAAAATAAACCAAAAAGTCGCAAATATGACTAATTGAAAATCATTGCAGCTTGAACTGTACATTAAGTTCTAATTTAACAAA